>CAJNYU010003242.1:0-28762 GCA_905331475.1 Rotaria socialis | reverse complement strand
ATTCGATGTGACATGGTGGATTTATCTAGTGACCCTGCTATTGTGCTTATGAGTTGATAGATACCTGCGTGTGAGAAGATATGAAAACTAAAATAGTAGATGTTGGTATGACAAAATACATTGTGCTGCAATCAATCTTGAAGCGTCAGTATTCTACAACTATGCATAGATTATTTTATCTTTAGTTTTGATTAGGGGTATGACAGATCGGCTTTAGTTCTGATCTGATGATCTGTCTGAACAGATCGCCTGATCTGATCTGAACTGTTTGAAAAGATCAGATCAGATCAGATCATGAGATGTGTGCGGATCTAATAGATCAAATAGAGGGAGGGATACAAATATCTTTTCGTTATCTACATACCAGTAGTCCCTATAGCTTTTTAGGGTCTCGTTAGCGGTGGCTTCCAAATCCTGCTACGGTCTACCTAGAGATGAGGGTTGTATCTTAGAAGCACTTACTTAAAAATCGCCCTTATATCCCTGCTACTGAAAGACGACTTATATGCAGAATGAGTTATGTCCGACCGATCGCTAGCGTATTGAACGAATTCAGATGATTCATCAGACAAACCATTTAAAATTTGATCCAAGATAAAGGGGGTCGCGGAAGTCACATCTGTGATTACTTTTTCCAAATTTCGAACTCGAGGGTGTGGGTGTGGTGTGTGGGTGGGTGTGGGGTGGGTGGTGTCTGGGTCCTTCCTTAACTCACACCCTACCTTCAACATACACAAACAAGCCTTCGGAAACTAGAATGAACAGATAGTCGTTCTCTACGAAATGCGCCATGCTAATGTTTCCTTCAACCATTTGAAATTTAGGTATGCTATTTTATTTTATTTTTTTTTTTTGCTGTTTAAGAAAATTATCTGATATAATTTTTCCTTCAGGGAACGATTTTTCTTCATTTTATCATTTTATTTATCTAGAGAAACAAGCGGAACTTTCACAATTTCTACGAACAGGTGCTCATTGAAAATCAATTGCTTTACGTCGTTGGTTTTATCTAATTTCTACAATTTAAGTATGAAGTTTATTTTGTTTTTGTTTGTTTCATATCGAGAAAACTATCTGAAAGATTTGTTTTTAGATGAAATAATTGATCTTCATCTGATCATGCTTTTCCTCTAAATAATCAAGTGGATTTCTAAAAAGTGGTGCAAACAGAGGCTCATTTTTAACCAAATGCTTCACATCAATGTTGTCTCTAAGCGAGTGAAATTTAAGTATGACGGCTCACTTGATTTCGTTTCTTCTATGTCGAGAAAATTATCCGACCGATTATTTTCTATACAAAAAGATTTGGTTTTACATAATCGTTTTCATTATCTAAATAAAAATGAAAAACTTTCAAAATTACTGCGAACAACTGGTGGTTCTCAATAAATTGGTCCATCTCTATCATTTCAACAATCCACTGCAAAGTAAATTACATTTTTTTACCTCATCCTGTTGTGTCATATCGAATAAATTATCGGAACGATTTTTTTCTTGACGAATTGATATATTTCCATTCAATCAGTCTATTTATCTAGGTAAACACGAGTAGTTCTCAGAACTTGTGCGAGCATGTGCTCATTTTGAATCAGCCACTTAGCGTCAATTTTTTTTCGCAATTGAATGAAAGTTAAATATGAATTTTACATATTCAGAAAATAATTTCAGCGACCATTTCGTATATAAAAAGATCTCCTTTTCTATAATCGTTTTTATCTTTCTAGATAAACAAGAGGAACTTTAGAAAATGTTAAGAACATGGACTTATTCTCAATCAATTAGTCCACATCAATGGCTTAATCAGCCACTTAAAGTTACGTATCATTATTCATTTTATTTTTGTTCTTCATATATCCAGAGAATTATGTGAAGGTTTTTTGCATCATTAAAGGTTTTATTTTCATTTAATCGTTCTATTTATTTAGATAAAGAAGCGAACGTATGAAAACTGGTATGCATGTGTGCTCATTACCAAGGAATTACTTCAAGTCAAAGATTTATCCGACCCACTAGAAGTTAAGTATGATGTTTCCCTTCATCTCGTTTCATTCCTATAAAAAGATAAGTGGAAGGTTGTGTTCCTATGTGAAAATATTCCTTCATATATTAATTTTATCTATCGATTCAAAGAAGGTGAACTTTGTAAATCATCATGAAAACATTTACATTCACAATTTATCGACAAACATCAGTGCTTTCTCTGATCGATTTAAGGTGAAGCGTCAGTTCTTTTATGAGATTGTGTTTGGTTCCTAAGAAAATTATAGACAGGCTCGTGTTTCTTTAAAGTGGTGGAATCCTTTTCTGTTTGATACAAATAGATTAGTAAACAAAATTGTGTATAATTTGACCAACTAGTTCTACTTTACAGTTGATGATTACAGAATGATACTACTTGTTTTCGACCAGAATAAGATGATTATATTTTTTTCTAATTGAGTTGGCTGTTTTTAGAGAAGCTATAAGCTATTTCGTAAGGTGCTGACGTTATTTTTTTATGCAAGGCATTGATCAGGGCGAAGGAGAGAAAGAAACAATGAATTGGATGGGCTCTGTGTATTTTTTTTTGATGATAAGTAGCCGTCGTATCAGTGAGGGGAGTGTTTCTACTAAAGTTTTCCAGCGAATGAGCAGTAGCATTATGTAGTTGAAAATAGCATTTCATGTGTAATATTTAAGTTTCGATGAAGGCGCACACCCTTTATATATTCAGACGAGATACTTGATAACTTGAGTGCTTTATAATATGTTATTAATATTCGATTCTTGCTCACTTTTTAATAATTTTTCTTTTAGGTCTTTGGATTTGATCTCTTTTATCAATTAATGAAATTACGATCATGGATTCAATGAAAAGGTTTCGCATATGGGTGAGTGACAGTCACTTTGAACTTTCAGATGCGTTTCACAATGCACGTCAGCGATTGTTATCGATTGGTAGCTGCAATATACTGATTTCTAGTAAGTTTTCAATTTAATCAGAGTTTTTTGAAGAGAAAATCGTCATCTATTAATAACTCATGCTTTTATGTTTAGGTTTCATCAAACAAAGTCTTCAAAGTATATACAGAATGTGCTGAATTACAAATGCTATTTGCTTAATATCTTACGTGAGAATATCGCAAGCGGCCAACGTCAATAGAAGTGAGTAAAGTTTTCGTGTGACATCACAGAGAATTCATCTGAAGTAACCACTTAAAATCATTCATCCAGGTTACTTACTCAGTTTTATGTTAATTTAGCTATCCTGTTTGTATTGATTAGTCGCTGCTAGAAAGATATCCCTACAATTCCTTTTAATCATCTTGCTTTTTATCTCCCGTGGCCATGCTAGATTTTGATTCTCGATCGAATTATCTTCAGGTTTTCTAGTTTGCCTCGTTTCTCACTGAGTGAGTATTGGATTCTAAGACAAGATCAAGTAAGAGTTTCAACAAATATGACGCTCAAAACGTAGAGAAAATAACGGATATGGTTTCTTCCAGTCTCGGAGAGTCTACCATCATCTTGTTAATTTTTATGAAATGCCATAGATAGCGAGCGCTAGATACATATAATTATAAAAAGTACAAATTATTCAGTATATCTCTCTTCGGAGACATTTGTCTATCGTCAACCAAGGTGAAAAAGCAAAGTATTCAGTTATTCTTCGACCCCTGGAAGTAGGACATTGTACTCTTGAATCACTCTATTTATCCTAATATTTTCCCTGAAAACGATACTGGAGGTCCATAATCGGCTTCGTATACCTTCTCAGAAACGCTTGAGACTATTCATGATGTTCATAAACGCTTTTCAATAGCGTTTCTGAGAGAGGCTCATGGATATAGTATTTTAATCAACCCTTTTCAGGGGTTTATGAAAGTGCAACGTGTCGCAATCCCTTTAAGCATTTATGAATCTGATCAACCCTTCAATAAATCTTCCAGAAAAGCATATTTGACGATAGTAAACTCCGTATTAAACCCTTTTTAGAGGGTTTATGACAGGGTTCATGACTCGTTGCTAAACGGTTGAAAAGGGTTTGTTACACGTTGCACTTTCATAAACCCTTTTTTCGTTTATTATTCTACGTTTTTTTTACAGTGTAGCCTATCCAATCAAATGGGTGTGACTGTGTGCATGAAAATCATACTCACACCCCACACTTACACCCGCATCGTCACCCACGCCCTTATTCACGCGTAAAAGAATTATGAACCTGATTAAATAATTGAACTATAAGAGTTAGAAAGAAGTGAACCACTATAATCTTTGATTGCAAACTGAAGGATACGCAAAATCAAGCGTTATTTATTCGTGAATAATTGATAATATAAGAAAGCACAAAGCAACCTCTTGACTAATTATGAAAAACGGCCATTTGCTGATTGTGGTTTGCGCTGTGTGATCGTTGAAAGATCGTCCACGATGGCCAAAGACATAACAGGTTTGTGCCAACCATCTCGACTCTCAATACCATGGAACCCACCCACTACATAACATGTCTTTTTTTCATTCGTATATTCGCTTTCGAACTCAACCGGAGTGACGATTGAATTTAACTTAACTTCTTGGATATTACATGATTTTTTCTGATGAAGTCCATAGCAGAGTCGAAGAAACCATCCTGTGAGCATAGTCCGGCTCCTGCCAGACAAAAGTAAACAGAATACATCGAAAAATATAGAAAAAAAGCAAAGTGCACCAGCACAATGCTGCAATACCAGACTTGATGCTGCCTTTTATAGTTATAGGAAGGCCGGAAGCGCAATGAAGAAAGCGTCCCTTTCTTATTTCGACTTCTTCGACGAAGCATTTAGAATTTATTGACATATTCAAAAGTTTGCAAACTGTAAAATTCAATGACTAGTTCTAGAAATCGAAGTTTAACCCTGAATTAGAAGTTGTTTCTTGTCTAATTTCAGAGTAAGATAAACAATGGTGAATCTTTTATAAATAATTAGTCGAGAATTCGTTTTACGCTATCTCAAAGGTAAACAAATAACAAAATCATCGCAGATAACTTGAAGTTATCAATAAAATTACTGCATTGCTGCAACACAAAGGTTTAAAAATGTGAAACTTCTATTAACGGATTAGTAAATATAATTTCTACGTATATCATACTAATTACACCACTTCTGCCTGATTTCGATTGTCCTCTAGAGGTGGTACGTTTACGTTATTTTAAAATTAACGTTAACTAAAAGCGTTAACCGTTAATATTAACGAATTAGCGGTTAGCGGTTTTAGTTAATTATAACCGTTAACTAACTCGCATTAAATTAAATGGTCCATCCCTATTGTCCACTGTAAGAAAAGACGGCTGCTCTAGCCTTTCTGTAGACAGTTCTTTTGAATTCATAGCAGAATTTTTATTCGTAATGTCACATACTAAGAGAATCAATCATTCAACATTGCATACTGTCTTTTCATAAACGTCTTACAAATATTTCTAAACTCAATGGTTGACAAGAAATCAAGAAAACTTCGAAACTTTTCGAGATCATCACCATTTACCCCGACTCCCTCGGCTTGAATATTGATAATCACTCACCCTGATCCAGCACCAACGTGTTCGACATTAAAGATTTTGTCCCAAAATTTGTTGTCCACATTGCCCTGATAAGTGCTAATGAACTGATTGAACACCGGTAAGAGTCCTTCAACATAGGTCGAAAACTCGTCGTTGTGCATTGTAAAACTTTGTAATTGTTTCGTCTTGTCTCGAAGAAGTAACCAATCATCAAGTGTGCCTAAGAAGTGTAATTTGCGAATGCCACACATCGTCATGACAAGCCCGTAGTCAAAATAATTTTTGAAAGTGTTCATGATTGTAGCACAGGACAACATCAATTCGACCTTGCCAGTAGTCGAATAGTTGGCAGTCAAAAGAGAAACAACGTCGTTCTTGACATTTTCACCTATTTTGATGCGCATGCTCTCAAGAAATGCGTTCCAGCTATAAAAGAAAACAACAGAGGTATGCTCAGATTAAAAAACGAATATCACTGGAATTTCTGTTATCTGCTGAAACAGGTATAATCAAAGAAAAGTATTTTCCACAATTCTGAAAGCTTCATAACTTTTGAAAATTTAAGAAAATATGAAACTTTTAAGAGTAATGGAGATTTCTGTGGTATAAGTTGAAACATTTCTGTATTCCTGTTTTAATTCGATTCAGAACGCTCAAACTTTTAAAAATATCTATCAGTGAGCAGAAAATTTTTAGTGTAATCTGTCTTGTGAACATTAATTGGGCTCTGTGAACAACTAGAAGTGTCTGAAGAGAACACAAAAATAATCAACTGTTTACATATATCAGAAACTTGTATTCATAGAGCAGAACAAAAAAAGTTTCCAACTTGATAATGAATGCACATTGCCACCCGAAGACACATGCATAGCTTACTTACTCAGGTTCACGTTGCATCTGTTCGATGGTTAATTTGACCTTTCCTTCGTGGTTGACAAAGAGGTGTCGCAGCTTCTCAGCATTAGCATTTACGTATTTTGCAAAGTAAATTGCTACCATGAGCCATAGATCACTAGAAGGTTCGAAAAAAAAACACGTAATACTAAGTCATTACATGGACTGATTTCAAAAACTCCATGTCGCTTCTGCATTCTAAAGTAAAAACTTACTCTGGCGAGAGGACGATGTCTTCATGCGAATTATAAGCGCTGAGATAAGCCTGAAACACCGCATGACTATATGCAGATGATGTATCTGAAAATAAAGATTAAAATAGGCGACAAATTAAACGTTCAGTATTTCATTGCAAATGTTCAGTAAAATTTGTTCAGTATTATATACAAATGTTTAGTAAAGAAATCAAATTGCCAGTGTAAAATTTAATGTTCAATAACTATTGCATTTGTTCAGTTAATTAATTGTTTGCTCAGTATTAAAATTAAAGTTTCAGTAATTAATTCAGTTTGCTGTTTCAAAAATACATTTCCTCAGTAAAAGATAGTATTTTTCCAGTAACCACTTTTATTTTTTCGATGTATATTTTGATGTAAATAGAAGAACATTTGTCTGTATCGGCTGATGATGACGTCATTAGTTAAAAGATACTATGTTACATAGTTGCCCTCGATAATCGTATACGGATGTTGTCCTACTTATTGATATCATGTTTTATTGACCTACATTTATATTTATTATACAGGGATGACCCGACTACTCAAAGATTTGGGGGGGATGTAAAAAAAAACTTCTTTAATAATTGATAAATTTCATCTATTATTTCATGACCGTTCCATTTTTTTATTTTATCATACGTTAAATATTCTTGCGTGATCACGTTTAAAAAAATTAAAAATCTAAAAATTTCTAATTATTGGGGGAGGGGGGTTGTTACATCCCCGACCCCTCCCCCCCCCTCCCCCGACCAGTCTGGTCACGCCTGCTATTATAGCTGTTCGATATTTTAAGTTATGTATAGACTTGTGGTAGCTCACAGTTCTAAGAATTGTTTTTTTTTAAAGAACTTGTCTCAATTATGTGTTTTTTCATTTAGGCTCATTGTTGCCATTCAGCGACTTTACACAGTTTTTATTCTAGTTGTGAAAAAGAACTGATTAGTATATCCAGTTCATTACAAAAAGCTGATTTAAATATTCAGCTCTTTTCAAATGAACTGGTTACTGATACCAGTCATCGTTCTTCGTTGAAGAACTGTCACAGGTCTGGCTATATACGAAAATGAATATATTACATTCTTTCCTTGTTCTCAATTACATAATTACACAATTACACAATTACACAATGGAGAAGACGATTCGTGGCGTCGTTCCCTTTTTTTCTCTTTTGCCTATCCCTATACAAATAGCTCGTTTTTGTGGAACTCACATATATTTTCGAAGAAAATGGTGAGTGTAAGTTTATAAGCAAGATTTTTGCGGCTCCCCCCTCCCCATTACGGACATTAATTAGGTTAAAATTGTGCTAATTAGGAGCTTGACTAATTAGGCTGCTATTTCTTTCTTTTTCAATTACAGACTACACGAAAAAAGCAAGGTTTGCCCATTACAGACCATAGAAAACTAGTATCTGTCATTGTTAAATATATGAGCTAACAATTAATACTCGATTACAGACATAAGCGCAAATAGGCAATGATCTAATTATAGGTTTTGGAAATCAGGGTAGATTTTTCAGATGAATTATTTTAGTAAGCCGAAGGGATATATACGAGTTCCACATTTTAGCCCCAAAGGGGCTGCGCTAACAAGCTTTTTCAGTTTGAATACTAAAATTATATACATTTTTCAGCAGCATTAAACTTCAATTACCAGGATTCAATTATCTAGACAATCTTAAATAAAAAATTTAAAACTAAAAACTAGCGATCTTTTAGATATATTTATATATTCTGACTTATTTATGTTTGAAATCTTCAAAATATTGCATTATTCAGTGACTACAGAGACATTTATAGGAAGAATTTTTCCGCGTCGTATGAAAACTACAACATGGAATGAGAGAATCAAAGTACTGGCAATCTTAAATAGTATTGACCTTTGATGATTTTGTAACAACTGACATTCATTATCGATAGTGAAATTCAGAATAGTTGTGCAACATGATCATCCTTAGCATACAAGTGAGAATCCACCAACGGTACGTACTAGTTCAACTATGGGTGCATAGATATGTGTATGACGTCTGCAAATGAGTATTCTATGCAGTTAAATCACCTGTGTATCAGCTCCACTATCAGTAATTATTAAGAAGGTATCTAGAAGAAAAAGAGAATTGGCCAGCGCCATTAATATCTCCTCAACTTAAAATTTTGACTTGGAATAATTACATTTGTGGTAGCTAAGGTGCTGTGAAACCACGAGCGACCAAAAGTAATAGTTGCCATTAGCAAATGGTTCCAATCAGAGCTGGTTTCGCACGACTCGTTACCGTTAAGAATCGGTGACCGGTGAACCGGTGATACACCGTCACCGTTGCATCCCTACGTCTGTTATTGATGAAACTGCAAACTCTTTAGGGAATGGGTAACAGTTTTTCTTTAAACTAGATTCATTTTCAAACTCAGAAAAGAATGGATAGCGCTGCTTCATTAACCAAACTATTTTTCTACAGCTTAACAGTCATCAAATTACTCACATGCTCCATTGGAAATCATATGCTGCATCTTGAATCGATTAGAGTCCATACTACTATTCCAGCGACCACCGCCGACATCATTAACGACGTGCTGGATCCAGTAGCTCGCTTCAGGTAGATCCATGGGCTTTTCAGCTTGATATTGTTTCTCAATCTTTGGCAGATCATTGCGGATGACGATTGTGTGAAACCGTTCACTTGAAGCAGAGGCACTCATGATCGCGAATATTAGTGTAAGCTGCATGTGAAGAGAAAAAAAAAATGATGAAGGCAGGTTCAAATATCACTCACGTTCTTTTGCACACGAGACCAACTAGCAACTATGCAAAATCTAAAAAAAAAGGAAACAACAAAAATTGAATTAATTTAGAAAAACTTGAAACTTAGCGATAGGATACTTTTAAAAACTTTAAAAAGATAAAACTGATTTGAAAATTTTTTAACAGAAAGTAAGCCATAAAATGGAAATAAAAAACCAACAAAAAGTAAAAAGTGAATGAATCTTAAAAATCTAAAAAATTGATTAGTGCAAATCAAAAACATTGAAAATTGTTATAATTCATATTTTTTAAATCTAAAAGGTAAAAACAAGTTAAAAATAAAATATTGTAAAAGAAGGCTAATTTCAAAAAATGTTATCATCTCAGAAGAAAATTGGTAAAATAACACTTCAGTTCTTCTTCACCGACTGACTAATAGTTATTAGCCAATTCATTTTTTCTTCCTGCACATCTATGCATCACGCATGAAAACAAAATATCGCCCCGCCCCCCCCCCCCCCATGGGGATAACAATTTTAATGATATTGAGCTGATGTTTTGATAGCGGGCGTGCGATGGTTAATCTTGATCACCCGCACCATTACAACCTCAATTAATTATCATGTATTAAAGTTATAAATCGAACACTATCATCACCTTGGGACGACCATATCTCAACCAAATTCAGATATCTATTTTGGTGGAATCTTTCATTCACAAGCGCCATCTGGCAGCTATCTCGGGTAAAAAACTAGTGAGAGATCAATTTCAAATGACTGAGATATCATCTTCTCACTGGAAACTTCTTCTAATCATAAAGGGTCTGGATGTGGGTGTCGGCGTTTAATCTCTTATACACCCATACCCACGCCCACACCTCACACCCCGCACCGACACCCACACCCACACCCACACCCACACCCACACCCACACCCAAATTATATTCTATTAATTGAATTGTAACCCCATAGCCATACCCTGCTTTAGAAAATACGCTTTTACACTTTTTTGTTTCGAACATTTTTCTGCGGCTTCTTTTATTATCTTATTCGAGCAGTCTGCCATAATAACGGCCTTATCCAAACAACTGATAAACTACAATTTCACCGATTTCGAAGCTGGAACTTCCTGTAAATGTGGCTGATCCCCTTGCAGTGGTGTCCGCATACGTAGATCCAAAGTTAAAAGAGCCCTTCGCCTGATTGCTTCGATCGGGCACAAGAATATCATTCACATTATCGAATGTTGAACCTTAGCTTGCATAAGCATATAGCGCATATGGTTCATAGCCATTCCTGAGTAAGTAGCGAGTCGGTGGAATACAATGCGGGTTTTTTAATGTGAAGATAAAGGCTTTTGGATCCTTTATACAGGAGTTTCAAGAGCTCCATGCCATATGTGCATAACCGCCGAAAATGTAGCCGTCCTTTGATTTTATTAAAGTCATTGTTTCAGTTGTTAGAATAATCTTCGTTCATCTCTTATGATCGAAACATTCGATTTTCGAGGAAGAGGAATCGATCTTACAACATACAGGTGCCATTCGTCCCATTATATATTAGTTGAAGTGTAGAAAAGTAATTCTCACTCATATTTCCTCCTCAACATGAACTAAAGCTTTTCAGTTTCCTAACCCTTCTGTCTATTAACAGTTTAACTCTAGTGAAATTCATTTATTTTTATTTTCCTTCTATTGCATTTTTTGTGAAACACGATCTGAAAGGAGTGTTGAAATGTATAGGGTAGAAACTTGGACCCCCGCAGACCGTTACAGAGAAATTAATTAATTTCTCTGTAACGGTCTGTGAAACCTCTCTGTCACGGCATGTAGTGGTCTCTGAATTCTCTACCACTATTTGCGATGGTCTCTACCGACTTCATAGATAATAATACAGACCGTGACAGAGAAGCTGCATAGATCATCACAGATCATGACCGAAAGGCTCCATGTATGATTACAGACAGTGATGGAAAAGCTGAAAAGACTCGCAGATCGTGGTAGATGATTCCCAGCAAAGAAATTTCATCGTGTTTTACATTTTAACCCCGTACGGATTGGGCTAACAGCTTTTCCTTGTTGTCGAGCAGTTTACACGACATTTTATGGCATTTAATCTTCGATTTGTAAGCAACACCGGGTTAGATCATGTGTACAATTTGGTATTATTGAGGCGCGTTTGAATCATGAAAGTTCAACGTTGGAGTATTTATTTGCTTTCTCGATAATATCATGACTACTCACAGAAAGCAGTCAATGTGACCGAGAATTGGCAAATGGCCACCGATTTCATCAAATTTTCGCCGTAGATTCACATACGTCTTTAAACTAGATTATATTTCAAGAAAATTGGGGTATAGCACAGAAAATAAGGCCTCGTTCTCATCGAAAAGTTATAGACCAGTTTTTGGCTTTCTAGTGTATGTGAAGTCATTTGTTTTCATTCTATTCTTATAGAAATGTAATTGGGTAGCATCTATATCTTACATGAACCTTGAAGTTGTAGATTAAAACGTGAAATAACAGAACAAGGGAGAAGCTTAATAGAGTTGCCTTTTCAAGTGCTATTGTAGTTCGTACTAAAACTACTGGACAGATCTAAAGACAATTTCTAATTTAAACTCACCACAGCTAGGTGGAGAGACTGGACGACACGAGGCACCGTCAGGACATTTTACGCAATCGATTGATGCAATATGAGTGGTGTAAGTACCAGCTGGGCAGAGAGAACAACATGATTGCCTGGTACAATAAGTACATGTCCCTACAGGACAAGCCACTAGATATTGATCGGCAAATGGGCACATAAAATCTGCTAGACATGCTGTGCAGGACTCAAAAGCACTATGATTCGTATAATAGCCTGGAGCACACGGTTTACAGTCATGTTGACCAAGGATACTAAATGTACCCGGTGGACAAGGAGCCGGTGGAGAACTATTTTTGAAGTTTCGACACGAGAAACCTGCTCGACATAATCCATCAGAGAATCCAAACCCTTGAGATAAGCAATTAATGATCTGGATCGCGATGAATAACTGATTTTTCATCCTTCTTTATATTTTCTAGCTCAATTTTGCGTCTTTTATATACCGCCAATGATTGTTGGTTTGTTCTTAGACTAAGTTTAAGATATGCTATCAAAATTTGTAGGAAACTAATCCTAGTTAAAAAAATGAGTGTCTCTCAAGATAAGATGATAACAAGGATTATGGGCATGCCATCTCTCTTTGTAGATTTTCAGGGAACTAATAAAAATATTTAAGTTACGATTACATCGAAAGTGAAATGCCTCTCCTAATTAAATTCCTCTTCTTCGATAAAAGTATTATCTAAAGAATGGCTCTCTAGACTATGGATGTAAGCCGAGATAGCAATGCTTTACAAAATTGAAGACGCGATTATATGGGTAAGGGTGAGCGTAGATGAATTTATCTTCATGATTATGTAAGTGTGCTGAAATATTATCATAATTTAGCTATCCTTAATTTAAAAACACGTTCTGTTGAAAAAAGGAGTTGGTAAAATAGTTTCTTTGATTCCTTCTACAAATATTGTGCGCAAATGGCAGAAGGCTTAGTTTTAAAATTGTCGCTAACCTTTCCGGGCCTCTTGAGGGTGTGGGTGTGACTGTTATTGAGAAGAAAATACACCCACACCCATTTACCTTTTTTAAAAAATTTTGTTGTATCGCGTGGTGTGATTGGTCGAAGAAATAGAATAAATTGAATAATAAGAGTAAATTTCATTTCAAATACACTTTTACTATCTCAACACGTTTTGACCAATCAAAGCCAAGATTGCAGAAACTTGGGAACGTTTTTTAGTGAGAGTTTCTTTATAAATTTCTGTAAAGTGAATCTTGCATCTTTGTGAAAGAAGACTCTTCCGTTTCTAGAACGTCCCTTGTAGTAGAAACCTTGATTAAAATATGATTTTTGTTTCAAGGCACATCCTGAACAAACAAAGGGCACTGAAAAATCCGTTTTGAACTAAAGCTAACTTTCATTTGGATTATGTTTTCAATTCAGTTGATAGCTACTTAGTTTTTCCCATGATGTTGGCTTTGATTAGCAGAAACATATGAGTAGAGAAAATGAGAGGATGTATGAGAAGAATATTTTTGACATTGCTAAACTTATCTCTAACTTTGATATGGAATTATTTGTCATTTTGTTTGTTGAAATTGTGGCTAAACAGCTCACACATGCATCATAAACTGTTCGATCTCTTTCTGATATAACGAATAGTACAGATAATGGCTTTCGATGCCTCTCTAGCGATTGCTTGACAAGTGCAACCATCAGCGACGCGAATGCTGGGTTCTCAAAACCAAAGGCTGAAAATAGAAAAAACTCAATTGTTTCCTTTATTGTCTCTCACAGATTACAACATTTCTGTGAAATTAAATAGAAGCACTCACCAATACTCTGATAATTATTTTCATACGCACATGTCATCCACATTTTAACGAAAATTGTAAGCAAAAAATTTAATCCATCCATTTCATTTTCGTAATAGACGACTTTTTGACATTTCAGTAATCCAGGTGCAGTTTCTAGCCAGGATTTCTGAACTCCGGTGGATTCTCTATGATATTCTTCGTAAATGGCAGCTGTTAAAACAATATTTCGAAGTCTTCCGCTCTCTGAACAGATTGCCATTATATCAACCTTGAAATACGTAAATACAAGATAATGAGAAATTGACAAGTCGTTAGGTTTTGCGAATGCACGGTAAAAACTCACACGTAAAATGCATTCCTCTTGTCGTATTTAAAAGACTGCTCAATACGCGTTCAATGGTGTTAGAATTGAGATCTATGTGATTATGAAAACAAAAAAAGCGTCTCTAGTGCTGATCATAAGTCCCGCATCCGCCTGAAGTATATCAATATTACAAGCTAATGACTTCAAATTTTTTCCCGTGTATGTATAGTGAAAAACGCTGATCAACATCCGCCTTAACTTGTATTGCTCATTTCTCAGCGATAAAAGCACTTTGGAGTTCGACAAACTCATCATTAGAAAGCCTACGTCTTCAGCTTTAACTAGTGGTCAACGATATCAAAAACAATGGAAAACCTTTGTTGTAGCCATGATCTCCAAATGTAGTTGATATTAAAAATATTTAGGAATAACTCTGAACGATGATTTTATAAGGGTGTGGGTGTGGCGGTGAACGTGAATTTATAGTTACCATAACCCACGCCCAGCAACTAGAATTCTTTAGATAAATCTCGAGAAGCTTTTTCATGCCTACTAAAATTCGGGAACAATGCGAAAGTTTATCCACAAAACATGGACTAATGCTTGCACTCATGAAGGTGAATTTTCTTTCTAATGATTTAAATGAAGATTTTTCTGAAGTTATACCTTGAACAATGAACAATTAAAATGTTTATCATTAATTTTACGATAAATTACGTATACAATTTCTATAAGTATCGATCACTTGAAACAAATGAAAAATGCATATAAAATATCATTATAAATTATTGTCTCGACTTGACAAGTCTAAGAATAGCTACTGCTACGTAAACACAATGCTTTCTACGATTTTTATTAATGGTGAATTATATTATTGGGAATTCTTTCACAAGAATTTACAAAAAGAAACACATCATGAATCAGGTTCTTAGTACTATGGTGTATGCTTCTCCAATTTATATAAATCATCAATCGCTCTTGAATTTTCATGCAATAATATATCTTAATTTAAAATCTTGATCATTATTATTATTGGGTTGCTCTTTTTGTTTTGAAGTACGTTGATAATCACAAACACACATACTAAATTTATTCGACAGAATTTTGAAACATTTTCAATCTAACAACAACGTACCGTGTTAAACCCATTTGTTCAGTGTCAGCGATTGTTTGTGGTAATGTGCTATCCAATGTTTCTGGTAACATTTGAGCAAGAAAAGCTGCCATAAGTAATAAAATACTAGACAAAACCATTGGTAGAGGAATCCATAATTGGGCCTAAAATAAAAAAAAAACCATACGGTCATGAAATCATAATCATGATTACATACTAAAATATGAGTGCTTGTTATACCAGCAATTGCTCCAATTCCTATAAAAAAAATACTCGTCATTACAATATATAATTTTAATATAACATATTTACGTGCAACAATTGTATGAATACTCATTCCAGTATTTCTTATTTCTGTTGGAAATAATTCATTGGTATAAATATAGATAATAGTATAACTACTAAATGTAAACCACTGTAATATTATATTCATTAGAAAAATAAATGTCCTGTGCCCTATGCAAATACAGATTGATCATTCGATTGATAGTAAAAGTTAATTTACCTTCACTATTTTTTGAAATGTAATTTTGAACAGGAATCTCTAATAAAATAAGTATAGCAAAACAAAAAACAACAATTAAGTATGATCTTTTTCGTCCAACACGATTAAGTAAAAGATATAATACTATAACATATAGAATTGTCGCCCATGATGAAATTCGAAATGATGCTAAATATTATTAAAAAAAATAAATATCGAAAAAAATTATCAGTTCTACGTTGCAATTCTTACAATATAGACTACTTCCCAAGAAAATGGAGCTTGATGAAATTCCATAAAAAGCTAAATGTTGAACAAACCTGAACAAAATAGCATAATGAATATAAAAATTACACAATTCAAGTTATATTTACGCTTGAAACAATAAATTAATTGATATGTTGCGCATAATTTTGGATTTAAACAACGATCGAACACCGATGACAACTGGTTTATTCGTTGTATTCTTTTAAAAGAATAAAAAGTCTCAACCGTATCTTTTTTTTATTAATCTAATTCCAAATCAGAAGTTTTAAGTGTCGTTTTCCTTTTCTTCAATCATATCACAATCATAAGAATTTTAATAAATAAAATGTATTCTATATTTTAGTCTTATGCGAAATCTTTCAAGAAAAACTTTTATGAACTATTTACCCTTTCTTGTTCAGCTATTAATTCTTTAAATGATTCTTCGTTGAATGTTTTTTTATTTTTTTTAGCAATTTTTCGAAGTAATTCTCCTGCTTGTTTGTAATATCCTTTACTAATCATCCATCTTGGTGATTCTGGTAATACACTAATAATATTTACGTATAATGAAATAATTGAAGAAAAAGTTTATTCTACTTACAAATAAAAGAATGTAAATGGTATTGTAGCTATTGATAATGTGATTGTTAAGCGTCTCCATTCTTGAATAAAATAAGCAACAAATATAACGATCCCATCAACATTAAAGAAATATTGAGCAATAATTGCTGTTAAAAGTTTATATTTTGGACCAACTAACTCTGTTGCTAAATTTAAAAAAAAATTTAACCCATGAAAAAAAATTTCTTCTACCACTAAGAATTACCTAATACAAAGCCAGTAACCAAAATACCATGTATTGAGCAAGCAAAAACAAAACAACTTGTTAAATAAATTAAATAACTCGGCCAAAATCCAAAAATATCCTTTTGTGAAAAAATTGCACCAATAAATACCGTACAAGGAATTAATATTGTACATATACTCATGATAGGACGTCGGCCATATCTTTAGACAAGGAAAAAAGTTAATTATCAAATTACTACAATAGATGATATTCAAATTTTATTTGGTTTCGCAATGCGGCCCCAAACTTTGAATGTCAGTTATCATAATGTCGATAGTTTGAAAATCTATCATGTAAACTGACAAACCTCAACTATATTCATATAATTGTCTCCAAAACAATAGAATTTCGTATTGAAAATCGACAAATGGGTGAGGTCGATTCGATATCAAAATTTTTATTTCGTATGTTATCAAATAGTTTATAAGTTGACATCCTCGATACTATCACAACAGGTAGCATCAATCATTCAATGAGAATATCGTGGAATAAAACAAAAAAGTTAATCGGACGAGAATTGTCTCACTCAATGGGTATTGAGCAACTAAGGAAGTTCAGATATGTGTCGAACTTAATTAAGTTGATTGCACACTTAAGAGTATAACAGAAGATTTGAACACTATATAGATTCTAAAACTAATTGTATTTCAAAAAATTAATTAGAATACATTGTAATTCAAGTGCGACCGATATCCTACTATAAATATCTGAATGAAAAGCAGTGGACTGTTTTTCATAATACCATGAACAAGACAATAATCACCGTTACTATTATTTCTATTGAACTAAAACTGATGAGAATACGACTACGACACAAACTTTTTATATAATATAATATTTCATAAAAGAACTATCCGAAAAAAATCATTATTCTAATTTCCTGATATTGTCTATTTGTGATATGAAAATAGTGAAATACAATAAATCTATTCTTCATCGAGCGAAGTTTTTCATTTTCATTACGCTGTTAATTTTAGCAATTGGAAATATTCTATTGATGCTGGTGCTCCCTATTGTACAACGTGTCATGCTAAATATTCTTCAAAACCAAGCATTATTAGTCTTATTGATCGTTACGTTCTTACCATTAGTAGTAAGTCTACCAATAACAATAAATTTCTATTATTTTATATATGTTACCTTATCAACGTTCGTTCACTGTACTCGGCAAATATTCTTCAAGTATAGGTTTCACTTAATGAATGAGCTTCTTGTGGCTACTATTATTGTTACTAGACATACGCTCATATTCTAAGTAAATATATTAGGTAACTATTTCAAACATTCTTATACTGTATTATATTTCTTCAGCACTTCGTGTTATCTATCCACTTGCTTTCTATAGCCTGTTCGTTTTTTTTCCAATTGTTATTCTTGTCTAGAATAAAGTATTAAGTTGATTTGATATGATAGTAAACAATGTCTACGTAGCTTATCCCATTCGTCTTTCGATATAATCAGAGCTATTGCAATATTTTCTTGCTTTGAATTACAAGAAGACATACTTATCAGCCGTGATTCCAACAACAATCGCCCCAACCATATAACCAGCAAGATACACTATTGACACTATTAAACGAAATACAGTTCGATCACAAACCATTAACCACTAAAAAGAAAAGTCTTTTTTAATTTTTCTGCTATTATGATAAAGAAGAGACACTAACTTCTTCCACTAGTGTATGTCTCATATATGTTCGATCAAAAACATAATCTTTACATGGCTGCATATGTTCTATACTCGTCTTCGATATCGTTTTCATATAACATTGCTGACATTCTCTAACAGATATGTTCATCATTGCTTTACAATATGATGGATCAGGTTGAGTTCGATTGGAGAGAATTGGAATATTCTTATGATAAACAGAATCATTTTCATGTAATTTACATCGAAATGATGGTGTTGCAGGTGTCCATAACCGTGTACTAATCATAACTAAATTGAGAAAGAAAAAGCATTTATTCACAAACAGAATATTCAATGTAGTTACCATGCGGCAGCAAGAAAGTCAAACACATGCAAAAGAGTCTCAGCTTTTGATATCGACCAAAGCCATTAATTGTGAGTAAAAAATCATCGAATTTCATATTTTCTTGTCAAAGAAAACAATTAAATTAATATATCTACAATAGAAAGTTATAATGCCCAAAAAATCCAATAGCTTTATCCTTATTAGAGGCCGAAATCGAATCGAATCGATTCATTTTTTTTCACTTTCATTCGGTTATTCAGAATCATTTTCTTTGTTCTACCGTGTTATGGTCCAGGTCAGTTGAACAGCATAAGAAATGGCAAATAAAGCATGTCTATTGTTTCTCTTTCTTTCTGTCAACCGTGTATATTTATAGTCAGTCGACAGAGCGAAAAAATCATAGCGTTTTAACCTCTTGAGGACCGCTGTCTTCAGGCTGAAGACAAACAGAACGAAAGAATTTTTTTTTCGTTCTGTCCTATCGTTGAACATATGTTTAAAAAGCAGAAAATGGATAGAGGATCGTTCATTCAGTCGATGGTGATTATTGATTATTTTCTTCTAACTATGAAGAAAATATCAACTAAATTTAGTTCAATAACTATTCGATATTATGTTCCTATTTTTTAGATCATGTTATAGTTTATACTATATTTTACTATGAAATGCATCAAAACAGTCTGGATAACACAAAGCAGGTGTATCAGGACATGTCCGACAAAAATAGATAGTTTGTTTTCGAACTTGTTTCGAACGACATAATACACAACGTTTTTGAACATGACCCTGCCGATTTTCATTATAATCTGTCTTGCCTAAATTCAAAAATAAGAACACAGATTCATTAGAAACGTACTTCAAACTTACTCTTATTGAGCATCACTTTGTTCATCTCATGAGGAAGATATGCATCATCATCACTAGATCATAAATTTAATTTATTATTTGTATATTCATCAAAGTTGATTTATCACCTATATTCTTCACTCTCATACTTCAAACCAATGCCGTTCAATTGATCTTCAATCTCATCGACGTCTGAATCAGGCAGATTCAGCATAATTTTTTCCTCACCTTCACTATCGCTTTCATCATCAAAAACATTCTCCTTATCCATTTTGAATATAAGACGTTGTGAACATACAAAACTATTTTTTCTATGTCATAAGACTTGTTTTTTTTGAAACATTTTGTTTCTTTCGTATTATATAATACAGACATAATATCAAGACGACAGTACAAATCCATGCGACATAAATGATAAAATACAGAACATATATACAGCTGATTGAGAGTGACAGAACGCAAAAGAAAGTGATTTTTTAATTTTTCTCTAGCTTCGAATAGAACGCAAGAATTCTCGGTCTTCAAGAGGTTAAGGGGTCAAACAGACCGAAAAAAAAGAAAAAGAATTACCCAGGTCGCGCGTTACGACCGTATTCCTTGTCGTCATGCGTTCTGATGAGCATTTCATTCAATTAAAAAATTTTTTTTTGTGAAATTTCTTTCATTCTACAATTTACTGGCGAATTGAAATGAATCTTTAAAATAATGTTTTTGCCATCATTATTGAATCGTTTCGTTTTATGACCGAAAGAACGTCAGCATTCATGTATTTCGTTTTGGATAAACTTATTTATATCGAGCAATCTCTGCATATTACTAAAATCGATAAAAGTCTAATTAGCTCAACAATAAAATAAAACCCGAGAAAAGTAAATAGGAGATTTTCAAGTTAAGAGTTCAGAGATTATAAATAAAGCAAAAATCCTACTTGTAGTTCTTTTACTAAATGATTAAAAAGACATACCAGAAAATATTCGAAAAAATGCTTCAAATCATTGATATCAAGGGGGAAAAGCGGCTCATGATGTCATGATGGATTCTAGAATCCACCAGGATCCATTTTGATTAATGAGTTTATATCAATATTTTAAACAATTCTCAGTTGCTAAAGAGAACAACGAGACTCATATATGTCGGATCTATATGACTATGATCGTGTTTTGAAAAAATTACGCAAGTGACCATGCATTTTTTCATAGATCTAAATGGTTTATGTATCGTTTCTTGAATCTAAATGCTTAGAAAAAACTTACAGATTTTATTGTATACAAAAAGAGAAGAACCGAAGGATTCATTTTTCATATTATTCTATGGCTGAGAATGTGTTACAAGAGTCCTGAAAAAATTATTTAGCCTTTTTGTAATATAAACAATACTGTTGAAAAGAAGAATATTATTTTGGTTCTACCGATGATTTTGTCTGTATATTGATTAATTCTCTATATTAAATCGAAAAGTTCTAACAAGTACATAAATATGACTTGGTTTATAACGATCGATTCAAATATATGAACTGACAGCTATGTACAAGTTTTGTCTCAAATATAGTAGGGAGTGTTAGCTATAGCAATAATTGAAAAAAATACATGAATCATTGCTACTTACTACGTAGTCTGCCACTACTACATATGTCGTCATCAATATAAAGAGGACAAGAATCTTTCAACAGTGACGATTCACTGTGAGTAATATGAGGATTTAAAATAGAAATGATGAAATCATAAATGTTATTATGCAATAATGTATTTTTTAGATGAACAAAGTGTAAAAATTAAAGCAAAATAACCATTCGTTCAAAACCTGTACAGAGTGAGGAAAACCTAGCTACTAAAGATGGCATAAATGAGGGGTTTGATTTTTATGGATACAACGGTTGAGATTAACGATGAAGTCGATGATAACATGAAAAATCAACGGTGACAGCCGATAGGTTAGCTAGCATTACCACAGTCTCTTAACAGAAAGACGTCTACATAGTATAAAAAAAAACGGTTACTATCACAAGCTGTTGGCTCGTTCACTGAGCTTACCAGTCTTAACGATGACGCTTAACAGTGGATCCTCAGGGAGTTTCAGATTCCGTTCCCAGGAACCGGGAACATCAACTGGGAGCTTCCTTTCTTGGAGCGTTAAATTTTGTACGGATTCTCGTGCTTATTAATCCGATCTAGGTTCCTATATCTAAATATCAAATCGAAACTCAATCTGAGTTTTGAGTGCTCAGGAGCCCACTATGAGTTCCCGCTCATTGGAATTCGGTAACACATAGTGACTTGATACAAGCTGTAAGAATAAGTACGTGTAAATATCTCTGAATTGCCCAAAATGCATGAAAAAGAATTTTCAATTGGGTTTCTGTTCTTTGAGAACAGAATCTAATGAAAGGGGAATCCTGACACCGCTAGCTAGAATTTTATCGCCTCGAGTGTCAATATTTAAACGTTATAACACCCCCGCCCTCACATTTCAACTCATATTATGTAATCGGTAATAGAACTAACAATTTAAACTTATTTCCGTTAATTTTATTGTGTTTTTCTTAATGAATCACGTTGAACAGCTGTTCCTCAACGAGTATACATTTCATAGGCATGGATCAATTCCACATTTGCATGATTGTTGATGAGCGATTATAGTTAGAGTAAGATTTAGACTGCCCTAGTCGATCCTCCCACACGAAGAATCGCCTTAATTTTCATTTAGAATCATCAAGAAAAATAACGATCGACTTCGTTTTGCCATATAATTTTCAATTATTTTGTCAAAGTCTTTGTATGAGATATTTCATAAAGCATTTGAAAATTACTTTGATGATGCCATTCTGGCAGAGGGAAGGAGGAGATCTCTGGAAAATGACAAGTAACCGCAAAAGACAAAGAAGCTCCATAAGAAAATGAAATGTGATGACCTAATGTGTGAAAGATCCGTAATAAATTCATCAATCTATCTCATATTCTTATGAAAAAAAGATTCAAAGTTCACGTGTTTCATGTGATTTACAAGTTATATTTTAACTTTTCCTTTGACAGCAAAAGAGCTGCTGAATAATCTTGTACAGGATGTTAATGATTACGAGACTTAATGTTGCGAAGACGAATATCATGCTAAGAAGCTACAATAGAAAACCTTAAAACACAACTTTGTCTAACGGGATAAGTCATTATTTTCGACTAAAAAGAACCAAGTGACAGCGATAAGGAGCAGATACTGATCTTCATATATCTTCAAACATCCACCAAGACCCATAAGAATCACTGGAATCCAGTAGAATCCACAGAATCCACCAGGATCCATGAGGAGCCGTCAGAATTCAAGGATCCAGGAGCCGCTTTTCCCCCTTGCATCTGCTACTATGGATTCAACACTCAAAAACAACGATGTTGAAGTGAAAACCACAACTCAAAATTCAGAGAAGTCACAACATAATATGTTCAACTCGAATCAATCGATGCAAGTATTGTCAATCGATGTTGGATGTGTAGCGACAGGATATTCTCATCTAGATCGAGCGCCATGTAGTGTGGCCATTGTCAACGATCGACGTGAGATCCTCTTCGATTCATTGATCAAACCAGATAAACATGTTGTCAGCGATCTGTTTCCTTTCAGTGGTGTGCATAAAGTAGATCTTCGCCGTGCTCCATCTTTCGATGAAGTGATCAAAAAAGTAATTAATATAAGGTAGCGAAAATGCAGAATTTCCGTAAATTTTCTTTTTCTTTTATTTATATATGGTTGGATAGAGCTTGAAACGCTGATCACGAATATATATTTTTTATNAATCAAATCGAAATAAAAAATATATATTCGTGATCAGCGTTTCAAGCTCTATCCAACCATATATAAATAAAAGAAAAAGAAAATTTACGGAAATTCTGCATTTTCGCTACCTTACGTAAGTTGAATAGTTGTGTTCTTTTATCTATTATTCAGTTAAACTCGTATGACCCTTCAGATGGTTAGTCTAGTGCATTGCTTTGAAAAAGTACATATATATATTCTACTGATAATATTCTACAAAAGATCCAGATTTCTAGAAAATCTTGTAGCAATGAGACGAAGGCAGTTAACGTTCATATTCTGTAAGTGCATTCATTTTTTACACCAACAACTTTGATTGTTGGGCAATCGATTATGAGTGATATCAATTGGATGAAACTTGAGGAAGGTGTACATTGCAATGCTCTGATTGGTCTGGGTGGCGAATTTACGACCTTTGATCCCAAATATAGCAATAATAAGTGAGTAATAAAATACATTTCGAAGCATTTCGCTGCATAGACTGAGCTCCCTCTTCAAAGGTACTTTTCTCTAGCTCATGAAGCATATATGCGCCGTTAAAAATCGATCTTAGTGCCATGGGAGGCCATGTCGCTCGAAATTATGCCAACGCAAGTATAAAACTGTATAATGAATATATAGAGGTAAAATAGAATCGTAGTAACTTTGATCCAGTTTATTTTTGTGATTTTCTTTCAAAGCGATAAAGGCCAGTCGAAGCTTGAACAAGCACATCGGGCACTTCTTCGTGCACCAACGAAAATTCTACCTTTCGGACGTTTCAATGGTGTCTATGAGAAGGTCTGTTTGTCTGCGTTTAATCGGGGATACTGTCGCTGCGGTCAATCATTGGTTAATGAACTACACAAACGACCTAAGTAAAAACGGCGCCAGAATTCAAATGATCAAAATGAGGAATTATCTCCATCAGTGAATAAGAAAATAAGAGTCATCGACGAGAAAAACGAGAGTTGACATATTGATTGAAATATGATGCCATAACTTTATAAATCTTAATTCATATTTGATTAATAAACTTATTATTATTTATCTTTCGAGGGTGTGAGTGTGAATATGGTTATATTTTGTTCCACACACCAAAGCCACACCCACATCCACACACTAATATAGTTGTATTGCTTTTTAAATTTAAGATTTCCTAGCAAGGTCGTTATTAAGAATAGATCTTCGAAAATAACATGTCTAATTTTATTGATATTGATGAACTGAAGATTGTTGAAAAGAACTTCTAACTCAATCGGTCAGATTTTAGTGAAGACTATCACGTCAACGAAAATCATCGTATTTGTTTCATGATATGTATTGGCAATCTTATTTATTGTCTTCGTTACAGACAAAGTAATAGTGTTTCTTATTCATCTTGTAGTGGTCAGGAATCTTTTAGGAATACTCTTTGTTGACTATGTGGATGTTTAATGGGATGCGTATTTCAAAATTCATTCGTGCATAACGGACTGAGATAGAAGTGAGCATGATTAAGAGGGAAAATGTGACTTTTTTCTTTTGTTAATCCGAATTATGTTCGAAAAAAAAACAAGATCAAGTTTGAAAATAACAACATCCATCAATCATTTTTCCAAGCAAAAAGTCGCCTTTCTGGTAAAGAAAAGGCCGTATTTTAAGTCAATAATTACGACAAGAATTGGCGCAGAATAGTTCTCAGGGGAGTTTATCCAAGGACCAACCTATATATGTCATTAGCATCTCACCGTCAGAAATCTTGAGTTGAGAGAAAAACGACATCCGAATGGAAAAATAAATAGTCATCTATTTCTAGATTTAAATGTTTATCTTACTACAAGTATATCTAAATTCATCGTAGGGTGTGGGTATGAATAAAATGAAAAGATCCACACACCACCAATTTGTTTGCATTTGCGTGATAGCAATGGAGGTTTTTTGTGGAAACTCTTGCACACAATATTAAAAGCATATTATTCATAATACAGATGTATATGAATATGGGGGAAATGCTTGTGACATGAGTAATCATTTCGAAAACATACGAGAATTCGCATTTAATTTATGCTAACTGAATGAAACTTTCAAAGGCTGTAGAGCGTACAATTTTAAGGGCAGCTACAGGTATAAAAATTTCTAAAAAGCCTCCCAAAGGGTTTCAAATATAAAAGCGATTTTGAGTTTCTTAGCAAAAACCTGATTTCTTCAATTACTGCAATTCAAATCATAGAAAACTGAAACTCTCAGAGTAGATACACCCTCTTATTGTAAATGATGACGTGCACAAGATCGATACATTCATTTGTCTGGGTGTGGGTTCAGGTAATGCAAGGAAAGACAGTATAGCCACACACCCTCGAGCAAGCAAAGATCACTAATTATTGCATGACGAATCACAAATAAAAAAAAACAATTAGAAGCAGCGTGATAGCGATTAAGGACAAGTTTGTTAGCAACGAGAATGTATGTAGCGAATCCCGGGGTCTCGTAAAAAATTGTTTGTTTCAAGCGTCAATTAGATCATTGATTTCCTGTTGATTATAATCGATTGTGTTCACTGCTTTAATAAAGCCACCAAATTGTAGTTGAAATTTACTTTCCGGATCAACTAAAGAAAAAATTGTTCCAATATTTCTGGTTATGACACGTAATGGACAAAAGAAGTGCTCTTGTTAGAATAGACAACTTGTTTTGGTTGTTTTATTAGACTCAAATGAAAAAGCTATATATACTCACATTCCTTGTACAATCGGTCCAATTGTTCATACATATCAATAATACCATTTGAATTATTCGATAAAAGAATTTTGAATAATTTTTTGTAGTACGCTACTGCCTTTTGGTTCTCATTTTTTTCTTCAAACTTTCGTCCATGGGCTAACAATCTCTCTGGATCGCAGAGTGTACCAGCAAACGGTTGAGAAAGTTCGGTTAGAGTTTCCCTTAATTTTTCTTTTGTAATTAAGTGAAGTTTAACAGAAGAAAAACTGGATTCCGATTTTTCAACAGACTGAACAAGAAAGGGACTATGCCAAGAGAATAATGTTTCCCGGATGTCTCCTGTAGCAGAAGACTCTGATATGTTAGCAAACGGCATGGCAGTGTCTCTGTTAGAATCCACATTCACAATTTCAACCAATATATCGTTTTTAGTGTCTGTATCATGAGGAAATTCTGCAGCACATTCTACAGCCGATACGGAAAGAAATGAATTGAATGAAATGAGACCACCAACATTTCTGCTGAAATCGTCAAAGCCACAATGCAATGGCGTGTTAAAGTAACGACAACATTTTTCTTTATTGCTACGTCTAGCTTGACTTTGGCCGCGGTATAACACTGCCAAGTGACGGTGAAGATCAGTAATATTAAAACGTAAATCGAATATGGCGTCAACATTTCTTGTCTGAAGTGCCTGATTAAGCAATGTATACATAAAAGAGGACGTTTATAGTACCTGATAGCATCAGTTGGATTATAGGGTTGTTGAAAACTAATAAGTTCTCGTTTTGCTGTTACATTGTTGGAGTGTAATTTTATAAATTTGGACATCGTTTCATCAATTTCCCGTTTAGATGGATAAGCCAAATTCAGAATCGCACTGGCCATGAGTTGATTCCAAAGAAAGAACATTTTTCCTTTACTAACGGAGTCTGGATGATACGTGTTAATTGTGATAGCATTTATTTCCGATCGTAAAGATTCAGTTGATGATGACACAGAATTGCAGCATCCAGTTGCTAATAGATTCTCTTTTAAATCACCAAACACGGCAGTGATATCATCATCATTATCAGTTTCCTCGTCGATTGTGTAAGCAGCATCAACTTTTGGCAATTCATAACTCAAATAGTGAGAGACAGTTTTATAATCAATAGATCGGCATCTAATTAGAAACAATTTTTCAAAAATTAGTTGTTTCACTTTCTTTACAGCGCGGTTCGGATTTGAATAAGTCTTATATGGTAAGCTGCACTGTTTTAGTTCATGTTTAATTAATGGTAAACGTAAATAAGCTTTGGGATGAGTTACGACAATTAAATTGTTACCATTTATTGATGTATGGATACGAATAACATCTTCTGAAGCTGACATTATCTTCTAGGACCAGAGAATATGACCTAAAACAAGAGTGAAATGAGTTAAAGTAAACATTGCATTTATCTATCGTGAATATTTTGTCGCATTCCGTGAAACCTGCAAATGAATATCGGTTGGATCTTTTACTAGAAGAAATTCCAATCGTTATAAGAGGATTTGCAGCCAAAAATGGCTGTTAGAACAATGTGTCCGGGATCCGTAAACCATGATGGACATTCTCTTGACCTTATCATAGACATGATCAGAGTCTGTCAAGTCTGTGTGGCAGAGTGGAATTCAACTTTCTCGCTGTATACTTCAACATTTATTATCTATCGTGTTTCAAAAACCATTGCAGCGTCGTCAGCGCGGAAGTAAAAATCCAATGAAAAAGAAAATGTAAAACTTCTTTTTTTTAAAGGTGAATGTTATTTTTTCTCCAACATATAAATAGTAACAATTTTTTTGTTCTGTGACATGATTGAAAAGAAAAAGAAAAAAATTATTGTAAATGCCTGGCACACTGTGGAAATGCTATTCAAATAATGTTGGTTTTTCCAAACTGAAGTACTAATTACAAAATAACTCTAAAAAAAATTCCAATCTATTCATTATGTTCTTATGTCATGCGGTTATGATGTTTATAATTATTTGAATCATCGATGTGAATCACCATTTTAAAAAGAACTCATTTCAGCTCACGGGTACAGCACACGAGAGACGTATACATGGTACCTCTGAATTTGTTCCCATAAACCAGAACAAAAATCTCGAGGGTGTGAGTGTGGGTCGGTGGATGTGAATTAAGTGTTATTACTGTTCTCTTGATGAACGCCCACACCCACACCCTCACGTTTTTTGAATCATTCTCTGTTCTTGATTGGTGGGTATGAATTTGAGAAGTGCCCACACGCATGCCTTTCATTTATAGCATATCCTGTTTGTCTATCGGTTATAAGTATCTTTGATCGGAAAAATAAGTGCAAGATAGAAACGTTCATAAACAATTTTGAGAAAAGGAATCTTTTTATTTTATATATGAATGCAAGAAAACTAATATACTGGTAAAAATTGTTGAAACGATTCTAAAATACGATTCTGTTCAGTGAAATATCCATGTAAGCTCGCTGGTTACAGCACACTAGTTGCTAATTCCAATCGCCACACCTTCTCTTGTGCCAGAATTATCACTAGATTGCCAACTATAGCAAAATTACTAATAACTCCACTTTGACATAAATCTCGGCCAAGTATTACACCTAACAATGTTCCATGATGATCTCGCACATTGATTCCATCTCCTTCGCCTGTCCATACTCGCCCCATCT
>CAJNYU010003238.1:0-38184 GCA_905331475.1 Rotaria socialis | reverse complement strand
CATTTCAACTTAATTCTCTCATTGGATCTGTCTACGGTTTTTACTCTACATCGTCAGAATACCAACCTGTCTGCATATTTCGAGCTGTTCGGTGTCGTACCTCAATAACTGGTACATGTTATTCTTATGCTTTACAATCGATCTGGCGTCTCTATTTTGCGGTGTTCTACAAATATAAATATCTTGTCACATTTCGTGTTCACTGGTATATGATTGCTTCGAGTTGGATTATCAGTATCGGTATATTGGCCGTTTCACTTACCAGTCCTGGTCTCTTAGGACTCGACAAAAAAGTGCGTCTTTCTACTATCAACGTTAAACTTTTGAGACTAACTCTATTTGGTCTTGCAGCTGGATTACCCAGATCGTTCATTCCTACAATCGGATCTGAAAATGGGTTGGATCGGATCTTACATGAAAACCGACAAGAACCAACAGATTCCGTCGGACTCTGGGATCCGATGCGCCAAAAAGCTCTGCTATACTCAACTTCTAAAAAGGTCTTTTGCGCTAAAATAGAATTTTGATATTTTTTAAAATTCTTCCGTCGGATCCGTCAATAGTTCCGAAACCCAGAATCCAACTGGATTTCCTTGGTTAGTAGGATGTGTTAGGATCCGATAGAATCCGTCGTCGGATTAGTCGATCTGGGTAGTTGTGTAACTTTGTATTGTCATGAGTATCTATGGTGTTATTGTATATCGTGCCTATAAATCATCTCGACAAATCTTCAATATGGCATTACACAATACAACGCCGCACGTGCCAAATGCTAAACGTGAGGTCAAACTTGCTAAAAACATCCTGACCTTAGTGGGGATTTTCGGCAGCGGTCGAATACTCTTTATGAACATTATTTGTTGGCAAATCTTGACACCAATGTCTTCGCTCTCAAAAGAACTGCATTTTTCAGTATTACTGTATTCGTGCTTTCCGGTGCGGTCGAGTTTTGCTTCAATCTATTTAACCAACACCGGTTCCACAGCGAGTAGCATGAAATGCTGTCAGAAAATTGCAATATTAGGAAGTCGAATCAGAGTAAATTCGATTTGCAATATATTTGTCACAGTTGACATGAAAATTTCAGTTGAGATTGGAATGCGCGAAAAAAATAATTAATCGAAAAAATATATTTCTCTTTTTCTTGTTTTCCTGCTCGTGATAATAGATTATAGAAAAACAGAAAAGAGGAGAAATATTTTTCAGATAAATTCAATGTCCTCATGTCCCCATAGTGTAAAAACTATACAGAGAGTTGAATTATATAAAAACTTATTGTAAAAAGATGCAAGGAATAATTATCAATATAAAAATTTCTAAAGTCAGATCTCAACCAAAATTCTATTAAAAAGTTAAGAAAAAAAGTTAATGTCATTATTGAGCTTAATTTCTAAGGACGTGGGTGTGAAAGAGTGATCTCTTTGTTGACTCCTCACACCCACGAAATTTAGCAAACAAATAGGGGCGGCAATTGATTTCGAACAAGTTTTCATCGTATCATTCATCAGAAAATGATATTCGATATTATGCAAAAACAGAAGTCATATTTGTCGAGCAAAAACTTATTGAAAGAAATCTTACACGTCGTATTATCAATATTTTGAGTTGTACTTTTAAATACTTAGAAAAAAGTATCCCGAGGAAGTTAATACAAAATAAACCCATCCAAATATTTCTTAGCTCATAAGAATTGTCAGATGTTGCCTTTAGCTATATATACCTGTATGAATAATGTCAAACACATCCATTTGAAATCGAGTATTTTCTCTTTTTCTCAAGCCAAAATGAAATCGAATAGCCCATTCTATGTCAAGAATGTCAACATGCATATTAAATTTTGATAAATAAACAGATCAATTTCTTCTGCAGTTGAAATTTACGAGTATAAAAGACATCGATTAGATTATCATAAATCTATCCTACAAGAGTGCATCGAAAATATGTCTGTTCGACAAACTATTATTATCTCCTGTTTTGTTCTATTGGGTATGCTCAATCATCAAAGAAGTCTTGCAGAGAACTTTCCAAAAATATATCATCTATTTTTTAGCACTGGGAAAACTAGGTGACAGTCTCAGATGCTTTGAATGTACGTCGTGTAATGGCCCAGTAAATAGAAACAATACAAAGACAAGTAGGGAATTTAATGGAACCGAATACTCGTGTTGGGTAAGTTCAGCTTTACATTAACATATGCTTATATATTGCGATATTTAACATAGAAATTAACGGCGAGAGGCGTTGCTACAGCACGTGGTATTTCGAATTCTTGCGTAGAACTCAACGCTGGTGGCTTTGGTACATGGTGCTGCAAGACAGATCTATGTAATGATGCTATTCTACCAGTACCAGTGACATATCTCGTATTGCTCATGGCTTTTGGCAGCGTTACTTTATTTTTCAAAGGATCATAACAACAAAATTTCAAGATTAAAGGACTTTTTAATGACTTTTTTGATGTGAATGGCGAAGTCAAAACTATTATAAATAAAGAAATAAGCATCGAAGAATAAAACTTGACGTAGATCTATTTCGATCACAACCACCGTATTCTCATTGTTTCATTAGCGGAATTTTCAGTATTTTGATAAAGTCATCCGTCAGATTTCGGACGTGCTAATCAGAAGTTTGTTCTTCCCAGTGGCTTATGTGATTGATTTCACTTTTTGCATTTTATATGCAAATTTGATTGAAACTGAATTCTTTTTTTGTTGTTGAATTAGTTGGAAGATGACGGATGATGTTTAATTGCATTGCCCATATTAAAATGCAAACGACACAAGACTATTTTTATTTTGGATGATCTCAACGATTTTTTTCTCTCTATAATATAAAATAAATTTCAATTACTAGGCATCTCTAATGAAAAATATTCTGCCACGACGATGACTTTTATGAGGTTTCTCACACCTCTACTTATTCACTTGGTTACAGATACGAGGTGAAAAAAGTCATTGTTTATTCTTGAATTTTTCTCTATGTGAATAAAAGAAAAGAAAAGTTTTTGTTCGTAATGGAAAATTATTAAATGCAATAAAATAACAATCCGTCGGATTTATTATTTGTCTTCTGAAAATATTTCAGATAACTTTTAATGTCTCATGTTGCTTTGGGATTTAAAACAAAAGTCACTGTGTTCTTTTACTTTTATTTGTAATCAATGCTTGAGATGTTTTTACTTATGCTCTACAGGCAGATCAAGCATAGATGAAAGAGAAAAAAAGAATCACCAAAGTGATTGAAATAACATCAACAACGTCTAGTGTTTGCTACTCTTTCTCATCTACTTGTAATTCATTTTCTTCTCTTCTCATTAGAAAGCAACAAGCAGGAACAAAAGAAATGATCCATCCGAAAGTCTCTTCACCTTTGTATGCTGCGTTACGTAAGAAAAGACGGACTAGCAGTGGCAAGTAAGATCGAGATAGAATCCTATTCATTGTATCTCTGTATGTATATTTCAATCAAGAACATTAGTCGAATCTGCTAAATCAGTACGGCATCATGAAAAAAGTTTTTCAGCAGGTAAAATCATTGGCAAAAAATATCGCGACGTTTTCTTTTCCTTTTTTTTCTGAAGAATGCGAAGGACCCGCTCCAGTACGCTATGCAGATTTGTACAAACGAGAAAAGGCTCGAATTGAAATGGCTTATATGTCGAAAAAGAAAAACGCGTATCTCATCGCGCCTGACAGTAATTTACGAAAAGATTATTTTCGTGTATTAATAAAGTTTGTTTGACAATGTTTAGCCTTAATACCTAATTCAATTTTTCGTAAATCGCTCAAAAAGAAAGAAACAAAGCCAATTGAAGTAAAAGCATTTCAACTGAGATTGGCATGTTTATATCAAATCTAATTTATCTATTAATTTTGTTTTTATTTCTAATGTAGGACATACTTAACAATCTTCAGGTATGACTGCATTTCATCGTAGCCTTTTTCTTATTATTTCGGGGGTTGTTTTATTTCATTGAGCAATGTATCTTCATTTTCATTATAAAGTAATGTTTCAATCGAAAAGGATTCTATAAGCAAATTATGTTGTTTCTAGGTAGAGATCTCGCCAGGAAAAACATTGATGGAAGTGGGGAGTTTTTTTTGACGAGTATTTATACAGAAAAGCCAGTGTGAGAAAAAATGTAACAACCTCAAATGAAAAACAAATTGTTTTTCGATGCCAACGCCGCAGTGACGTTTTTTTTGTAGCTACGATAAACGACGGTCATCATTTATGATCTTTTCTAGAACGTTTGGAGACAAGTTTCGCTTGTATTCTTTAGAATTTAAATTTCAACAATCTCCCTGATAAAGATGATGACGAATGGTCAGATCTGGTAGATCCAGATCCTGTAACAAAACCGACTAAAGAAAAACTACCAAAAGGTTGACTTTATATTACCTTTATTGTTATAATTATTGGTTTTCTTTCTCTCTAGGAGCACTTGTGTCACGTCAAAAAGTAAGTTTAATCGAATAGAAAGTTCTCTTGTTCTTGTGGAAGTGTTCATTTTTTCCTTGAAAGATACAACAAAATATATAGTGCATATTCAAATAAGGTACTTTTCGTTTATGATAAGGGGATGCTTATATTAACTATATTTAAATAAAACATGTATTTAATCATTGAGTGTTTAACGTATTACTAATTTCTACTGTGAAAGGCTCTAAAAATAAATATAACTAGGATACTATGCCAGATTTATTTAAACGAATGCTCAATGAACCTTGGTGGAAACAAGAAAAAGATGGCAAACCGAATCTTCGTTCTATGTTACTTTATTTAATTGAAATTCTTAAATTAAAACAAAATGATTCCTTTGCATCGGCATGTTCTTATATTGCTGAAATATTCCGGTATCGAAATCTTCTTGCTTAAATTAAATGATGATAAATATGATTATTTTTTAAGAACGAGCGGTATCGAGCCAGTAATTGTCAACCAAATTCTTGATATACTTCTTCATCATTTATCGAAAGATAAACATCATCCGTTAGATGTATGTACAATTCATGCAATTGCTGAATTTATGATCGAAAGAAAAGATATTATTGTTCAATTACTTGCCTATGCACTTACTCTTGAAGCAGTAAAAACTATATTAAAAATTTGATTCTTCGTTTTTTTTTAATATTTACATTACTTTATTTAGAATGATAAATCTCGACAAGAAGTTATTAATGCAATTAAATTTTTAACTGATGTTAATACGTCCGATGATATTGATTTAGTTCTTGCTGATATGTCACTCGTTCACGTATGTAAAACGAGTATTTTGCTAATGCATCACTCATTGAATTTTGTTTTTCTTTAAGAATGCCGCTGATGAAAACTTTTCATTAAAAAGAATTATCGATGGAATTGAAGGTAGAACGAAAAACGTCGTATCAAGAACTAATGCAGATAACGCTGATGATGACATTCATCCATTATTGAAAAAGATTTCCGAGGAACGATGGTTTTCTCGAGGGCATTTTTCTATTACGCTCGATTTTGTGCTGGATGCAATCATAGAGAAAATGGCAACAGCATCGAAGAAAAACCTTAAAACATTCACGTCATATCTTGCCGAATTAAATAGGTAACTATGCAACGAAATCAATTAGTTTGACTCGATTTTCAATCAGTTCACCGTTGTATCACAGAATAATATTTTTGTCGAATAGTAGAAGAATTATATTCGGGTCTAATGAATGCTTTTACCGTCAAATTAACTAATTTGAAATCTATAAGCTGCCTATGACGTGCACGCATCGATATATTGGAATAGCAGAACATTTGCAGTCTATGTTATGCATGAGTATTCTTTATTTTCAACAGCATTTTCTCCTTCTCATCGTTTAAGAGAGTTTGGCAAGTTTAATTTCTTGATATCTTTTTTTTAGTGTTATTGGTTTTTCTAAAGAACAATTTGATCGAGCTGCAAATACTGTGATATCAATTCTATCGCATCATGATGCTGACTATCGGCTAATAGCTGCAACAGCTCTTGCTAATCTTCAACAAGAAACAAAAGCTATCGCTATTGCATTATTAAATTCATTTTTAAACGATGCTCGAGTATGAGTGATTTGTCTTTCTTCTTCTCTCAGCATTGTTTTTCTTTGCTATTGCTATACAGGTTCTTGTTCGCACTGAATGCTGTGATTCATTAAAAAAATTAACCGGTATCATGTCCGATACGGTATTAACTGATTGTGCAAATGAAATTTCGTATTTACAGGTAAGAAATAAACATGATTTATTCGCATGCGCCTATTCTATTTTCTTTGTTCTAGATTTTACCGGAAGACAATTTTAGTCTTCAAAATTACCTGAAAGAAAAAAATCGTTTGTCAACACCAACGCCGACTGGAGAGCACCGATCAGTAGAAATAGACGAGCAACCGGATGACTCAAATAGTATCCGAACGCATGACATCGAACAAAGTTTGACGATTGAAAAATAGCGAGAGAGAAAATGAAAATATGACTTATTTAGCACGTTCTTGTTCGCCGTCTTCGCAATTTATTGGAACCGCATCGATTAAAAATGATTTTTCTCGACCAGCAACAAATGAGCCTAGTGCATTTAGTGTTCCATCAAGTTTGATTTCATCAACGACACAACTGCAGACAACGATTCGTGTAGAAATAAATGAAAAGCGAAATTTCGATGCATCCTATCCTCCACGACCTCGACGAGACCGAACGCCAACTGAAATGAATCGGCAAAGACAACCGCCCATATCCGCGGCTAAAACTTCTGTACCAGAAGAACTCAAACGACAACGGTATTTCTAGAATTTGATTTTCTCTGTTCGATCGTTCTTCTATTTTAGTTCATCACTTTTGCCCAACAATACAAATATGTGGGATTCTTATGCAAAACAAAATGGTACTGAAAAACAAACAGAAATAACCGTCCAACTAATTTCTCCTATTGTTTTAGAAAATATTTCACAAAAAGACGCCGATGACTCTCAATCGAATGTTGTACCTGAATCGAATACATTGGTTAACGATCAAGACCCAATCAATGATCCTGTTCAAAAACTTCTCGATGAACATAAAAGAACGGCGGGCTTTTATCGCATGTCTAATCGTCGTGTACTTATTCCAAATAAAGTTTCCATGACTGATCTTTTTTGTGATCAAGGTCATATTGTTGATGATCATGATGAATCTCAATTGTCATCACTTCAACACAATACAATGAATTTATTAGATTTAAAAAGAAATCAATATCATTTAAATGAAGTTGAATTTGTTCAATTGCTTTCATCACTTGTCGTTCGTGCTCTACAAGTACATCGACAACATGAAACGGTTATACCAGGTACATTGTCGGGAAATTTCGGAAGTGTATTAAGTATTTCCCCCATGCCATTGCATGCAACATCAAAGATGTATCAATTCAGTAGCATTTCTCCGTCGAAATTACCAAATCTTCTACATCAACAGCCGACATCACGACAATTTGGACAAATTCAATCGCAAGCACAGAAAAGAGCGAGCAAAGAAGGTACACATCCGATAGTAGAGTTTGACTGGTCTGAAATATATTTTAGGTATCAATGTTAGTAAAGCTCAAAGCATTGAAGGTGCATTATCAAACCTTTTGAAAACGAATCGAGACGCAAAAAAATCAATAACATTTTCATCAACAGCAATGCAACCTTCAAATCCTAATCACCTTGATGTAACACACGCGTGGCTTCTTATTCAATGTATGTATTCGTCTTGTGGTTGTTGTTGTCTAAAGAGATATTCTAAAGTTGAATTTTAAGTACTAAAATCTCAAGGAGCATTCAATTCAGAGAATTACCTTCAAAAAATTATTCATTCATTTCCAAAATTTATTCCATTACTTCATACAAGAATACCGCCAAATGTTATTCCTATCATTTGGAATGACCCTGTTATTAAACAAATTTCATCAATGTTTGGTAATAATCAGGTTTGATATTTTCTGAAGGCTTTTCTGAGTGTTGTTAATCAATAATTGCTATTGAATTTAGGAAGCACCGATTATTGAAAGCTCACCCCCGAGACAACCGTAAGAGAATGAATTTGCAATAAAAACATATTCAAGTTTTTGTTTAGTGAAATAAAAGCGCCGAGATCAGTCAGAGATGATGATAGCCCACGAAGTCCTATTCATTATCCAACATTCATAGCTCGGGAAGATAATAAAAAGAAATTTTTACCACCTATTCGTGGTGCAAAAATGTAGGAAATATTTTGTTTTTAAATAGTTCTCTGATTGTTTTTTTTTCTTCTTCTTTTCAGGAATCTTCCACATCATGTTCTTAAATTTGGTTTTCGTGAAATCGAAGTGAATTCACCAGATTTACAATATCAAACATCACCTGATGAAAATCGATTAACAGCGCGTAGACGTCGAGTTTGCATGCATCTTATGGTCAGTTAATCTTTTATATGATTTCCGTTAGTTTTATTTTATTTTTATTTTAGATGTCCGCGAGTGACAATGTACGAGATCAATTTGTATTTATTTACCAACGATTATTTTTCTTTGTTTCTTTTTTTAGGCTGAACGACGTGAATACGTCAAAAGCCGCTTACGAAACATGGTTAAAAATTTTGAAACGCATACATTTATGCCGATCATATCACGACCTCCCATGTTTTAATAATTCTCTCATTTTTATTGTTTACTTATTTTCATATCTTTATCAGATTTAGTGGCGAGTTTGCTTTTTTTTGTATAATAAACTATATTAAATAAGCACCTAAAGCCAAACTATTGTAATTGACTTTCATTTTTTTAAATAAAATAATAATTTGACCCTACTCATATTGGGAATCAAACCCATTTCTTTTTCCAACATGAATATTGGCTAGATATAAGATAACCTTTGGATTACTAAATACAAATATAGAGCCAAGACAAAATCATCGAAATCCGGTAGAAAAAAAATAGTCATATGAAACCCGAAGAGTTTTGTTTTTCAAAAGCAAAGGTAAAACCAATGAGAAGCACCTGATGTTTCCCTTCGCCGAAATAAAATCATGATAATGCTTGTTAGTCATACGTACACAGCCAAAGTGATAACCTCGCGTGATTTTATCAAAGTTCGGAGAAACTTGATAGAAACGAATAAGAACAAGAAAAAAAGACATCGGTTTTTCCGTTTCAGGAAAAACGTTTTTTTACTCGTCATACATATTTTGTTTGGCGAACGACGTATATATAAATTTGAAACAAGGCTGTGGGGTCCTATAATTAAACACTTTCTCTTTCTGCTCAAGCGTCGAACGGCAACACAGGATAATGCAAAAATCAGTCAATTGATTTGTTTGATCGTTTTGTTGGTATTTGCAGTTACAAGCTGCATGACACTGACCGCAGAAAATCTAGCTGAGGCCGATGGCATTCTTCATCATTTAGCCAGCGAACGTGGTGCGAACTATTCATTTGTCTCTGTGTCCGTCGATCGTACAATCAACTCGCAATCTTTCCTTCTAATAAAGCAAAATAATTGAATACGAGCTTTGTGCTGATAGTTCTGTTGCCAATTGTGTCAGTAATATGAACTATTCGTCTGTCACGTGTTCATCGATCAATTAAGCAATTTGAAATCTATTCTCTGTGTTTAACTAAATATTTGAATAGATGCTTTTCAGTATAAATCATTCATTTTTCGGGTTATCCTTGATCATGTAACCAACTCAAAATCTTGACTTCAAAATATGTGAAGAGAATATTTTTTGCTCTGGTACCAGTTGTACGTACTGTGTTGCTAGCTGTGCTTGCTAATAAGCTAGGTATGTTGTGTCAAAATATCTATTGTTTTCTACTTTATGCTACTGAACTAATTCACTATTTTTTCTTTCTAGAAAATTTGCACCGAAACTTCAACATTACCACTTAATTATCTTTCTCCTCTAATATTCACTATTCTTTTTCTTGGTAATTTTTTTCTGTGTCTCCAAAATTTGAATTAAAATAAATCGTACGTACAGAAAATGTACTTTTGTTGACTTCTTTAGAGAGCACCACCAAATCACTACAACAATCATGAACTTTTAGGCGAACAAAGCTAGTTGTTCGCGCCAATCGCCAGTGATATAATATTTGAATATTAAACCTTCTAGTAGCGACAGAGTTTTCGCATCTGTGAGTCTATCACAAAAACATCCTATGGGATTATGCATTTAGAAACCACTACAAAAAAAGTAGGACTTCTTGAGATATTAAGTAAAAACATGAAGTCTAACGTTAAAAATATTATTCATATTGGATCATGTAGCAAGATCCGAAACTGTATACACATTAATTTAGAACAGAATTCACTGTGAAGGTCAATTTTCATTCAATACCAAAGTACCTAAATGTATGATACATAGGTGAAGTAATGTGGCTTTGCTATGAAATTATAGGAAAAGTTTCCGAGCTATTGCTGCACTCTATCCTCAATGAGTATTGTTGTCGATTCCAATAAAGCTTAATGGATTTGTTCGTTAAACACCAATGGTTCACCAGCAATAATGAAATCAACGAGAACACCATGCAGAAATGTAGAATCAAGCTCATGCCAACTTTGACTTGTCGCATAATTACAAAATTCTTGCACCGAAAAGTTTTCACTCTTAAGAACAAATAAGTCGATTTGGCGTTGTGCAGGTTTATAATTCGTTTGAAATGGCCACTTAAATCGTTGCAAAATTTCTTCTCGTAGAGACTTGGTGCCACATACAAATTTTACGTGTGTAGGATGATTTCCTAGCTGAGTCATCAAACAATAAGTAGTTTCATCATTCAGTTGTATCAAAGGGCTTATTTCATATCTATCATGACATGTAGCAACAATATGTGCATCAACAAGGCATCCCATCAATAATTTGTGATTCGCCGGCCAAATATGACGACTAGTTACACGAGAAATTTCACTGCTATTTGAAGCTAACAATCTATTTGATTCATCAATAGCTATTTTACAAAGCTCGAGAACACTGCAGTTTCTATCCGTAATATTCACATGTTTATAGTTCTGTTGAATATATTGATATAAATAATCTGTTAAGCTTTGAGTAGAAGAAAACTGTGTTACCGAAATATCTCGTGAACGACCAAGACTACTAAAACTGCCATGCTGTTGTAGATGCCAATCGGCAATCACATATTTTCTATCACTAGAGATGTCTGATGACATAGTTTGCTGCGTCATTATTTAACGAATCAAAGATTTTGGAAAGGTAAAAACGTAAAATGTTGTAATTGGTCTTTTAATCCAACCATACAGCATAAGATAGAATTAGATGGCAGAAAGAGATAGCAACATCTTTATCTGGTGTTCTCGTTTCAAGTTGATTTTAATAAATTTTTGAAGGAAGACGAGGTACTTTGTGGGATATTCAAAATAGATCTGTCACTAATTCACTCCAGTATATCTTTTTGCAGCATTATATATATGAAGATCATTTCGTCTTTTTTTTCTATCACATCTCTCTTAGTTTCTCTTTCAGCTGTAGATATTCCTGAATTAATTTTCATTCACACTAATCAAATTCACAGATTGTCGTTGTTTTATTTTATTCTGTCATGGCCACACTTCCACTTGCAAGAGAGAGGGAGAGATAGAATTTTGTAAACGACGTAAACAAGAATAATGAAGTTTAAAGCAACCGAAAAATTATGACAAACTCCAAGGCGGACGACCTATAATTTAAAACAGTATTCATTACTTTCAAATGAGCAAAATGTTTGTTCAGAAGAGAGAAAAGATTGTCAGGGAATAAAATATTAACTAATACATCTGATGATTGTGTCATGTGAGCATCTCTCACGTTGCCACCGAACATAACTTTATAACATGCACTTGTATCAAACAGTGCTGTGAAATCGAATGAATAGACAATCGAAAGCTGTACTTAGAGAATTTTCGAATTCAATGATTAATTTATGATACTGCAAAGATAATCAGATAATAACAGAACTTACTCCGTTACTAGAGACGGTTACACTCGAAGTTGAATAATTGTACAGTGAGATGCTAAGTGGTAATGCTATTGTTATTATTGAATCATCGGCATTACCTGGAACAAAAACACTAATGCCATTAGCAAGTTGCACATTGAGAGCCGGACTACAAACATCAGCAGAACATCTCGAATAATTAGAAGAGCAAACATAACCGATTGAGCCGCAATTATTAGAGTCGAACTGGATATTGACACAAAGTCCTGACGCAGCTCGTATGTAACCAGTAGCACACGCTACCGTTGCTAAAATTTAAATTCTTAGTTACCTGCAAAATGTAACTATGTTTCTTGGGGGTGTGGGCGGTGCTAACAAAGACCCACACCTGCACCCTTACTTGTCGACACACTTGTACTGCTAGTCGTAGTTACGAAAGCAAAAAAAATAAATTAACTTGTTATACTTGACGAACGATTAAATTACTTGTTTTCGTTGCCGCCACCAGTTTTGTTTTGACGCTGTTGTCACCTTAGTTTTGTTGTGAATGAGAAAATGTGCAAGTAAGGCAGCGCGAGACCAGGTAGAATCAGTACAAGAATGAACACCGACATAATCAACGAGGTTCTAAACGAGCTAGGTGGCGATTGAACTTTGTCTATTGCCTTAAACGACGTAGCAAATGCCGGTTTCTGCATAAAAACATAGATTTTCGATAGAAAAAGTAATATTCACCAGGAAGTTATATCTACCTTGGACACATTCACCGATTTATCATCTGTCAATATTCGTCTTCGTCGATAGAATCCAGTTTCTGCTGTAGGCTCAAAGATTTGTTTTCGAATGATGGGTTGATGATGTGTTTTATCTGGTAATAGTGCCGCAATTATATTAGAGACTAGTGTCCTGCACGGGTGCAACTTTTCATACCCGGAGCCGACCCGACTGATTTTTCCCACACCCGGAACCGCCCGGACCCGGTGGCCTTACGCCCGGACCCGAACCGGACCCGGACAACTATACCCGGTAACCGACCGGCACCCGACCGGATTGTGGTCAAAATTTTGCTAATAGTTTATTAGTGAGATGATCTCAATGAGATAAATAATCGATAATAAATAATAGATAATAAATAATTGATAATAAAAGATCAATAAAAATAATAAATAACATCAAAAACAATGTTTTTGTTGTTCAACTAAGGTCTAGAAGATAAAATAGAAGTGAATTCAAATGAGAAATTATAGAGAAATGAATACTTACAATCAATAATATATAACATTAAAAACTACGTTTTTGTGGTAGAAGAGATGATGAAGAGCTGAGCTAGGATAAAAAGTAAAAATTAATGAACATGTAGAAGTATGTGAGAATGGATACTTACGATGATTCATGTAAATGTGAGGCGGTAATAGATCAGTTATATAAAGCAGCTAGCACACTTAGCGAAGTTTCTTTAACATATAAGTAGAACAATCGTGTTTGTGGGTTAGGTTAGGTGACCCGTCGTGACTATTGAATATATTAGTGAATAATAACCCAATCAGATTCACATTCCTATGACTGAAATGACTGAAATCGACAATGATATCTGAAAATTTCATGTTTCTTCTAGATATCACTAGTTGGCCGGTCGGGTGTCGGTTTTTTGAAAATTCCTCAGCCCGACCCGACTTTTTTTTCCAGAACCGGCACCCGGCCCGACCCGGAGCTTTTCACCCGGACCCAGGTACCGGGTCGGGTCGGGTGCCGGTTACCCGACCCGGCTGCAGTACACTATTAGAGACACATTTTCATGCAAGATCGCTCCGCTAGAAGTGACATTATTAATTATTTAAAAACAAATTCGACATCAAAGACGCCATTGTCTTACAAGAAATCAACACGACAGTTGTATTTTCTTTTCGTTCGTTGTTTTTTTTTGAGTGTGCTGATTTTTCAGTGCTGGTGAGAATGACAACAATTGATTGAATTTTTTTATTAGACAACAACTTCTATGTCAAAAGGCAAATAAAACATAATCTTACTTCAGTCGTCTTTGCTTGTATGATAGCTTGATTGTTAGAATGCCTATCTTAGCGAGCTGTTATGCATGCTTCAAGAACTAATTGCTATTACAGCAAGAAAAACAAACACCAACAGACATTTGAAAAGATTGAGAGGCCTATTTGTGTCATGGTCAATAATTTCAGTAGTTGACTGGTTCATCCTTATTATATTCTGAACATTTACCTGACTTGTAGCATCATTGTGTTGTGCCGGTTGTAATGCGATACGGTTGACCGCTTAACATGAATATTAATTAGAAAACGTGTGAATTGTAGATGAATGATATTGTTAATATACTTTTCGTCGGATCTCCTTTTGGTGATGCAATGATTTGTGTTGTATTTTGACAAGATCTACTTTCACTTCGGACATGACTATTCTGCTGCTTATATTCTCAATGACGACGAAAATAAAATACTAATGTTACGCTATTAAATTGCCTAGCTTTTATAGGCTGCCAAAACACCCTACTCAAATGAAACTAAAACAAGGTCGCAATCGATTCTGTCCGGTTTCTCCTATAGAGTCTAGAAGAAAAAAAGAACAGTAAATTCTTAGGGTTTCACTGATCCACAATCAGTTGTCAAAAGATTTATCGAGTCATATCCAAAAACTGGACATGAAATATCGTGTTTGCTTTCTCACGCTCTCAATATTTTTGAACAGCATTTTTTACATAAAACAGATGGTCTATAATCACTTGCGTTCGACTTTGCCATCACAGAGCGACATCATACATACCCCTCAAAATGAAGTGATTTTTTAATCAATGAACGAATCAGAAAGGTATCTACGTAACGACCGACTAGCTGGCTTCTTTCTATTATCAGATCATTTTCTTTCCTTCTGCATCGAAGAACACAGACCTTGACCGTTACACTTCGCAGAATGTCCTTATATTTATTTTTGTAGATTGTAATACCATTTATTCCTAATTAATCATGTCGCAAGCTGCATTTGATAAAGCTGCTGAAGAAGTAAAAAATCTCAGCAAAAAACCATCTGATGATCAATTATTGAAACTTTACGGTCTTTTCAAACGCAAGTTAAAAAAGAAACAAACTCAGAAATATAATCATTTTCTTATCTTTTAGAAGCCACTGTTGGGGATAATACTACAGCGAAACCAGGCATGTTCGATCTTAAAGGCAAATACAAATGGGAAGCTTGGGAGTCCAACAAAGGCAAAGCTAAAGAAGCTGCTCAAAGTGAATATGTTGCTTTCGTTGAAGAACTCAAAGCTAAACAATAAAACTTGATTCATCAAGAAAAAAAAGAAACCATTTCATTTACTCATTCGTAATTTTTCACAATAAAAAAATCTTTTTAAAAGAATATTATTTTTTTTATTTCACACAAAATTATTTACATCAAACAGATGAAATATTACATTCCACGATGGAAGTAAAGAAGTTATTGGTTGTTGATGAATTTTCTTCTTGAACAGTTCGCCTCCATATAGTTGAATTATTAAAGTAATTTTTCAGTTGCTTATATCGATAACAAATAAGACAAGGTGCAATCAATATAAGTAACGGTGAAGCTAAAATAACAAGCATAGTTAAAATAATAAATAAACCAATCACTAGAAGACGATGAAGCAGTAAGGAGACACGCGAATGACCAAGTCTGAATAAAGAAAACGATTTCGCGATTTGATCAGCCTGATAAATACATACCGATTTCGACAAGGACCGCGTTCATAATGCAACAAGAAAAAATCATTCTAGTTTAATGGGAAAAAAAAACTTTAAAATAGAGTATTTTCACTGATGAAGGATGCTTACATCTAACGATTTTAAACAATACCAACAGAACATATGTTTACAATTGATGCACGTCATTTGTGCACAGCCATGAGTCCGTTCGAGAGGAAAACGGCATCGTGCACAACGTTTTATATTTGATTCAGCATTCATTTCATCCGGTGTACTGAAAAAGAAAAAAACTTTAAAACAAAGAAACAATACTACCCGAATATTAATTTACATTAAATCAGAACACGGCTGATTTGGATGCCATTGACAACGACATTTAAGACAGAAAGTCGTTTGACACTATGACACAGAAATAGATTTATAGACGATTGTGTTATTCTTACTTGTGTGCAGGTTATTGCTTGTTCTGTAAAACTTATTTGTTCTTCAGGCAATATTAAGACATGATCACAATTCACTTGTGGACAAAAAAGTAGTCGAGGATCATTGGTCACTTCTAAAAACGATTGTCCCCGAATAATTAATTAAATAGTAAAATGAAACAGTAGAATACCATGTTCGAATAGTCGTTTTTTATAAAGTTGAAATTGTGAATCAGTAAGAACAGCACGAATCTAAGAAAAAATTGATCTATGAATTTTGGAAAAAGCCAAACTAGATAAAATTAAATACTTCATTTGAAGATAGTGAACTATGACATTCTGTATTTGGACATCTGATTAGTACTAATCTAAATATGATTGAGTAAAATACAAGAACAACAATGTAATTAGATATTCTTTTATACAAGTAAATCATCTTACGGTATATTTATTTGACTAATACAATACTGGCGTACGCACTGCAAATGTAGCAGACTATGCAAATCTGTGAACACATATGAATATAAACAAACCTCTGTGCAAAATTGGCAATGGCATGATTCTATCTGGAAAATCACTGTTCTTTCTTCGATATCATTACAACAAATCGAACATTGAAATATGTGCTCGTCACATAATCTTAATCCTTCGTCCATGGTTTCAATCAAAAAACAACGAATGATAAAAATAATCTTTCTCTTTACTTTCTCAAATAGAAACTTTTAAACAAAAGAAAAACAAGGAAATTAAATAGTTCAATCATAGTCACACAAAAAAAAGAAGAAAATAAACGAAACAAAATCTATCATAGCTCCTTCTTTTTTTTCTTCGTGATTGTTCATGCATATTCCGGTTCAAAAGTTGATACCAAAAAGAAAGAAATATATATACAAAAACATAGATTACCCAAAAACAAAAATATAACACGCAGAAAAACGTTAAAAATAGACTTTATCAATTTGCCTCTTGAATTATTTGGTCCGCTGCTTTTGCTTCATTGAGATCCGTTTTTTCTATTAATTTATTATCTGTAATATCATTCTCGTTTACCTTCACTGTTTCTTCATCATTATGTTTATGTTCGTCGATAACAGTAATTGTTTCTTGATTTTCTTTAGAATCCGATGCAGCAGGCGTACCTAAAATATTCGAATCATGTAATTAGCTTAGAATTATCTCAAACAAACGTTTTTTTCGTTTGGAATTTGTTGGCGTTGGTTCATTGGATGCACGTTTATTTGAAGATTTTTTGCCAGATTTATAAGCATAATCTACATCATGATTTAATTCAGGTTTTTCATTTTTTGTTTCTTGATCCGTATCGATAGAACTTTTTGAATTATGACTACGTTTTTTCGGTGTACGTCCCGCTGATTTTTTGCCTGGTACACGTTTTCCTTCATCAAGCGGTTCCAATAGAAAATTTAAAATTCGTTCGGCATGATCAGTATTACGGCCAGTTGCTGGTAAACCAAGAATATTTGAAATCGATTTTAATTGGTCTTTTTTAAATCTAATTTAACAGAAATTCAAATGATTTTATTTCACGAAAAAAAATCAGCTAATTCGAAATATTTTACTTTACTAAATTGCTCAAATGCTTTTCATATTCTTCACTATCACGTGAAAATTCAAATCCTTTAAATTCTCGAAGATGTTTTCGTATTGTTGACTTATTCTTGTAAAGAAAAAACGAGAATGAGAGAATGATTTTCTAGAATTCATTATGCTTACTCCTCGTCGACCAAAACAAATAGTACGCATTCGAGAGAGAGCATCGGTTGAAGCATGAGTTATTTGATAATTAACTAAATAGAAATTATGATCGTCAAAAAATTATTTTACAATTTTATTTAACTTACTATATTCAATTTCACCTAAGGGTTTGCCATGTCCCTAAATAATAGAAAAAACTGAATGTATTTATTTTGTAAAATGACCAACACAATGACCACTTTACCTGAGGAATCGTTAGTTCTTTTTTTGTTGGCAGTGAATCAGATATATCGAGACGTGATGTTGGTCGTCGTGAACGTTTGCCATCAAGAATAATTGGTTGTTCAAAAAGTGGTTGTGCATCATCTTCACTATCAGTCATTTCACTTTCTGATTTCGATGAGACATCATCGTCGCCTTCTTTTTCGGATTCTTCAGTATTCGTCGTTTGTTCTTCTTTCGATGTGTTCGTTTCGTCTGGAGAGGCAGCAGCAGCAACAGCTGGTTCCTCTTGATCTTTTTTATCGATTTCCATTGATGTCATTTCCTTCGCTTCTGCGATCGTCGTTTTATCCTAAGTAGAAGAGCGCATCAATACAAACGAAAAATAACGAAATTTCTTTACTTACGTCTTCATTTATGGTCGTCGTTTCTTTGTTCATATTTGAATCGGCTGCACCGGTCATGTTTTATCTTGAACTATATCGATAGAATTAATGATGATGTTAAGGACTGTTTTTTTCTTTTCGCTCCTCTCTCCTTCGTATTATTATACTATTAAATAATGCCTACAGACAAATAAAATAAATAAACGCAAATACAATATATCTGATAGATGGAGCATCGATACATCTATATTTAGAGAACGTCTTTATTATCCGTAAAACAAGATATATAATATCTAAAAGTTATATTATTCATCAATAGGTCTTGTAAGGCTAGATATTTCTGAAAATTCGATGAACACGAATGAGAGATAACCCTCTCCAAGACTAATTCAATTAGGGAGTAATAGTTGAGTATGCTTTTTGTTTGATCTTATTAAGTGCACCTTTAGGTATATATATCAGGGTTACCAAATTCAAACTTTAGAGATCAGGGAATTTTTGTGAAAAATCAAGAGTGGTTTTTTGACATTCAACAGCCATCCAATGATTTTTATCTGATAACTTTCCGATTTTTCACTAATAGATGCATTAACCTCTTTTCCTATAATGGGATCGATGCGGAAAATTTTCCTTGTAGACGAATTAAAATTGAAAATTGAAAATAGAATGCTGATTTCATAAAGTTCATTTAAATAGATAATAAAAACGTGTTCATCAGAATACGTAGCAAAAACTACTTAGCCAATTTACTCAGCAATTCATGACACTTTTGCGACGTGACTCTACTTAAATCTAACAATCGAATATATGTTTCGAAAGATCTGGTTCATTTAAAAGATAATCATAGAGTTCTGATCAAGTAAAATAGACAGTGTTGCCAGATCCCCACATATTGTAGAAATATTCCAAATTTCGAAAAATAAATTTCGGAATTTTTTGGATTTTCGAGGTTGACATCAGGCAACCTGCTTGAATGTGCACGTGTTTATTTAAATATATGTTGTAGATATGTATAAAGAGTATTTTTGTTTCGAATCCGTTAGAGTAAAACGTACTTTAAATGAAAAAAACGGACCCTCACGCCTTTCCTCATTTTTTTAACATTTGAAAAAAGCTCCGCAAGTTTCCAGACTTTCAAGTTCGACATCTGGCAACACTGAAAATGTGTGTTCATTTTAATCTTCAGCTCAGCTCCAACTAAATCGTGGCTCATTTGATTTCGACTATCATTCCATATGTAAGTTTAATGTTTCCATATATTTGTTCTTCTCTCTTGGAAATCGCTATAGGTTCAAAACGAAGCTAATCGTAACAATACAAAAATCAGGAGAAATCAAGAGAAAAGTTTCAAAATGAGATCGACTACTATTTGACTGAAATGATTAGTAAAATAGATGATTGATTTATGTTACGAATTCAAATCTATTGACTAACTGCTGTTGAAAATGTGAACATCTCTTTGAAGTTTCACACACAAATTACAATACAGAAAATTAGAATATTGCTATGAATCATTTAATTTTCTTTACGCACTTGCAACTCGTCTTTTATAACAATTGAAGCATTCAATTAATTATTTATAAAATCAACAGCAGATATACAACCAGATCTTTGAGATTAATTACAGATGTCGCTGATAACCAGAAATACCTGACATTCACAGGTTACATATAAATAATACCTTATTACAGAATAGATTCTAATTAGTAAACTGTAATCGTTTCTCTTCTTTTCTTGATTAAAGGTGAAACTATTTGTGTTTTTCTCGAGAAATATTTATTGGTTGGCTAAGCTACTAAATGTGAAATAACATGAAATAGGATAAACTCTGTTTATAATATTTCCTTTCTTGACTAATCATGGCGCGTGTAAATATTTTTACGCATACCTTTAACAAATAAATATCTTAGAAATGTACTGACATTATTCTTTCATATATGCCACGTAATTTCTAGATTTCCTATCTTGCCTACAATGACTATTTAAATACTGTCTGACTACGAAACATAATGCCAACATCATCTCTATCTTCCACAACATCTAATGATCAATGTGAACACTGTCACAGTACATATAGCTTAATTAGAAAAAAGGTAAAATTAAATCGATTGAACACATTAACAATTTCGTATTGTTTTTCTTAGAAACGTTGTGCAGTTTGTCGTCAAAATTACTGTGGAAATTGTGCACCACGTAATCGTTCTGATAGTCAATCCTATCGGATTTGTGTTACTTGTCAATTGATATCGAATAATGTTACAACAAGCGAACAATTACTTGAATTAAAAGTGAAATATTTGAGAAGTTATTTAGACGCCAAAGATATTTCTCATAATACATGTACAGAAAAACAAGACCTTGTAGATTTAATAATCAATAATAGACATCAACAATTTTCACGTTCATTTATTCAACAATCAGAAGCTTCGCCACAAACAACCAGCAGAAATCACGAGCAATCATCAAAATCAGGACCATTTTCAAATATTCAACAAACAGTCTCTTCACTTGCCAATCAAGTAAATAACTTTGCATCAAATTTACAAGATTATGTGTCTACGACAGTATCGGATGTTGTAAATCAGACACTTAGCGATGACCTACCGCCGCCAAGAACAAATTCAAATCAAAGAACTTCATCGAGTGCTTCGTCATCGCCCAGAAATGCGTCTCAAACTACAACAAATATACCACCATCAACCCATACACAACAAACAAGACCACAACCATCGGCATCAGCAGCATGTGCATCGTCAACTTCAGTAAGTTGATTACTATGTGAATTTGCTAAACAGAATATTTGTGAACTTTAGCCAACAAATCAACGTGCACGCCGAAAATCTCTTAGTGAAATAAATCATGAAGATAATATTGAAGATCTAAATATTCGTCAATTAAAAGAACTTTTAGCAGCAAATTTTGTTGATTATAAAGGATGTCTTGAACGAAGTGAATTAATTGATAAAGTTCGAAGACTTTATCGTGATCGACAAAACGAAAAATTGAAAGGCACATAAATTTATTTTAATTTTTTGAATCTAACCTAATAAATTCGATTTCCATTTTCGTTTAGCTGAACAGCTTGATGATACAACTGCATGTGATAGTGAACTATGTAAAATATGTATGGATGCAATTGTTGATTGTGTCTTCTTAGATTGCGGTCATATGGTACGTACAATGAATCGCATATGACTTGCAATGATCGGTGTTCTATTGAGTATAGGCGGACCTCATTTTTTTTTTCATGATCGGTAGTTATGTAAAATCAATGTTGACACGTATTAATGCAAATACAATGCGTTTCATTTACTTGAAAAGAGAAAAAACTCAGATAAAATATTGTGTTGATCTAAGGATTCTTATAAACATTTTTTACTTTTCGGATTAAATAGGCAAAAAAAATGTTCTGTTCTCTTTTATTTTAGGTAACATGCGTCAAATGTGGTAAATTGCTTGCCGAATGTCCTATTTGTCGTTCGAATATTGTACGTGTAGTACGCGTATTTAAATCTTAGCTTGTATTTTTGTCGAATTGAAAAGTAACTCTTTTTTTGTATTTGTACAGCTAATTTCAAATAAGATTATAATTTCTTTTGAATTTTCATTAAAGTCGTATACTATTTTGACTTAAAGTAATTGATAAAATTACTGCTTTTTTCCAATCGTTATTACGTCAAATGCATATTAGCATCACGGGCTTCAATTACCGATGGATGGTTTAAATCAGCAGTCATCGAAACGAATAGCTGGTATAGAAGGCTTCGTTATCAGATAACTATATTCTCTTCAACAAAAAAAAAATTAGTTTCGTTCGCAACCTTGTAACGAGCAGTAAAAACTTTAGATAAATTTTTACTCCATGCTTTATTTACTGCAGCTCGATATGTAGTCGTATATAGATCGTATGGCAATAACGTGGAGGAGTTATTGAGTAGGTTGCCTTTGAATTATTACGTGGAAGACATATTTTAACTTGTCTTTCGTTTATTTACACTATTTCCATGATAGTGAGTAGATGTTGGATGAAAGTGAATTCAAATTTTAGGAGACTATTGGAGAATTATTTTACATGACAATGTGTCTCATCACAGCCTTGAGAAATATGATTAGTTTTAACAACGGCTTAAGTAAATTCGAAGCAAAGGTTGTCGTGGGTTAGGTTACAAAAAAAAATCATTATTCTCTCCAATTTATCTATGAAGCTTTAAACGCAAAGAATGCCCTCAAAATTATATATATATATACCGGTAAGTCTGTTTGGTCATAGATCAGGACTTGAGATTTGATTTGAAAACAAGAATGGAAATTTAATACAAGTATGTTTTATGACAGAACGTTTTTATTTTTTTCAAAGTCAAAATTTAAAGTAGATCGAGCATTTTCGTCGGAAGCGGTATAAAAACAACAATAATAACCAATTCATATTATCTTGCAATACGAAATCATTCTTTCGTTGTTGATATAGTGCTCTTTGTGCATTTTAGTAAATATTCAGGTATACGCAATACTTTTTCTTTTTCTTTAAGACAGTACGTGTGACACGATTTATATTTTTAATGTAAGATGGCTAAAAATTGCCAGCGACAAACTGTCTAGCAACCAAAATTCAATTATTCCTTTAGTAGATGAATTTCAACTCTTGAAGCCCTGTCACCATGACTAATCAGGAGGACAGAGAAATAAGCGCGGAATGATTATTTCTTTCTGTTTCTTTTTTCTTTCCATTTGCGGCACGCATGGTTAAAAAGTAGTCGTAAAATAAATTCATATTTCAAACGAGGTTGCGCGCACAATAAGTAAGATTTTTATTCTGAACTATTGTCGAAGTTATTTATCGATAAATTGGTAGCGAATATATTCTTTGCGATTTGTAGAAAAATCATGACTTATTCTTATGCTACACAAGATCATCGAAGCATTGATAACAAAGATGAATCTGTTCGTCTATCATTGAATTATTCAAATGATGATTTGTCGGCATCAAGTAAAACGCCTGATATATCTTCGACAGAACTATTAGTTAGTAATTCATCAATATTGAATGATCAAAATCCAGTTTCTAACCCACGTATTGCAAAATCATGTTTTTTATCAACATTTATCTTTTTAATCAATTTTATTTCATCAATACTTGTTATTAATTTATCTAAATGGTAAATAGACAAGTTTAAGTAAAGTTTTCATGAACTTTGCTTTTCTTTCTCTCTCGAATAGGATTTATGTTAAACATCATTTTCCAAATTTAACATTGACAACAATGAATTTTTTTATTACATTTCTTCTTTTACTTGTTTGCCTTCAATTAAAATTATTTGCTCACGTCCGCCTACCAATTCCAAGCATGATACCGGTATCAATCTGTTTTGGAGGTTTTATTGCATTCAGTAATCTTTCATTACAATATAATACTGTTGGAACATATCAACTTATTAAACTGCAAGTGACACCAAGTAAGTTTTTGAGCACTTCTCATTATTTCTGTATGTTTGCTTTCCTAAATCATATCTACATCGGTAAATATTGAAATCTCTATTTTTAGCTGTTATGCTGGTTAGCTGGTTATTTTTCAAAGCACATTATCCGTTACCGATTGTGTTTTCTTTTATGCCAGTTTTTGTCGGAACATTAATCAGTACTTATTATGATTTACAATTTAATACGTTTGGTCTATTCTGTAAGATTTTCTGTTTTCGAAAAATATTTTCCAAATGATATATTTTTTAAGGTGCGCTTATGTCTGTATTATTTACGGCTATGTATCAAATACTTGTTGAACATAGTCAAAACGTACACAGTTGTAATGCATTGCAATTGTTACTGTATCAAGCTCCATTGTCTGGCTTATTACTTTTATGTTTTGTACCATTTTTTGAACCTTTAAATGATTTGGAGAAATTTATGAATTACGATACAATTCTGCTTATATTACTTTGTGGTTTTATTGCATTTTTTGTTAATTTGACTATCTTTTGGGTTATTGGTAATCTATCGCCTGTTGCTTATAATATGATTGGACATACAAAAACTTTATTGATAATATTAGTTGGTTCAATCATATTTCATGAAGCACTAAATATAAAACAAATCTTCGGATTAGGTTTTACAATGTTTGGCGTATTTATTTATACATATTTCAAATATATTAGAAAGCCCACCAAATGACCATTACCAGAATGATATAGATTTTGTTTCTAGTCAAATATCTATATACGTATAGAACAGTTTTTATTGATAAATACATTCACTTACGTTAGTGTGATAATATATTTACTGTTTTTTAATTATTCAATTTGTTAATTGTTTTTGTTTGTTTTTTTTTCTCACCAAATGATCATGAACTATGAGAATATATCTATTATTTGGAATGATAATAAAAATATAGTTGAGACATGATTAAAATATTCACCAATATAGAACTTTAACGTCAAGCATAGCGGCGGTCTTGATGGTGTGGATATTTCTCTATTATGCACCTATACCTTTTTTTCATTTTATAGGACTTCCGAGGAGTTCCTAAACATTAGCTCAGGAATCATTTTGGCGCTAACTGCGTACGAGCTATCATTTCACTTTATTCAAAAGAAAAGAAAAAACAATGCACGAGTCTATTCGAGAAAAATCGTTGAACACAATGATTCCCCTATCGGCGGCATAGAGATTACCATGCCGACCAAACGACAAAGTGGTAGGGCCATTGAGCTGATATAATCCTTTGCCATTTCCACTGATAATCACAGTACCTCCCTGGTTGAACAATACGGTCCGTATATGGCGGTATCTGGTGACCGTACTCAATCACCTGACGTAGACTACCATCAATAAATGTGATCATTTGCATCGCACCCGGCCGTCCATCATGTTTGGCAGTACAAACAGGTCCATTGATAGCTCAATTTTGTTTTGTTCTATGGAACTATATTTACTTTACTGTAATAAAAATAAGATCACCTTATAAAAGATATATTCTCTTAAAACACAGAATAATTTACCAGGATAAAATTTAGGGCAAATTTTATTCAGTCTACTTATTAAATTTTAATTCGAGTTAACGAGTGCGTTGGTTACAAAGTGCTATCAACTTTCGCCAAATCACAAGGCCAGGCATATTTATATTGAGAAAATTGAGATAACAAAGGACTTTCTGGAAAGTTCTAGAAATTGAAGGTACGTACGCGAACTATACAGAAGGGTATAATGACAAAATAACACCATTTCTCTGAACCACAAGGAACGAGAACGAAGAAAAGTTATTCTTCTTGAATAGACACATCAAAAGCAGAACGAGAAAAAAAGGCAGAAGAACTGTTGCAATTGAAATCTGAAGATAATGTTGAAACAATTCTATAGAAATGAGTTTTCGCTATTTTTCGATCGTATTTCAAAGCCTCATAGGCAAGTAAAAGATCATTTAATGATCTAATAGTAGTATTAGGATGATCAGTATTAATAGTGTAAAAAAAATAGACAAGGATTTTTTTAATACAAAACAGTTATTATAAAATATATCTATTCAGCATGAACAGTTTCAAAACCGAATGTCTAACAAAAATGAAGCAAATGTGAAACTATCAACTATTTTATTTATTTAGTATAGAAAATAGTATTATTTATTATTTGGAGTTTAATCTATGTTATTTAAAAACTAATATGAACGTTATTATTTATGTCTTCGTCAGACTAATTTCTCTGTTTTCTTTTTCACGATGATTTGCATAATGCGAATAAGCAACGGATTCTTTTTATATAGGATCAATAATATTCACTTAAAATATACATATATGTACGTATTTACTTGTTAGTCTTTTTATTTCATAGTTATCAAGTCAGTATTGTCGAATTCAATCATTATGGATAACAAATGTGTTTTGTGCTTCAGAACATAATAGATCTGTAAAATTCAAGAAAGCACTGTGTATTGAAATAAAAAGTTCATAGAATGTGCTCGGCTCATGATAATCAGTGATCCTTGATCGCCCAACGATTGAATCTCCTAGTGTTGCATGATAGCGTTGATTTCTGTAAAAACGGGATTTTATTTTGTTCAGTCAATATAGTCGCATGCTCAACGATTAATCTTATTGAAGCGTCCGAATTCCGAAAATTACTTTAAATAGAATTGCTTCTACATTCAAATCAAGTCTTTATAAAATGTTCCATTGTAGCCCTATACAAACCTAATTGTTCGGCCGCTTGCACTGGTGATTCTCTCTGTGTTTACAATCTCAATTGGTAACAAATATATCTTATTTGTACGATCAATCTATAAATAATTGCTGAAGTAGTATTTCTTAAAATATAACAACGGCAATAAGTAATCATCTACTTCGTATGACATAATAGTTCATGAAACATATGTAAGTATTTTTTAAGTCACATTCTTTTTTAATTAGAATATAAATTTTCTCAAGTTTTTATCATTCGTTCCACATAATCATATGCACTTAAAGCATATTTCAGTGATGATTGGTAAGATTATTAACGATGCAACTTTTTTGTTTTTTTTATAAAAAGATTTTTATCCAAAGTAGACTCATTACAGATGAAATGAGTAATTTTTTACCTGTCATAATAAAAAATGTAATATTGATTTTTATCTTATGTGTCCGATAATTACGCATGACTTAAATGTTTTCTTACTGTAAAAATATGTGATTCTTTGGATCGACATCGAAATATACCCACGAAAAAATGAATCATATGAAACAGCGTTTTCACGCAAAATTTTAAAAGAAAACGCTGGTTTATCATTTTAGCGCATCGTTTTCTCTCTCTAACGCATGATTTTGTGTGCGTAACACGTTGAAATGCATTCTTTCTTTTATTTACAACAGGTTTTTTTCAACTTAAAATACGACCTTAAAACATCGTTGAAAAGCATTTTATTTTGTACGTATTTATATCCTTTTTGATTTGCTCTGTCTCTCAGTGAGATTTTTATCCACGAGTTATTTTTCTTAAAAAAAAACCTTTTCTTGTAGACACTCGAAAATACATATTTTAATCTATATTTTTTAACTATACAATGTTTACATAGAAGACTAGTGCTCTTTGTTTCCCTCCTGATAACTGAAATATTTAAACTTAATTGCTATTTAGAATTTTTCTTCAGTATTTCAGCAAATGAAAATGTAACTAAATGAGTCGCTAAGTCTCTACTATATCGAAAATTGAAACAGCTGAAAGCAAAAATCACTGAAAAAGTCACAATTAATATTGGGAAAATACTAGGATTGAGCCATTCATATTTGGAAAAAGCTTTTAGGCCCCAAAAAAATGACTTCAAAAATGTTTTTTTTAAATAATTAAATTTGTTTTTGTATAGAACTATTAAAATTTATTTTAAAACTCACTTCTCGAAATTTAAATTTACTTTGAGTTTAAAATGAATAAATTGAACATGTATCCTTCAATTCAATACATATAGATATTGCATTTCTATTCTGATATCAGTAAGTTTCACTCAATAATATCACGTAACTGAAATCGAAAGTTCCTAGTTTGAATCTGTTCTACGCCGGAATGAAAAAAAAATTTAATAATAGAAACGCGTTCAAACGCAGATTTCAGTGAAATTTTTTTTCGTGGGTATTAAGCTGAAAACTATTGACCACTGTTATTATGTTGCACAAATTATTATCATGGGAAAACTATTAACAAGTAATTGGGAAAATATGATACTTTTTTTGTTTGAAACAGTCAAGGTCTCTTTAGTGACATACTCAATATTCTTTTTTGGCTTATGCGCTATATTTATTCGTGACATCCATACATGTTTTTGTGATTTATTATATGATTTTTGTGATTTATTGTATCATTTTTGTAGACGCTTACGAAAACAAGAGTCAACAGACAAGACTGCGTTAATAAACAGAGAAAGAATGACAAGGAAGCGAAAACAAAAACGTAAACGAACAGAACGAAAGTCGAAATCGAGACAGTGATGACGAAATTGACGTGCAGTTCTGTTCTTCCGATACCATACATCTTGACACCGAAGACGCCGTGCCGGGGGAAGGGATCCAACCTTTTCATGTCTGATTAATAATCAGATGCATAGAACTACTACGCCATCGCCGGCACATATTCAATATGAAAATATAGTAATTATATATATATGACAAATAGGTGGTACAGAGTAGTTTAGTTTCTTACTTTTTTCAAAGAATTGTGTAAATATTTATAGTACTGACAGATAGTATAAAGGTAGATTCAGACTAAGTTTGTATGACATCGAAATGAGAAAATTAGTGAAGGATCAATTGACGTCAGTGACAAATTAATACAAAATAACCGTTTTTATACGATTGATTGAACCTCACTGTCTCGGAATAATTTATTGAGCAGTACAAGTTAAACTTCGCTGACGTTCCAGACATGCTCTTCATTCGATTCTATACAATGTAAACAGACTCAAAAACACATATTCATTTGCGTTTTTTGCGGATATTTTATATTTTTCGTCATATAATTAAATAAGAAAAAATTTAGTTTATATATTTTTTCAAAAAAAACGAATTTTCAGTAAAGATTTATTTGCTTGTACTTAAGATAGATTTAGATACAAATTATTTTTGTTAACAATAAATCTAGTAAGCATACCGAATTCTATATGACCATAAGCTATAATGAAATATAATTCATTTTGTTTTAGTAGAACTATTATGTGGCTGGTACAATTAGTGTTTACTTGTTTGGTGATAATTAATTGTTCAGTTTACAGCGCAATAATCCTTGATGATTTCCGACAGCAAGCTCTTGGTCAACATAATTATTTTCGTGAACGTCATTGTACTCCTTCAATGATATTAAATTCAACGTTAAACACTATTGCACAGAATTATGCTGACTATTTGGCGGCGAACAATCTATTTCAACATAGCGGAGCTGCAGGATTAGGTGAAAATCTTTGGGGTATGTCATCATCAGCTGTAATAACCTTTGTCAATGGTAATTTATGCATAATATTGTTAAGGAAAAATGATTAAACCTATAGTTGTCTACTTGTCTTTTAGGTTCGACGCCAACTACTAGTTGGTACAACGAGATCTCCTTGTACAATTACAGTGATCCAGGTTTTTCATTATCGACAGGTCATTTTACTCAAGTTATATGGAAAAGATCAATACAATTAGGCATTGGTATTGCACTTAGCAACAATAGCAAGTCTGCTAGAGTCGTTGGAAACTATTACCCTGCTGGAAATGTGATTGGATCATTTCCTGATAATGTACTAGAACTATGTTCAAATGCAGTTGGAGGAGATTGATCTATTCCAAAAGCTGATTTCAATCTCTGCTATTGTTATATGTTGAACAATTTTTAATAACTCTGAGACATTTTCTGTGCAGTGATTCCACCCGAACAGTATTCGTGAGAACATTTCTACCTACTATTAAATGATAACTAACAAATGATAGCACTAGAAGTAAAAATGATGCTACCAAAAATCGCTCACGTATTAACTAAGTCGTAACACAATTGATGTTGATGATTTCTTATCTATTCTTAATAATTACAAAACTAACAATTCTATTTAATATCTCTAAGATCACTACTAATTTTATTCTTATTTATGAATCTTAACATATAAATAAATAAATATAATCATTCATTAAACTGTCAAGCTTTTCAAAAGTTCTTTTCAGTGAAATAGAACAATATTAATTCAGTAGTAAACAAAGAAAAACATATTCTGTTTGTTATGCATCAGCCACAGATGCTTTTTGCAAGTATTCTTTTTCAGTAAATTATATTTGCACATCAAGTTTTATTTAAAAAATCATCTGCCTGTAGTGATCAAGAGGCTTCAAAGTAATTATTCATAAGTATACAAGAATATATAAGATCTTAAAAACAATCTTTTTATCGGATTTTCCGGAAAGGATAGGTAATCTATAAAATAATTTTATTTTTGTTCAATTAGAAAAGTATTTTAGACACTTGTCATTAGAACCCAGCGGTTCTACCCGATACCCGAAAAAGGAACAGGAACCGGAGCCGCGGCTCTGGCTCCAGCTCCGGCTCCTAAGAACGAAAAAAAAGGTTCTGGTTTCGGTTCTTGAAAAATCTTCTGGAATCGTTGTTTGACAATAATGTATGAAATCAGTAAACTTTTTCAAAAAACAAAGGAAGAAAGAAAGTATGAAAATCGCTATCGTACAAAATATTCGCATAGAAGCATTCATTAGTTAATTAATTAATGCGAAAACCCGTCGTTTTCCTTACCATTCAGATCTTCATCATAAATAACACTATTATATTATTGGTCTTTTTTCAATTTCTTTGTTATTGTTGACTCAGCCAACGTTGCAATTGCAGCGTGACTTTTAATTACCTCTATGATCTTTTCCTTTTGTAATAAACTATAGAATATTTTCACAACAATGAGTTTTTCTCTCCAATACTAGAGTACTAAAATTTAATAATGGCAAGTATAAAAAGCATAATTATTCACATCTATGTTTATCATAGAAATTTTTTTTTAATGTTAAGATGAGAATGGAAATTCAAAGTAATCCGTGGATGGAAAATTTACTAGAGAAACTGAAGTTACGAAAATTATAAACCATAGATGACTCAAATTATCAGTAAAGTAAGTTACGGTTCCGGTTCTGGTTCCGGGTAATAGAATCTTGAAAATCCGGTTCTCGGTTCATTTTTTCCAGGAACCGTTCGGCTCTACCCAGGATCAAGAAAAAAATCCAATGTGATCAACAATTTTTATAAATAGTATATATAACATGTAGAATATTTAAAATATCATAATGACTCAAAATTCACGTTAGATATACCTTACAACAGTTGTTTGGAAGTTCTTGATTTTTGNGGTCGGGGGGGGTACCGGGACTGAACTTTTCGATGAAAAAAAAATTCTGCAAAAAACATTTGAAATATATGTGTACTAATTGGTCTAAAATTTTATTGGTGGTATGAAATAATGTTTTTTTACATTGTCACATAGAGAAGAGCAAGACGAACAACTTTTCTTCAGGGTTCAATCATCGATTTTGCATTGTAGAAACGGTAGAGATTTCAAAAGTTATTACCAGCGAAAACAGCTGGAGTGATCTGCATTACCCCGGATAGATTTTCAATTGATCGATAGAGGTGTCCTTGTTGTGAGTATTATATTACAACTGTCGCTTCAACCGTCAAGATGATTTCAGGTCCCATACACTACAGTTCGGACTATCGAAAGGTATATTTGCTTTTTACAACTTCGAATAGGAAAAAGTAGTTAGAAGATGGAGAAAATGAGTCCAGCTATTTTTGTTGTAGTGATCCGAATTATCCCACATAGGTTCATAGAGTTGTCTGAATTACCCCACATGGAGTAATTCGGATCAGCTCCACAATACATTCGCCACTTTCGCTGATCCTTTTTATCAGTATAACATTTTTCTATGATTTTTTCGTTTAATAATAATATTCCAAAATAGCTGTAAAGTAAAATCGAAAAGAAAGTATCGAGTAAACAGAATGTAATGCCCAAGAATTCTAATGGACTGAAAATAAAAATGATGTTCTCTTCAAAAATATTATGAAAACATAGAGAATTAAGGATGTGATCGATAGTAGTAATTAATCAATGATTTATATGTGTAAAAAAAATTTCTCAAATGATTCGAAGGTAGTCAATAAATATTTTTGAATAAAATGATCGTTCAAATGAATGAAACGATGGTTGATAAAAGCTATTTTATTGGATATTCCCGCAAAGTCATGAGTATTGTTTAGATAATTAAGAAGAAGCAAGAAAATAGAGAATGCTAAGCATCATTCATTTCTTCAACTTGAATTCAAAGTAGAAGAATATATGAAACACACATTTTGAATTAATAGTTTTTAAACAGCAATATCAAACTAAATGTTTTCTTAATAAAAGTAAGCTTTTATTTATTTATTGAGAAAGTAATCACCGTACAGTTTATTGAATTTTACGTAAATCGTATTATATCTACTCAAATGATAAGAACTAATCATGTATTTATAACTTTAAAACTTGCTTGATTAGTATATAAGGCCTTTTCCATATCGATAAAAGTAGATACGTTAAGTAATATAAAATGGCGCACATGACTTTCGAACGTACAGAAGGAAGTAAACAGAGAAGAACAAAACAAAATAGAAAAGCTAAATAGTTTTCTTTGATTGTATGTTGATGTCGAAGTTGTTTTTGGTGTTCTGATGTTGTTGTGGTCGATTATATTTTTTTCAAGTTGCTCATGGCAAGGCAGACGGTAAGCTGCGACCATGAAAAGTATTCTAACAAACGTAAACAACAAAGGCATCTAAGGGTCAGGGACGGCGCGAAGCAACAAGAATATAGCGGGGTTACTTGAAAACGGGAGGTTTGTTTTTCAAAAATCGGAGTAAATAAATAAAAATCTCTTCTCTTTTTTTCAAAAATCGGAGTAAATTAATAAAAATTTCTTCTATTTTCTTCAAATCGGAGTAAAATTGAAACAAAAATTTCCAAAGTTGGGCCCCCCCCGTTCGCGCCGTCCCTGCTAAGGGTGTTTCTTTTCTCGAATTATTCTTCAATGTTGAAACGTATAAGTCTGAACAAGATCTATTTGCTAATGATGACATTCATATGTTTTTAACATTTAAATGTTTACGATGTCAATTAGTTACGAAGCAGTATCAAGTGAAAAGCATAAATAATGATTCATAATGTTTTTCTGCTTTCCTCTATAAACTTCTTTCAAGCGACTAAAAATGTAAGTGTTCTTCAATAAAAATCAAATTAGTATGCATCTTAAAAGTGCATGTTATCATATTCGGATAATATATCGTACTTTTTTCTTTCTAAATGTTTGTATCTTTATATTGTAGATGAGTGATTTTCTTTGATTTTTTTGAAAAAACATGTCTACTGCAATTGCTACTTTGACTACTACTAACTAGCAAACGTCATCGTGTCATATGAACACGGATCATATTTAGATGATTCCATGATTAGGAGTGATCTAATGAATACTAGAACAAGTTCCCGCATAGAACTTCAAATTCACTATGAAGATCATCAACAAGGTCTTAAAAGTGAGAACTACATTTTATGTTCATCGACCGACACTATTCGTGATGTTATTAAAAAGTTTTTGAAAACTGCCAACCTTGATTATATTGATTCTGGAAATGTTTCACTAGTTGAATTACGTATGGGAAATCAACGTTTACCTGCACCTTTATTCAATATTTACACGACATTGAATCAACTTAACATTCGACAAGGATATACTCTCTGTTTTGCGCCATTATGTGAATTCTCATCATCAAGACTTTCACGTTTACGAGTTTATGATCCTAATCATATCGACAAAATAGAATATACATGGAACAAACATATAACAACATTACAAATGCTTCTTGAATATATAATTAAAGTATTTTCGTTAGATTCAATCGAACGCCAGCGCATTCATCTTTTTATGGATTTCGACGAACTCGATCTAACATCAAATTCTGAGAAGCTTTTAACTGAATTAGACGTTACCGACCTAACATTGATTGAGGTCGCAATTATTCCACCATGTTCAATATCAGTTTCGCATCCGAATACTAGCACGTCTGAGATGCAGTGCTCGGTTTTGGCTAGTCAAAATTGTACTTACGATTCACAACATGATAAGTCAAATGAATGCATAGAGCTCGAACTACAATACACTGATCAAAAACAAAATTTAAAAAAATTAGTGAAAATTCAATTCTCGCCTACAACTAAAATTGATGATGTCATTAAAAAGTTTTTGAAAACTACCGACCTTGATTATATCGATTCTGGAAATGTTTCGCTGGTTGAATTACGTATGGGAAATCAATGTTTACCTGCACCTTTATTCCATACATACAAGACATTGGATCAACTTAAAATTCGACAAGGATACACTCTCTGTTTTGCGCCATTACGTGAGTTGTCATCACCAAGGCTTTCACGTTTACGAGTTTATGGTCCGAATCATATCGGCAAAATAGAATATGAATGGAACAAACGTACAACAACATTACAAATGCTTCTTGAATATATAATTAAAATGTTTTCGTTAGATTCAATCGAACGCCAGCGCATTCATCTTTTTATGGATTTCGAAGAACTCGATCTAACATCAAATTCTGAGAAGCTTTTAACTGAATTGGGTGTTACCGACCTAACAATGATCTCTGTTCAAATCGTATCATCACTTTCTTCATCGATGATTCATGTTGAATGCACTTCTACGAATGGAACATTCTTGTTCGATATACCTCATACAACAACAATTGAGATGCTTAGAAAAGAAGCCGAACAAAGATTCACAGATTATTGTCTCTGTGATTTTACGCTTTTCGATCGTACGAAGGTGAAGATAAACTTGAGTGAATCGAATCGCACGCTTTTATCCTTAGGAATAAATTCTGGTCAAACTATTTATGCTAGTTGTCGTCTGATTTCCTATAATAGTGGCTTATCTACCGCGGATGACCCGAATAAAAGGGTTCCGCGAGCTTCGTCGCTAATCTCGAAATATCAGCCAGATGATGTCGGGAACGTTACTAAAACCTCAACTATGGAATCTACTAGGACTGAAGTATCAGTGAACAACAACAATAACACTGTAGATGATTCGACAAAAAATATCGAATTTCTGAAGAAAAATGAGCCATTCACTGCATCAAAAATACCATTCAGATCAATTGTTAGTGATGATAACGAACCAACTCCATGTTTAGTTGATTTTAAAATTAAATCTGGTAACATAATTACTGCTAGTACAATAGCTGAGACGCCACCTCGTCCTGTAAGTGACAACAACCGTATTTCTACATCTTTTGTTCCGACCCAAGCAGACAAGGATTGTCAAAAACGCGTTTAAACGCAATAAAAACGACTTTTCTGCGCGTTTACAGGCGTTTAAAAAAACGTGGTACTATAAACGCTTGAAAATATTGTAATTCTTCCGTTTCCATGGTCACTTTTTCATAAGCAAGTATTTCTGGACGTTTTCACGCCTCAATAGCAACATTTTTTATCGTTTAAACGTTCATTTCGCAAAAAACGCCTATTGACTATCAGAAAGGCAAATTTTCAGAACGTTTTCTGCACCGCTAAAATTGCAAAAAGTATGAAGACTTTTCTTGATCATTTTCATCCTTCAAAACAAAGTATGTTATGTGTTTCCTGCTCCACTTATATTTTACATTATTCTCCTATTAAGTTCAGCCGTTTTATAGTCATACAATCAAACGATTATAGGAAGAGTAACACGATTATTATTTTTGGGATCTTATTTACCTTAATAGTTTCCGTTTAAACACCTACTTTCAACAGTACCTCATGATTTAAACGATTGTGAATATATTGATGTTTTTATCTACAAAAATTTAATTATTTAAACATCGCCAGTCACTGTGTTTTATCAATTTTATAAAATGAAATATTTTACGCCATTCTTTCGCGAATTCTTCATCGTTTTAATGCTGCAAAGCATTTTATTCCATCCAATTAAATGCTTGAGATTTTTGCTCTTTATTTTTTAAAACGTTGACCATTTAAATATCACATCTGATTTGTTTTTAGTCATCTTATGTGGGATGAAACTTTCTGTATCTCTTCTTCTAGAAAACTTAATCGTTTAAACGCTCCAGATCATTCTTGTTTTTGTTGACTTAAATACTTCAAGTTATCATCATTTACTCCTTTAACAATTTAAAAAATGCAAATATTAGATGTAACTCATTTTTACTTATCTTACGGAATGAAACTTTTTCGTCTGTTTCTCTTGGAATCTCTGGCGTGACTAATGGTATTAAAGGACGTCAGAACTGATCAATCAGAAAGAAAAACAAAAGTAACGAGTCAGACGGAGGAAACTCTAAGTTAATGGATCAGATGAAAGCACTATACAAGTGACTTATCGATCAAAGTGCTGTAAAATTAAGCATTCATCCGAAAGGAGTGTAAAGTTGATCAATTAGATGATAAGATCTTTAAACTGACTGTTGACTTGATGGCAGGTATCAACTAACCTTCTTATAGAGAGCTAAATAGAAAGAAAATTTGGAGTTTTCTGTACGCAAGCGTGCTGTGGTGGCTATTCTGATACCGAACTGCTCACACCAATGGGGCGCGGGTCAAGGCGGTCCGAGTAAACTTCTGAAGTCTTGATATGCTACCCTCCGTAGACCCTGTCAGATATATCTCTACATGCGCCAGCTCTTCAATAGAAGAGTCGTTCAAGTTAGTCATATACATAAACAGTGACCGACGAAAACTCTCACAGCTTCAGGTTATAGCAATGTGATAAAAATTCGTAAAATTCCAGTATCCACAGATCTTCCCAAAGTTGCAGGTTGCCAATGTGGACTTTGCTTTTCCAGATCAACACCAAAATTAGTACGTATAAGACTCGGCGATTCTAGGAAGGATAACACGTTAACTGCTTGCTATTTTTCGGATATTCTCCGCTCCATAAAATACAGGATTTTGCAATATAAAAGGAGATCAGAGTCTGGCCTAATATGGGTACAAATCTTGGCCGGTTTTAATTTTCTAAAACTTGCATTAAAAGGAAAATATAGCAAATCTACAAGTCACACTTTCAATAATGCACGGATTCGTATTTGCGTGTGTATCCATCGACGACTTTCACGTGTAAGTTCCCAAGCTATACGCCTACATCGAAAATTAACATCTATGCACATCCCACATTCTTCTACGTACCTACTGACTATCTGGACGATGAATCAATATGTCTATCGTGTGCATCAAGGAAAGCAATAGTACTACTGCGGTAAATGTAGGCTAAGTGTTGCTACCGTTGCAGCACCTATAGGCGTGGTCTAGGCACTCATGAAAGACCTATAGGGTAATTGTATGTGAAATTAAGCTACCCACACGAGGTACGTACCCACCAACGATATGCCTATGGGATAGTTTTATGTTCCATAAGAGTATACATAGAACCAACATAAATATGATTAGGGTATCTATAGAAATGACTAAGGTACCGCTAGGGCATTTATAAGAGTGACTTTGGTGTCATTACGATAATCATAAGAGGAAGTTACTCGTCATCACAATACCTATCAGAGTGACTCAGGTATCATTAGGGTACCTGTCGCGATGAGTTAGGTACCATAGGGCACCTATCGAAATCACATAGGTACCATCAGAATACCTGTAGGCGTGACTTAGGTACAGTTAGAGAACCTATAGGAGTGATTTAGATATTAGTGGAATACCTAGAGGAATGAGTTAGGCATCACTAGAATACCTCCTGTAGGAGTGAGTTAGGTACCATTAGGGCACCTATCGAAATGACTTAGATATCACTAGGATACCTATGGAAATCACTGAAGTACCATTAGGATACGTATAAGAGTGAGTTAGGTATCATTAGAGTACCTATGTGCTTTGGAAAAATCGATAATATAAACATTCAGTTTTTGTGAACGTCCGTGGTTGTCAATCGCGGTTCCCGATTGGCAGCCAGAAACGAATATATAAAGTGGATACGAAAACGTTATTAGAATAGTGTGCAAAAAATGTCTCAAATTTTGACGATTTTGTAAAAATGATCGTTTTCACTCTTAGTTAAAGCGGCTGTTTTTGGCTGCCAGTCGGGAACCGCGACTAGCAGCCAAACACGGTCGAAAAATTTGTGCCGTTTAAACGCGTTTTTGAAATTTTTTGTCTGCTTGGGTATTATCTAAATTTGTATTTTTTTCATGTCTGCATGTTTAATTCAATATTGAGCATTAATCATTTTGTATCTATATAAGTTACTTCATAAATATAACATCATGAATTTTATTTTTTCCAA
>CAJNYU010003234.1:56207-69122 GCA_905331475.1 Rotaria socialis | reverse complement strand
ACTTTTTATTAGTTTTAATCGAATAATGAAAGTATGATTATTAGAATATAGTGAACAAAAATCTAAATATCTGTTTTTAAAAGTTAACTCACTAAATATGTACGACTTTGATATAATTGTTTTAACTAAAATGAACTGAAGAAAACTTCCGTTGAATTCAACTACAAGCAAATGATGATCGTAGCTCATTGTGGTATATTTTTCTCTTTTCAATCTACATTGATTATTATTTTTAGTTGCAGTACTTGAACTTCGAAAACAACCATAAAAAATCCATTGGAATTCAAAAGAATGCGCGAGAAGCATTAGCTATAGCAGAAGAAAATGACAAACCGATTGAAGCAAAATCGTCTTTGTTGAGACGATTGAAATTAATTTGATTTTTATAACAATTAATTGTTTTTCAAAGGATTTATTTTTTACTCCTGTTGATAATGATTTTATTTTAGCTACAGTCGAGCTTGTTTTTCAGTAATAGCTGGCTTTTTGAATGTATGATGCAGCTTGCTCTCTTATTGTCAAAAATATATACAGATCAATGCCTATATTTTGTCTTGGTAATATACATCTATAGATGAGATGTTTTCTTAGATTATAAAAAGTGATCTCAATCATAGAGAATACCTAGGTCGATGATTCCGGACTCCGGAACCGACTGGAAACGGAAGAAAATGACGTAATTTCCCGATACTTCCGGTGATTTCCAAGTACATTCCAACCAGAAACGGACCGGAAAACTATCCGGAAAGTGGAAGCAGTATTCCGTTTGGAAATCACCACAAGGTAACGCGACGTTAGCGTAGCCAACCCTCTACTGAAAGGATTTAGTCATGTGGAACGTAGCTATCCAAAACTATCTAACTGAGAGACTTCACATTTTATAGTTTCGAAATGATTTTTATGGAAAACACGATTTATAAGCGAGCATAAATAGAAAACTTGCTTGGCAGTATCACCAAGAAAACGGCATTTAATTACTACTTACTAATACTTTATGGCGATAGTGAATTTAAGTGCATTCGATCTGATACAGCTCAAGATATGCTCCCAACAACTTTCGATCAGCTTGATAACAGAGTGAAGCAAAAGATCCATTCAGGAGAGCTATAATAGAAATACTCCATTTTAGTAAAGTTACAACTCAAATTGGTCTATGAACTAGATATTTAACATGAATCTGCACGAGTAAATCATAGATTAAATCAAGCTGACTTTTTCTAACTCGATTTCGGTTAGCTTTATCGTCATTTTTGCTCAAATCCATCTGGGTTCATTTTGCTTCGGCGCGTTTTCTGTCTAGAATGCATATACTCATTCCCTCGTGCACGTTCACAGATAGATAAATCTAAGATTTACATCTTTTGAATCAAATCCACTCACAATCATGAAAAGCTAAACTTATTCAGATAATTACGACAAATATAAATTTCAAATATTTCACACGAGTTGAGCAATTATTTCATGGCCTTTCTTCGGAAGAACTTGAAGATATTTACCATTTTCGAAAATTGTTTCAACTTTTCTGATCGAGACAACGTGTCACTATTCTACACGTCTGCATGGTCTGTAGTCTTATAATCACAACATTTTTAACTGAGCGGCGAGTCGCCTCCACTAGTTTTGTTGTATATATGCGGTGAACGTGATCCTTTTAAACACTACATGATTGATTGAAAGCTTCACCTCATTCCATAATTATTAGATAAAAACAAAGAGAATTTTCAGGAAACCCGAAAACAACTGTTATGAGACTAAATTTAATTCAGTTTCATCTACATATGAAAAAAATTACTCACAATTTTGAGAAGAATAAAACAAGATTCCTGAGTACTTGGACAGTTTGCGAACGTTCGTAGATGCGCTAATCTTGAATTCTTCGTGCTACAATAAAAGTTGACATATCAAGTATAAACTGAAGACTTCGAAAAAAGCCTTCAACGTCTTAGTGTTTATACACAAAATACAGACATGTAGTTATATTCAACTGTTTGTTGAAAAGGACCTTAGTGCAGCATTCTCCAAAACCATGTTTGTTCAAATAATAAAATTTTCGTACGCAACGAAACAAGGATATATCTAGGTGAGCAGCTAGTCGCTCGTCGGCGCCCCTCTGAGACGTCAATCACGAATAGCCGTTGCCAAATTAAGAATCAACTCCACCCCAAGATGCCTATAGCCTATTCGTAATAAAATCCAATATAAGCATACGATATATACATATATACCACTATCAACATCATCGAATGGTACCATTAAAAAGTTTGCCGACAAAGAATTCCTATCACGAAAATAAGATGATCTAAGCAGCTCCTAATGCATTATAAACTAGCTTGAACTATGAAAGATTATTAAGCATTTAATATTCAATCATTTGAATCAACTTTATTTATTTGTTTAGGATCATAACCACTAGAAACGTCGTTGTGGTACTCCTAAACGCTTTCAAAATAGCAGTCACTCATCAGTTGCTGGTCACTTAGTTTTACTTTTTGAAAAAGCTCATATGTTCATTCTGTGCAATCCTCTTTGTTTATCAAAACGATGACAAAATGTTTCTGAAAAACTACATTTAAAATCGGATGACTCCGCATCAAAAACTTTCGGTCAAACTTTAAACAAAGTCATTTTTTCCTAAAAATCTCTCTTTCTCTCCCTAAAAACGATAGAAAGCGAAACTTCAAAAATCTGATCTCCGATTCGACTCCCTCGAGCCGACAGCATCTGATCAAACTTTACAAGGAAAACTATTTTCTTGAAAAAATACTTTTTCACTAAAAATCTCACGCCAGATTACAGTTCCCCGACCCCAGTTACCGTCGGTCAAACCTATCTCTGCAGGATATTGTTTGAGGTTGCATCTGCTTTCCTATTGGACGAGCGAACGCATTTAACTCGTTTTTCGTAATACCCTCCTTTCAGTAGAGGGAAAAACACCGAAATCAGTATCGATATATTTCTGATTGATATTTTCGAAGATTGTTCATAATTAAGTGTGACACATGTAAATCATTAACTGATAAATATTTCTCTATTTTTATGTTGATTTTATTCGTTCTTCTTTTGAATATTCATCCAGGGCTTCTTATTGAAGGACGTTATTCTGTTCATACTATATTTAAATTCAAAAGCAACCAGTTAGAAAATTAGATTAGACATAATGTTCATTCGTAGTGAACTCCTTGAACAATACTGCATAGCTCGAACTAAATTCAATGCAGTTAACGTGCAACAAGAAACATTATATCATAAACAACAACGAACAATTCTTGAGAATTCACGCACAAATGCTTACAAATATTCACTCAATCAAACACGACGAAAATATTCAATATTTAGACGTAATGAAAATTACCGTTCATCTCTTCATTCAATTCGTCTCTCGGCAAATATTCGTAAATCATTTCAAGTCAACGAGAAAAAAGAATTACAATCTTCGAATATCTCTGATTCAATTATGATCAATACGTTACCTCCTCGAATCTATTCACCAGCATTTCATATTTGGTCCACGACATCAAAACAATCTATAGATATTAATCTTCTTCATGAAATTAGTTTTCTTGGACAGTATGACAGAAAATTTTTAGTTTGCAAACGTCTTAGCCATTCATTAGATACGAATCGAACACAATTAATTCTTTTCGATCAACATGCTGTATCAGAACGTATCCTACTTGAACGTCTTCAAACTCATTTTAAACAAGAAAATATTCGTACATTTCCTTTTCATTTATCTGAACCAGTGGTTATTACCCGTAATCCTCGTTTTCTCTATACATTCGAACAAATATCTCTACTTGAACGTACAGGCTTTATTTTTTCTTCTATATCGACAAATAATCTTCTTGTTCGAGCTGTACCTAGCTGGCTTTTATCACTCGGACAACGTCAATCGTCAACATGCATTCTTGACGATATTATTCAAGACACAATCGATAATATTCTTCTTCAGACGAATAATTATTTGAACAATATCGAATTCATAATATATGAAACACTGAAACCATTAGCTTGTCATAATTCTATTAAATTTAATGATATATTAAGTAAAAATGAATGTCAACATCTTTTGAATGAATTAAAGTTATGTTCAATGCCTTTTATTTGTGCACATGGACGAACTTCAGCTGCAATTCTATGTGAATATGGCACTATGTCTGATGACTATCAAGTTGATATGACTGAATTGAAACAGCTTGCATCAATTCATAAATGGCTTAAAGCATCCTAAATTGAATTTTATTCTATATCGACTAACCGACAAAAAGAAACCTATCATGTACATTTTATACATAACAACAGTTGAAATTTTTCTTTTCTTTTAAGATTTGCCAACCGACGAATTATTCATGCCTTGTCTAAATAACAAAATAAAAGATATAATTCTATTTGAACTTATTTTATTCTTACCGAAGTCGTTCATCTTCTTGCTGTTGTCGTTCAATATTAGCAATAACAGTGTTCATATCAATGAGTCGCTTTTCAGTTGTTTTTGGTTTGCCAACTAGAAATAAAACAAAACAAAGATAAGATAAATGAATATTTAATAAACTGACCGGCTGAACGAAATGATGAGACAGTTATGTTATTCGATGTTAATGCATCATCATTATCAAATTCATCAATTTCATTCAGTAATCTATAAAGTAAAAAGAAGAGATAGATTTCATCCAAATAAGAAAAAAATTGAATTTTACTTATTATCTTCAGGTTTAGAATTGGTTGATTCATCTGACTTCATAGGACTGATATTTTTCTCTGTATTCTTAAGTTTCTTTGTTGGATTCTTTTTACCAGGGCTTTTCCAGTCAAGCTCAAGAATCTAAACATACAATTTTATTTATAAAAAAAAAGGTAAATAGTGTCTCCACAAACTTTTTTCTCTTTTATTTCATTATACAAACGCGCGATAACATCTGGAGGGGGTTCACCAAAATTCATGTTCCTTATAACTTTCAATCTGAAATTCATTGTAAATTCATTATACAAGCCCCAAAACAGATGAGTTTATTTATTTAAAATATACAAAAACTATAAATAAATTATTGAATTGAACAACTTTTTTTATCAGTCGATTGACCATTGCTACTCGTTGCTGAAGCTGTCTAATAGAAAAGAAGAAAAATTATTCAACTTAGAATTAATAATTTTAATATTCGTTAAGCAGATGTTTTTACACTATAGTAAATGAAACACTTCTGCATAGTTCAAGTTGAATAGTACTATTTATTAAGGGAATAACATCAGCTAAACGAGTATTTCAACACTTACAGTTGTACGACGTCGTTGAGCTTCTTCTCGTTCACTTTCTTGCAAAGCTTTTGCTAGAAGATAATCATTTTCTTCTTGAGTTCTATGAGAATTCAAAAACAGAAAGCAATTATAATTTTTTATTTATCTAACTTAAAACGCTACCTTTGATTTAATGATAATTTCATAGCTGATGCCACTGCAGTGTCTTGATCACGTTCATTTCTATTTTGTTTTTCTAATGTTTGACATTTATGGTCATCAGGAAACCGATGTCGTAAACAATACGTTCTTAGACATTTATCACATTTAACTTGAATTGCTTCACGTTGCTTACACAACGGAACAGAACATTTATTGGTATAGACTTTTGTACGTTTTTTTAATGCTGGATCAGATTTACAGTCACGATCTATATGAGCTGATACAACGCGATCGGGCGATTGATCGCGATATTCATAGGGGACATCTTGGTTACATAAGGGACAAATTGGAATTTGAATATTCTTACGGTAAGATGATGGGCATTGATGTTCATCGTATTTTATATGATCTTTACTATTAAATAAAACCAAAAAACGATTGGTTGAAAGTAGAAAAAAAAGAAAGTATATTTACCAGAAAATAGAACTACAAGAATCACATTTCATAGGTAGAAAATCTAGAGAGACAACCATGATTTAAAATAGAAATTATGATGAAAATTTACCTAATCGGTTACATGTTTCGACAGCACAGTGACCGCCTAGACCAGGGAATTCCATATCTTATCTATGAATAGAGAAATGATTCGCAAGTATACAACAACTAGCGCCACTAGTTATATCACGTGGCGCTTTCAATAAAAGAATAAATAAAGTTAATGTATCCATTTTATTGTATTTTCATTTTTAATTATTATTTTTTCAAAATTAATATTTTTTTAGAACTTCTATAAAAAAAAAGAAAACAACAACACAGCAACCTTCATTAAAAGAACATGATACATTCAATATGGTTTCTATGAATAACAAATAAAATAATTTCATCATTGTTCACGGGACTTTATAAAGAGTCACACTGAGAAATTTCTAAATCATTTCAGATTTTTGAAAACTATAAGAATGAGTTATAACGGTCGTGGTGGAAATAGTTATGGATCATCCAGAGGTAAATCATCATGGTAAATAAAAATAAGGGATTTTTATGTTTCTCTATTTATCAAGGTTCATATGGAAGTAACCGGGGTCATGGCGGTGGTAAAGATCGAGATCGACACGGTGGTAATAACTTACTTGATGATCTTGATTCATTTACTGTCGGACCATTACGTCCTGGCCCAACTGTAATCAAAAATTTCTATACAGAATCACCATTAATTACAAGTCGCCCACAAGTATGTAGATTTTACCCACTATTTCATTCATCCGTCTTTTTTTCAATAGCATGTAACTGATCAATTCTATGCTCTAAATGAAATGACAATACGTGGCTTTGCACCTAAGCCAATACTTACATTTGATGAAATTCAATTTCCTAGTAAAACTCGTATACAAAAAAAATTCAATTATGTAATCATTCTTTTGTTTAGCATCTATTCGAAATGTTATTCATCAACTAGGATATATTCGACCAACGCCAATTCAATCACAAGCTTGGCCTATCCTATTAAGTGGTCAAGATCTCGTTGGTATTGCCCAAACAGGTTCCGGCAAAACTTTATCGGTAAAATGCGCTTGTATGCACTTATTTTTAATATATACGTTGTTTGTTTTCAGTTTATACTACCAGCATTGATTCATTCTGCTGGTCAAACAAATGCTCGATCAGGTGATCCACTAGTACTAATTTTAGCACCAACACGTGAATTGGCACAACAAATTCAAGGAGTTGGCGCTGATTTTTGTGCAGCAACTAATGCACGTAGTACTTGCATTTATGGTGGTGCCCCAAAACCACCACAAAAACGTGAAATACGTTATGGTCTCGAAGTTTGTATTGCGACACCGGGTCGTTTATTGGATTTTGTACGAGAAAAAACAATTAATCTTGATCGAGTCACATTTCTTGTTTTGGATGAAGCTGATCGAATGCTTGATATGGGCTTTGAACCACAAATACGTAAAATTGTTAAATGCATCCGAGTAAATATATTTAGAATTATTTTCTTCGTTTATGTTTTCATTATATAATTATTTTAATAAAATTTAGCCCGATCGTCAGACAACTATGTTCAGTGCAACATGGCCAAAAGAAGTACAAAAATTAGCATCAGATTTTATGACGAACTGTGCGCATATAACATTGGGCAAAGCAGTTTTGAATGCAAATCAAAATATTCATCAAATTGTAGATGTTTGCGAAGAATATGAAAAGGAATCAAAGTAAAAACAAAATTTAATTAATAAGAAAAACAAAAATTAGTTCATACATTCATTTCGCTCTTAATAGGTTAACGAAAGTTTTAGCAGCTGTCATGCGTGATCAAGACTGCAAAGTGATAATTTTTGCACAAACGAAAAAGCGTGTAGATGATTTCTTCTTCACAATTAAACGTCTTGGTTATCCATGTTTTCCAATACATGGAGATAAACGTCAACAAGAACGTGATCGGGTCTTACAAGGTAAGCAATGATAGAATCTGTTTGCAAATATTTTAAATATTTTGTTTTTCATTTAGAATTTCGCAATCGTTCTCGTGTCATACTTATTGCAACTGATGTCGCTGCTCGTGGTTTAGGTATGTGTTGATATCTGTTATTTCTTCTATCGAAAAAGTTCATTGATTTTTATTACTCTGTCTCAACTATATTTTTTTTGTTATTGTTGCAGGTGCGTCTTACGGCAGAGGCGTGCCTGCACATGTCATTGCTGTTCTACAAGCATACAGACAGAGGGATAAAATAAAATAAAAATTCGGGTTACCATCAATTCATATATAAATATAATGAGTGTTTAAGTATTGTGACATGACGACGGATACAAATTTGATTATAATTGTGCTAAGTCGTATCGACGTTCGGCGTGCCGATCTCCTATGTTATCGTATTGCCTTCGAACGGATGGATAAGAAACTCGTTCGATACCAATGCGTACACATAATAAAACATCGGCGGTCGTTGAACATCTCGGACTTGGTACACGGTAATAATTTCATGTTTATTATTTATTTTATTTTAATTTTTCATATTTCAATACGATTAGTTTGACTATGAAAAAAAGGAAAATTCAATTGTTTCATGAGTAGAAATTTTTAAAGGAATATTATGTCGTCATGCTCGCAGATTTTAAATTTTTCATTAGTGAGAATCTTTATTAATTTATATGTTTGTATATTAAGATGTCGAAGATGTACGTATTGTTATTAATCTTGATTATCCACCGCAAACAGAAGATTATGTTCATCGCATTGGTCGTACGGCTCGTTCCGGTGCTAAAGGCACAGCTTATAGTTTTTTCACGCGTGACAATGCAAAACAAGCACAAGAATTAATACAATTATTAAAGGATTCAAATCAAGATGTCAATGAAAAATTGTATGAAATGAGTAAAACCAGATATTTTGGTAGTGGAAATGGTCGCGGTGGAAGTACCTATCGAGGAAGTATGTAAATTTAAAACAGCAAACAATCTTTCAATGTTATTTCGCTTGATTTTAGGTTTCGATCGAAGAAATGCTGGACCTGCTCGAACTGGAAATAATTTTTCTGCTAATAATAACACCCGACATACTCGTTTCAGTGAAAAACGATCACACAGTCGTAGTCCATCGCGCCCATCACGATTTGATAGTAGTTCAACTGGAAATGATTTTAAACGTGCTCGAACAGATAATGCTCGCCCTTCAACTGTAAGCTAACATATAATATTTTTCTTATTTATACAAAACTTTAAATTTAGGAGGAATCTCTCCGCAATCCGTATTCATCATCAACGAATGGTCATGCACCAAGACCACATCAAAAATCTCAACCAAATGGAATAACAGTACCATCTCATGCTGCAACCACGATGTCATCATCATCGACAGGTAATTCCTATGGTGGGTTTTATAATCAAATGTCATCCTATGCACCGCCCATGTATCCACCAACTTACCAAATGTATGGGCCATCATCAACGCAACCACCCTTACCAACAGGTCCACCGCCGTCATAAATAAATCCTTTTTGTTTTTATTAACTCAAAGATTTTATGATGAGATATGACATGCTATTTACGTCTGAATTTTGTCTTATTTTCTTCTATCATTTTGTCTCGCGTTCCCATATCTGTAACGGATCAATGTTTCTTTTTTTCTATTTGTTTGCTTGTTGTTTCTCGTTTTGTTTTCTCTTTTTGGTGTAAAATGAAAGGATCACTATGACTGCATGACTTTGATTAATTAACTAGACAGATCTTTTAAGACTATTTAGATTAAATGAAGGTTCTGAAAAACGTTTTCATTGTTAATGTTCATACTAAAATTTGATCGAAAGTTGTAATAACAGTAAATAAAGTATGGAAGTCAAAGAAATATTTTGTTATTCAATGTTTTCCAAAGCCAACAAGAATAAAATCCATGTGGATCGTATTTTTCATATAGATTATTGAGTGTATACTTTAGAAAAAGCTTCTAAACAATCTTGTTTGAAAGTCTGAATCTCCATGTCAATATGATACATTTTTTGTTTAGATTTCCCTTTATATTCTTATCCAAATACAATTAATTTATCTAAAAATAAATGTTACACAATCACTGTATATGCCATCCATAATAGCTCAAGACCAATATTTCTTTATTTTTACTCTTTCTTCCCCTTGATTTAAGGATTTTTAACGCAAAATAGACACATATAGATATTATATGGTTGAATTTATCTGTAATCATTTCTTGTGTTACTTCAATATCTGATTTGATCAAAAAAAAGAGGAATACATTTGATATGATATATAATTACTAAATAGAGGCACATATTGATCTGGGGAATAGTTGACTGTTTTCTTGCAATATCTTTTGTATTATTAATATATAACTGATATAGATAAAATGTTGTACAAAAGAGAAAAAAAGTCTTCTCCTATTCAATGTTTATCTATAACTCCGCAAGTATACCTGCTGGTGACTACTGAACCAAGGAAAATGATCAGTTCATACGAGTAAAATGATAATCAAAACATGTCTAATCTTTAAAACATACATTTGTCGTTGTTCAATTGTACGCTTAATGACTTATTGATCTAGTTCGAATCTCACTGTAAAAGCATGGAGAAATACGTGTGTTGACATTTTCTACTATTGATTTAGCATCGTGTTTTTAATTATTATAATACTCGAATTTCCTCTTTATAGATCCTATTTAGTATTCAGTATTTCAAAATACACAAGGCCTTCACTTTAAACTTTATATTGCATTATATAAATATAGATCGATTCAACTTTTCTTCTCGTATGGTCGAATATTTCAATTTTTCATGCATATTGCACCGTATAAAACAGTTATTATTATTCAATTAGAAACGACGTTAACCTCGAACTCATTTTTTCTCTTTTATGCAGCAGTTATGTACTTAAAAGCTATTTTTTTAATCAAACTTTCAGTCACGAACACAATTACTATCAATGTTTAAGTGTACTGGATCTATTGGGTATCACTAAGAACTTGGGCAGTGAAGCCGATGTCTGTATGATGAGGAAAAATAATATTCAAAGTTTTCGGGCTTACTTATTAGAAGCAACTCATCTTTCTATTCTCCATCGTATTACCAGATTTTCTATCATCGAATCCAGCACTGGTCGTGAGATCTTAAATCTACTAATTAACAGATAAAAACACATATTCTCTTTTGATTTGGGAATCATGATTCAATTCTAATAAGTGTGATTCCTCGAGAAGATTAAAATATGGTTGCATCGGATCTCAATGGTTCTATACTCGACTCATTTGTATTCATGTTCTCATTGGAATCAATAATCATTTTACTGCAACGATACAATCAAAACAAAAGCGTTCACTATGGCTGAACTTGATCATTTCCATGGCACCAACAATCAACTTACAGATACTTTATTTTCATCAGAATCAGATGATTTAGTCGGTGATATACTGTTCTGATTGTTTGTATTAGCCATTGAATCCTTTTCTGTTCGTTCACGAACAAGTTCATGTTGTAGACGATCTTCGTTGAATAGAAGCGCTGGTGATCGAAGTAAACTACCATGTTGACATATTTCATCACGTAAACGAAGGTAAATTTTTTCTAACTTGATTGAATCTTGATACACCTATTAGAAAACAAAATATTTTATTCGAAAAAACAAACACCAGTGTCAATGCTCACCTTGGAATGAGGTAAAGTTAATTTTCTAGCACGTTCAAATACTTTAAATAGATCAGTTTGAAAAGCATCTAATCGACGATAACGTCGCTATAATAAATAATAAACGTCGTTATATTATACTGTTGTAGGGGATTAATTACCTGATCAAGATTTTGTCTGATCATATCAAATGTATATACAATATCAAATCTACAAAATTAAAAATTTCATTTCCTCATACATTATAATTCTTCCTCTTCTTCTTACGGTTCATTTTCTGCTTGCTCAGGTAATTCTGAAAATGAATCACTAATATATTGACCATCTTGATCCTGTATAAGACAAAATATAATGTAAAGAAGTGTTTGGATGAATAGAAAATAAAGATTACTTCATAATTAAATGTTTGTATAAATAAACAGATTAATAGTTCACAAACTAAATTTTGTACACTCTCATTGTGTGTTAAGTCTCGCTTTTTTTCAATGAACAGTCGTTGAAGATTTAATGCATCCTAAATAAAGTAAGTTGAATTATTTGTATACTTAATTGAAACGAAGATTCACAGAAGTGATTGTCGTTCTGAATGCATCTCTATCGTTTCATTTTTTTCTTCAGTACATTTTAGTGCAGCAACTAGAAAAAGACTCTTATAATGATTGTCTACACGGCTTCTCTATGAATCTATCAGCAGCTTTATAGAAAGTAACATGGACGAAACTATTTTAAATCTAAAGCATATTTACAGAAAGAATGTGAATCACCAAGAATCTAACTGACCAAGCTTATGCTTTGTATAAATTTCGGCGAAAAATATTCATCAATAATTCATTTTCGCTGAACTAGCTAGCTTTAGTTGATTTTCCAACAACTTGTCCACGCTAAGTCTACATGCCATGATATGTAATGATGAAACAATTTGTTTCTCTGAATTTTCGCAGCGCGAGAAAATGCTTCGTTTTCATTTTCAAACGGGATTTTGTATTTATATACATCATTATACATACCGCATTGTAATATTTATCAACACAAGTTATCCTCCTCTCATGTTAACTGCTTTATTATGCTAATAGTAAAGCTCTGAAAACTGTTGCTCAATGGTTAATTAAAAACTATGAATTAGATATTGTATGAGAGCAAATATTGACTGTGATAGCTCATAGTAAATATATTTGAAAAAAATACTTCTTTATCAAACAATTAATATATGTAGATATTTTCCCCTTTAGATTACGCATTCTTTATAAATTTCCATAATTCAAAATCGTATCTTAATACATTCATTACGATTCAAGTAGCGTTATAACGCGTCTTCTTGATTGCAGACGTTTTTTCTTAACTTTTGGAAGAAAATGTCCGCAAATCAGAATCGGGGGGGGGGGGGCG
>CAJNYU010003234.1:0-56197 GCA_905331475.1 Rotaria socialis | reverse complement strand
AGCAAAAATGTCCTCATTATGGAATCAAACGAAAAAACAGTCAAAGTGACGAACTTACACCTACACGAATCAAATAAAAATGTCCAATGTGAAAGATCATAGTTTTCTCCAATTTCCACACAATCTAATAAATATCGTATAGTTCTTAAAAATTATCATTTTGGAATGAATCTTGATTATCAACCTAAAAACAGTTAGATTTTCAACTATTCTTCATAAATGATTTTTCTGTATTTTTTTCACCTAATAAATCTTGTCTTGATTCCACAATGGGACATTTTTTGCTCTCCTCCCTCGATTCTGCTTTGCGGACATTGTCTCTCGATTGAAGGAAAAAAATGTCCCGCAATCAAGCTGTAGCCTGTTACATCATGTAAAAGAAGTTAAACGAAATTTATTCATTGTATATCTTCTTGAATGAATCTCTGAAAAATGACTGAATTAGTCTAATTAGTGTTGATCTCTATAAAAATCTACTAAAAATTATTCAGTGTTTCAACAATGAAACAAATTTTTACAGTCTTTTTCTGTACATCCACAACAGATAAATTGGACTTGAAACCAAATAAAACTTCAGCGCGATCTATTGCTTTATTCCTTCAACATACAAAGCAATCAAATGAAAATTCTATAAATGTTATTTTCAACTTTAATTAGTCTGTTATTCTTTTTAATATAGCTTAAGCTTATCTGTACATTTAAAAAAAGCATTCACACAACATACAATATATCCCGTAGTTATATTACGGTAAGAGAACAAATAGTTTGTTGTTGTGTGTTTTTCTTTGTCATTACATAAACATTCAGAAGAAGTGAAACAAAAAAAAATTAACATTACATACAGACAATAAGCCGAAATAAGCATAAAGGGAAAAAAATCTACATTCTACAACAATCCATCATGCACATGTCTTTTACTGTAAGAAAAAAATTATTTCTTAACACAACTCCAACACTGAGCGTGTTCATATAACGAAAAACAAGAAGAATAAGAAGAGAAAATAAGAAATCTACCATTCATCCGAAAGTACATTTCGTACACGAACAACATCCGACCACATATTATCACGCATTGACCATAGAGCTTCATACATATTATTATAAAAACCGGGGCTATTATTTATAAGCCAATGTGATGGTAATGGTCTCGATGGAATATTTCCATTATTACCAATAGATGTTTTCAATTGTTTAGGCCAGTCTGATATAAATGGATAATCAGTTTTAAGATGTTCTATATACCGTGAATACATTTCTGAATGAGCAACTCTTTGTATCCGAGGTGGTCGATTTATAATTGCTGCTGCTGGTGGTGGTGGTAGTGGTTGTGCAGGTGGTTTCAGAGCAACTGGAAGAGCACCGTTCATTGGATATACATCTATAATGATTTATAGATTTGTCATTTTTTTAATATTCAAAAAGCAAAAGCATACTTGGAAAAGATGGATAATATCCATTGATTGCTACACCGCCATTAACTATTCGTGGTGAATTAACAGGAGAATCATACGCCATGGTATTATTTGGTACTTGTGTATCTTGTTCTCTTGCTCGTTCACGTGATTTTTCTTCATATTTTTCACGTTCATGTGGTGGTATTCGTCTCCACTAAATTAAATTACAATTCAAAAATTGAATAATGTACCCATTGTTTTTCTATATTTACTTGATCACCAATGATTCGACTCATTTCACCGAATGGAATACCTGGATTATCACGTATTAAACGTTTTCGTGATTCACTTGCAAATATAAGATAACCACAGGGTGGACGTGTTGGTAGACCACGACGATTACTTTTCTATTGACAAATAAAAATCATGAACGAAAACTGAATTAAAAATCAATCAAACAGCTGATTCATCGTTTTTAATTCGAAAATATTTGCTTCAAACGTATACATTGTTATGCGTTACGAATAACATCAAAGCAATTTCGACTTTTACCTAATGACTGCACTACTACAGTATTTTCCTAATATATACCGTGGTCTTTTTTGAACTTTGACTTAAGTCATCGCATAGACATACATCTTAGTGAGAATAATGTATCGTCCATGCTTCAGCTCTTTTCTTGTATAACTGACAAACACATCGAGATTGAATGTTTTTACTATAGACTAGAAGTACAACAAAAGAGCTTCAAGTTGAAATTCGAAAATAAAATTTTTTGTGTGTTGTTGGGGGTTACCACAACAGTCAACTAAAAATACTACAAAAATATAGAATATCAATGCAGAAATAAGTTTAGAGGTGAAAATCTTTGAAAATGATTCATATCCTATTTAGTTTTCATTCACAAACGATAAATCAATTGAAAGACCTTTCTTGTTCATCTTTGGCAGTTACGTACTCGATTAATGATATTACTATTATATCGATTAGATAATGATGGATTGAGATTAATGCCATTATGCATCGTATCAAAATTTCCATGATTTGAATGACGTTCAACTCCATCGAGATGGTTATCAAAATGATCGTCAAGTTCCATGGTTGAACTTTCATCAACTGCTTTGAACAAGGCACCAGGGGTCTCCTAGGAAATAGAATAAAACCAAATATTGTACGGTGTTTCTCTTCGTAATCGTATTCTTTCTATTTAATTTTGTTTTTCGAGAAAACAAACCAGAGGATTGTGTTCTCACAGACTCCCCACAGAAAGAAACTGAAAAATTTATTGTAATTCATTACTTGTTTGAGTATAAGTTCTTTACGAAAAGTCCAGATTTCATCAGCAGTTGCTTTTAATGATAGGGATATTCTCTAGAAACAAATAAATAAAATATTGAAATAATATTATGATGGTGAGCTTACTTTCAATGGTTTTGATAAACCTCGAAGACTATGATCATCCGTAACATATTTCGACTCACAAACATAAACATCAGATTCAGGAATTTCAGTTAAACGATCTAAATATAACATTGTGCAAAACTCTAAGAATTAATATAGATGTCAAACTTACGTGTACAGAAATGTTTCAATGAAAGGACTGAACATTTGCCTTGAATATTATCAAGTGAAATTTGTGTACTTGGGCCATCACGTTTTATAACTTCACGTTCATAACGACATTTTGCTGTGACGATTAATTGGTCTCGGTTTGTAATATCAGATGGTTGAATGAACACTGTACCACTTAGACAATATGAACTTGAGAGAGAAAAACAATTATTATCAATACGACTATTTTAACTGTAAACTATTTGTCTTTCTGCTTATCTGTATATTTCCTAACTATACGAGGGCAAGTCTTGTTAATACGATAGATAAATCACTGTGAAAAAATGATCTTCAACTTACTCATTTTCTTTCCAAATTTTATCGATCCGAAAAATAAATCGTTTATTCGATTCATTATTGTTATTATTTTCAATATTATTAACGTATACAAAATCGCCAACTTTATAAAAACTATGTGTTGAAATAACAATTTGCTCATAAAATGTTTTTTTAATTGATGCATTTTCATTTAATTTTTCATTTATAACTGCATCGTATAAAATTGTTTCTTTAGGTTTGTCAATAATATCCGTATTTATTGATTCATTATCTGTAGTTGATGAACGATGTATTAAACTATTATTATTACCCAATGTTGATGCTATGCGTATATTTTCTAGTGGAGTATCCCGTTGAATTAATTTAACTCGAGTATTTTCTGGTAAATTCCACCATTTTATTTTTCTAAATGTTTTTGTTTTCATATTATAACGTGATTCACAGACATAAACATCTTGATCTTGAAATGCTGTTTCATCGTCGAGAATTGGTTGATATTTAAAATAATCTTTGAAATGTGAAACAAAACATAAACCTTGAATTTTATTCATCGGTAAATCTTCAATTGATTGGGTTAAGAAAACTTCTTGACGAAGAAATTTATGTACTGGTGTATGATATGTTTCATTAGGTCGACAAAATTGTAAACCACTCAGATAATCTTCGTTATCTTTATGTTCGAAAGATTCAATACAAACAATATATGGCTCTTTTGTTTCATCATTAGCTTCAACATAAACAAAATCACCTAGATAATAAGTTTGACCTTTCGATAAGGAACTATTTTCTGTTCGTGATATGGATTTCATCGCCTAGATAAACAAAAAAGAACAATAGAAAACAGTGTAGTTCGAATCATTGAAGTTTAAATTAAACATTGAAAAATAATTTCCTTCACGAATTCTTCGAAAGAGAACTGTGTCCAATCGAACTTGACATATAATGCAGAAGGAGAGGGTATAGCAATACTTTTATTTTTTTAATCTTCGTTGGTGTTTGTTCTATGCTTCCTCAATGTTACACTTACAGATCTGTGTTAAAATAAAGTTCGTCATTCTTGATTATATCATGAACACAATTACTATCAATGTTTAAGTGTACTGGATCTAATGGGTACCACTAAGAATTTGGGCAGTGAAGCCGATGCGTGTATGATGAGGAAAAATAATATTCAAAGTTTTCGGGCTTACTTATTAGAAGCAACTCATCTTTCTATTCTCCATCGTATTACCAGATTTTCTATCATCGAATCCAGCACTGGTCGTGAGATCTTAAATCTACTAATTAACAGATAAAAACACATATTCTCTTTTGATTTGGGAATCATGATTCAATTCTAATAAGTGTGATTCCTCGAGAAGATTAAAATATGGTTGCATCGGATCTCAATGGTTCTATACTCGACTCATTTGTATTCATGTTCTCATTGGAATCAATAATCATTTTACTGCAACGATACAATCAAAACAAAAGCGTTCACTATGGCTGAACTTGATCATTTCCATGGCACCAACAATCAACTTACAGATACTTTATTTTCATCAGAATCAGATGATTTAGTCGGTGATATACTGTTCTGATTGTTTGTATTAGCCATTGAATCCTTTTCTGTTCGTTCACGAACAAGTTCATGTTGTAGACGATCTTCGTTGAATAGAAGCGCTGGTGATCGAAGTAAACTACCATGTTGACATATTTCATCACGTAAACGAAGGTAAATTTTTTCTAACTTGATTGAATCTTGATACACCTATTAGAAAACAAAATATTTTATTCGAAAAAACAAACACCAGTGTCAATGCTCACCTTGGAATGAGGTAAAGTTAATTTTCTAGCACGTTCAAATACTTTAAATAGATCAGTTTGAAAAGCATCTAATCGACGATAACGTCGCTATAATAAATAATAAACGTCGTTATATTATACTGTTGTAGGGGATTAATTACCTGATCAAGATTTTGTCTGATCATATCAAATGTATATACAATATCAAATCTACAAAATTAAAAATTTCATTTCCTCATACATTATAATTCTTCTTCTTCTTCTTACGGTTCATTTTCTGCTTGCTCAGGTAATTCTGAAAATGAATCACTAATATATTGACCATCTTGATCCTGTATAAGACAAAATATAATGTAAAGAAGTGTTTGGATGAATAGAAAATAAAGATTACTTCATAATTAAATGTTTGTATAAATAAACAGATTAATAGTTCACAAACTAAATTTTGTACACTCTCATTGTGTGTTAAGTCTCGCTTTTTTTCAATGAACAGTCGTTGAAGATTTAATGCATCCTAAATAAAGTAAGTTGAATTATTTGTATACTTAATTGAAACGAAGATTCACAGAAGTGATTGTCATTCTGAATGCATCTCTATCGTTTCATTTTTTTCTTCAGTACATTTTAGTGCAGCTACTAGAAAAAAACTCTTATAATGATTTTCTACACGGCTTCCCTATGAACCTATCAGCTACTTTATAGAAAGTAGCATGAACGAAACTGTTTTAAATCTAAAGCATATTTACAGAACGGATGTGAATCACCAAGAATCTAACTGACCACCTACTAGAGTGGTATATGCAGTATGATCTCGTAGATTTTATCATTCCCTATGAACTTACTCGATAGATCATTGAACCAGGTTCATTATATAACAAAGCATTGTCAAACATTAATTTTAAATCACTTGATAGTTCATTAATTGAACAATATTGTCGTGATTCAATACGTCGAATGTCAATGGGTTTTTGAATTATTTCATAATAATCAGGATAATCAATTTTTGATGGTAGTGTTAAAAATACTGTTGATAATGTTCGTCCATGACAATTTGTGTGTGATTTTATGGATTGAATCAAATGAGAAAGTTTATCTTGTAACGTATTCAAAGATCTAGAGTTTGATCGATTAAATTATTATAATGGAAAGTAATTAAAAAAATTGTAGATTACTTTTTCGTTGGTATTCGATTTAGATGTGATGGTCTTTCTTTTTTAATTATCATTGTTTTATATTTATTGGCTAATGCGTGTTCAAGACGAGATGCATATTTGAATATATAAGATTCGTCAACATTATAGACTTTTGCATTATTAAACATTCGATTAAGATCTTCAATAATGTCTTGTTCACGTTTATACTTAAAAAAAATGAAATAAATTTTATTTATAAAATAAAAAAGCAACTGATTCTTATTTACAATTCCTTTATCCATTTTATCTTTTATGATTGACATATCAATAGGATGTTCTATTGTTTCATAATAATCAGGATATTCTTCAGCTGATGGCAATTCTAGAAATGGTGCAATTAGTCCAATATCATTTTCCTTCAAATAGAAAACATATAAAATTATAATTAAAAAAATTGGTTAAAATAAATGTACTCGATATTCCCGGATGTATGTATAGATAGATTGAATGTTTTCTTCAGGTGATTTCATAGGCTTTTTTGATGGTCGATTTCGTTGAGACTAAAAAAACAAAATAAAATAAAATAAAGTGTAAGTAAGTTTTTTTACATTTGGCGACTGAGGACTAGATGATACGAGATATTCATCTTTGACAGTAATCTAAAAGAGAGACCATTGCAATATTACAAAATAAAGACAAATTATTTTACCATTGGAATGTTTATACGAGCCTCCTTTAATCGTGGCTTTTGTTCATCATAGCCAAGTTCATGAGCTTTGATTATAGTAACATCCAGTAATTTTTTAGCACTCTAAATATATAAAAAGATTGATTTTAATTAATAGAAACAGTGTCTCATTGTCGAAAATAAATCAATGAATATGGTTAACATGACTGGTGAAACAAAACTGTAGAAAAAGATAATAATTGATCGATTTTCTTAAATTTTGTTTGTCGTACTATTCTTTTGCTTGCTGTAAGATGATATTTTCATGTCAAAGCGTCTACTTAAGTCTTATCTTTATGTACATATTGGACGAACCAGTTCCAGCCAGGTTCATTTAATAACTGAGTTATAAAATCGATCAGACACAAAATTTAAGAGATTCTTACCACACCCACACCCGCAGATAGAAGAAAACGAATCGCCTTGTGGTTAGCAAAAGTGCTGCAGCTCTTTTTCTTCAGATTTAAGCCCTGCAGCAGTTGCGCCACAATAGCTTTTTCAAATAAAATCGATCAGATATTGGCATCTTACAATTGTATAGGCACTATACCGAGAAAAACATCTAACTGAGAGTATTCCTACTTATTGTGTATTGTACAAGTTAGCTACCAGTTTACTTAAAGTTCTATTTGAATTGAAGTACAATACAAGAATGATGCGATAGAGTGAAATCGCCTGCTATTAACGCAAAGTGGTCAAAGGAAAATCTGTTTATTACTTAATTTTCTCAGAAATCTTAGTTGCTCCATACACTTCTTTGACAGATAAAAGAAGCTATTGAACTTACATTATATATTAATGACCCTTCTTGATTATATTGCATTGCATTATCAAACATCAGTTTCAAATCATCTACAAGATCACCTAAATCTGTATATTTCCCTTTCTAAAAAAAAAGGATAATAATATCTCGAGTTCATTTTATTTCAGTTGATGAAGATGATCATTACTTTGATATTATTTTTAATGATAGACACTGCAATTGGTCGCTGTATTTCTTCATAATAATCTTGATGAAATCTCTTATTCGGCAATTTCATAAATGGATCGATTAAACTTTGAGCACCAAGTTTATAATGTCTAACACTATTATATAGTGTTCTATATGAATCATCTCCATCGCCAAGTGAACTTGTATCTGAATCAGCATCGTCAATCGTTTGTTGAACTATGTCTTCATCATCGGGTTCTTCTGGATATTCCATATTTGCAACTTCTGATGATAGAATAACATCACGTTTAGTAAGTCTTGAAAATATAAAAACTTAGCTTAAAAACACAGTAAACAAATGAAATAATCCAAACCGTAATCGATCATTTGGTGTTTTGAGCGCTGCATCAAGTTCATTTTTAACACTAGTTATAATTTTTTTTAATGCACATGCATCCTATAAAAATAAATTAAAGTTCAATGCATATTTTTGTTTGGCCTGTTTTATTCGTACTTTATAAATTTGTGATTTCGGATCATTATATTTTCTTGCATTGGAAATCAATAATAATAAATCATTCTCCATATCATCTAGTGATGAATATTGGTTATTTTGAATTTTGATTGCGATCATTTTCAAATCTATTGGCTTTGTTACTATTAGATAATAATCAGGATAGATCTATTAATGGAAAAAAACAATGTCAATATCTAATTCTTTTTTCATTTAGAATCAGGAACGCAATCTTGATTTTTTAACTGTTCTATTTAGAGCTATGCACTCATTAAAAAGAATGATACGACTATCATAGCCTTGACTTGATTCGACTATTTTTTTTCAATCAGCACAGTCATTGCAATAGAATATGACTCTTACGAATGTATATAAAAAGCTTTAAGATTCAGCTGTACGAACCTAACAAGATTGATTGAAAAACTTGATCTTCAAAAGTTGAAGCTTTTTTTTTAAAGCAATTTAACTATTGCTTTGAATAAATATCTGCTGACTAATGTCAATCGAGTCGTATTTTTCATAATATCAATGAAGTTTTCTAATCAGAATTTCATAAAGATTCTCACAGCATGAATTTCTTTTATCTAATTTTCCCTATTCAAAATGCATGATCGGTTTGCCCATTTTTTAGACGGCTAATATTTATTGAATCTAAGATCACTATCGTATCCATTTTTATAATACAATTAAGAAGGTTTTTTTTCTTTTATATTTACTTTTCGCGACGGTAAAAATAAGAATATATCCGTGACAGGACGATCATCAATTTGAGTATTGTAAATTGCTGTAAAAAATTCGTCGAAATAATAAGAATCAATCGACTGAAATTTTGCTTTTGAATAAAAATATTTTGATAATTCATTTGCATCTTTCCATTCCATAGAATTTTTCTAAGAATATTAAAAAAAGATTTAAAAAGATATGAAAATAAGAAATTGATTTTTGATTTACTCGATAATAGTTTTTAGCATTATTTATAAGTACTTCAATATCGTCAAGAAATTCTTCGAAAGAATCATATTCATCTGAGTGAATTTTTTGCTGAATTTCAGTTAAATCAATTGGTTCTTTGGCTGAAGTAAAATAATCAGAATTTCCCCTATATTTACAAATAAAAAATTTTTAATTTAAAAAATATTTCAAACAAAATAACCTTTTAGCTGGTAGATGAATGAAATTTTCACAAAGAGTTCTACCATCTTCAGCTTTATACGATCGAAATGAATCGTAGAATTCTTGGCAGAGATTGTTCTTTAAGTGAAAGAAAACAGAAAAAAAGAAGTGCAAATACAATAATTAATGTACAATTGACATACTAATTCAGTGGCTTTCCGAGTACGTTTTGTTGTACTAGTTGACTCATTGGTATCATCGCGATCACTGGCACTGTGAATGCGCTTGGGCATTTAATTAAAAATATAAATTATAAAATATTTGATATTGTCTATGATCTGTCGTATATTAGAATGGAATAAACAACAGTATATTTTTTTGAGCTATTCAAGGCTCGTCGTTCTCGTCAAATGATAGACCAATCGGTAGTGCAAGGTTAACCCAAAGCAGCAAGTGACACCTATTGAGAAGCGATTGTTGATTGACCGAAATTATTTCTCTTTCTTTACCTGTTCATCAAGAACTGATCACTTCAATTTTTTAAGGGTACCAATATAGACGAAGAGCACCGTTACATCGATAATCTTTAATAGGTGTATATGAATGACAACAGTAACTGTAGATGATCTTGTCATTCTTCTGAGTAAATTTATATTATTCATTCATCTTAGTAAAAGACACAATTGAACGAAAATATATGTATATGCTCAAACAATATATTATAACGGAAAATATTTTTTCATTTTATGTTCTGTTCAACATTTATGTGTTGATCTGTCAAGAATTTTCCTGTTTTAATCGTTTCGAGTTATTCATTATTACTTTTGTTTCCAGACAGTTTGCCATTTTGTGTCCGAATTAGCTAGATTTGAATAATATAGTTTGAAAGACAGTGGCTTCGCGCGGGAGATATATGTATTAAATGAACTCACATATGCTATAAAATGGCTTTTGGTTACTTTTCCATCGCATATTAATCTTTATATTTTTATCTTTGTGAGTAATCTGATTTTCGGAAACTGTTCAAAACGTAGATGTTGAGGTGTACAGTGGTTCGTATTTTTGTAATAATCTAAATACAGATAACGATCTAAACTGTGTGCTACTATGATTATTCATGTGTAGTCCTTTATCATATCAAGCTTTCTTCTCTATTGAAAGTTCAACAACAGAGTGCATTCAATTCTTCATCATATGTTTTAATATGACTTCAACTAATATTTCTTTTTCAAGTGTCTTCATTAGACAATATTCAACACTAGGCTAGAGTTTATTGTTAATATTATCAGATTCTTTAAACACAACTAGGCATGTTCAATCGAAAACATTCACAATTCTAACATACTTTTCTCTTCCATTGACAATTAACCTCAAACAAAAATGTATTATCATAGAATTTTGATTCCTATCAAGTTTTTTTCTGTATTGGCAAAAAATAATCGATTCAAAGATTTGCATGGATTACATTTGATTTCCAAAGAATTGCTCCAATGAGAAAACCAATCGTCTATAAGAAATGAAGTTCTCATTCACTTATTATCCTTGTATGAACTATTTCACTGCAAGAATATATTTCAGTTTGTTCGATAATCAGTAACTTGAATCGATGATGATTGGCCCAACTAAAGCTTTTTATTTCGTTCAATGCGATATCTTTGCTAAACGTTAAAATAATTGAAATTGACCGTAAGTACGCAAAGAATTTATTTTGGCAGCATTGGCTCGGGTTGCAACTCTTCTAAAACAGTTTGTCACTCTTTTCAAAGATTCATAATTAGCATAAAGGCAAACATTATTAGGTGAGTACGTTTTAGTCTTAATCAGGAATTGTTCGAGGTAATCATCATTAACATTAAGAAAATCTAATTCAAGTAGATGATGATATTCTATGATCAATAAAGGTTCATTCTTGTTCTTTGTGTTTCGATTTTGAGGCGTTCGATTAATCATAGATAATTTTTCCAACAGTGGAAATGCTTGAGCAATTCGCACAAAAATTTCGTGTTCGAAAGAACGATCATCAAATAATGATCCTTCACGAACACATTTGAATAATCCACTTGAAAAGCTATTTGTAACATTATGATAATATCTCAATGTATACGGATATGAATAGAAATGACTTGGTTGACCGTAAGATCTGTCAATATATGTTGTATTTCTTCATTTGATAGTAAATGAGTTTGATCAAAATTATGAATAAATGAACGCATATTGGAGGTAGATTTATTCAATTTTGGTAAATGATTCATAATATCATTTTTCAAATTATTTCCATCTATAAATGTTCTTTGTTCAACAGAAATATATAAAGCAAGTTTTTCCAGATTCGTCATTTGCTGAAGAAGTTCTACGATTGATTCATTATAAAAAATTATTTCTGATCTACCATCAACGAAAAACGTATAATATTAGGCAACAGTGTCTAAAAAGAATAGTGTGCAAGAAAAGATTTTAATCTTCCAACGTAACCTACTTTGTGCATGATCATTTCCGACGGCGAATTAAAAAACTTAATGTCAACATAAAATATACGAAGTTGATTTAAATGGCCATCGAGCAGATTAAGACAATCGTTTAACTTTTCAACATTGACATACAACTCCAGCAAAGTTAACGAGAAAAATGTTGGAGTTTTCTCACCAAACGATAATCGTCGCAAATGCGATTCCGCAAATGGATTACAATTTAAATAAAGCAGATTGTTGAACACACTTAACACAACGGTAAAGATCGATGTTACAAAATCACTGGCTGATGTTTTCGTTTTATTACCAATCATTGTAATAACAAGTGATTGGATTTTTTTGTTGTTGAATATATGTAATAAAGGAGATTCATCTAAACATGCATACAACATATGATATTATTTATTTGACTTCTTATTTCAAATATTTCTATAATTCTTTTTCTAATTAACTTTTAATGATGAAGAGATGCATTTGTCTAGATTATGCCAGACGACATTTAACATCATTGAAGAAGTACTTTTTCTTTAACGAAACATGTGTTGAACAAACTTGACCCACAAATAATTGAAATTATATTTTGTAATGTATATTTTAAGAATATTCATGTACATTCTCGATGCTTTCTTTGCCTTTTCTCTTTGTCATTATTTATGAATCTCTCTTTTGATCACTTAGTTTTCGTTCGCATTAAGAATTAGATAAAAGATATGCCATAATCTTCTTCATTATATTAATTAAACCAAAAATAATCATATTTAATTCTCATGTTTTCAAGAATAGAAACAATCTAAATGCCATATCTTACCTGCGAAAACACGTTCAGCAGTCTTCTCGTCAACATTGTAAAGACCTAGATTGCGTAAATTATGATAATCAGCAGCAAGAAGAATACGTTCCATAGATGATGATTCAGCATTAAGCCAATTGATTTTATGATGTATTTGAGGTAGTATTTGTAAACAAAATCGATCAAGTACTGTGTCAACCAATGGACAAACAAGACGATTAGAAAAATATCTTAATAGTGTTTAATTTCTAGTAAAGACTGGATCAGATATAATTCTATCTAATTGTTTGTTAATACCCATAAGAGAATAGAGTAATTCAACATTGTTCAGGTTCTTGACAATCATCAGAAGTAATTCATCCGGCAAATCGATCAATTGAACAATCGAATATTCCATGTTCGTATTCATTTCACAATTCTTTCTAATTTTACTGATGTCAACAACTATATACATGTATTTATATATTATTGTTGCTTATTCGATTTTAATATTTGATCGCTACAGGCAATGAAAGAAAATAGTGATGATATATTGTTCTCTAGTCTATATCAACGCTCAGTGAACGAACGAAGGATTTTATTTCTCATTGATTTAGTCAACAATGCTCATCCAATAGACATCTTCATTATCTGTTAATAGTAAGTGTACATGACAAAGATGTAGTAGAAATAATTTTGTTGGTTAGCAATCAAGTTGTCAAAAATAGAAGTTGACTTTGTGTACTTCAATTATTGTAAGACACGATATTATCATTATATGCATCTTCAAATAACATATGTTGTCCTAATGATCCGACAAATTGTTGTTCAACTCAATCTCCTGTTTGTTGTGTTGTTGGTGTGCCGAGATTGTTATCACTCTCCCATTGATATTTTTCTTTCCTCTCTCTCTCTCTCCAATCGCCCTCACTGTTGCCTCTGTTTTCCTCCCTTTACCATTCAGGTGAAAGTTCAACAGTTGAAATCTCGAAAGTTGAAAAGTCGACTCGAAGTGGTTTTTCGCCTTTTGCATGTATGTGTTTTCTGATGTGTGTGTGTGGACGTGTATTTAAGCAGCATGGATCCACACCCTGATAAGAATGCCGGAACTACAAAATTTGTCTTCCCACACCGTTGTACTTTCTTCTCACAAAAGTCTTTGAAAAAAGTTTTCTACTCTCTATAATTGAACATTAGTGTTGTTAATTCCATAGAATGATGGCTACTTCGTATCAGATGTTGAGCTGTACCATATATGCAAAAGATTTACTCGACGAAACATTAATTGTATGATGATAGAGAAAATAATTAACCAAAAACATGACAAACTTGCATTCTTAAATCCCCTGAATATAAGACACTACTATGTTGTGTAAAAATTCTTTCATATGAATGGAAAAATGGTTGCTAAAGGTTTGACTCATTTTTATTTTGTTTAACAACATAAACTACTGAATGGAGATGCTTTTTTTTTGAAACATTCCGATGTAATTACTTCAGCCGTTCCTCTGACACACGCAAACACAGACTATAACAATCATCTAAAGAACGATTATCATCGTTCGTCATCGGTATGCATGACAAGTAGGTAAGCAGTAATTAACAAAACCAAACCGTTGTACTGTTGAAGTCTTTCTTTCATTATATCAGCAATTAGATCATATTTTATATTCTATTATCATGACGATATCGTTTGACTTTTTTATTTTATTATCCATTCAAAATTAAACATTTTTTTCTAAGTGAGACATTTCTAATAACTGTGAAAGTTTGTCAAATGAATGGTCATCAGTAAAAATTTGTTCTGTTTTCACTAATGATATATCATCAAGTAATTTTTTTTGTTGTTTTTCAATATCACTCCACATTTTTTCATTTGTTTCAATAAACAATTGATTAACAGCTTTTGAGCCATCAGTAATTTGTTGGTAAAGATCATGAACAACTTCATTGAATTGATCGATATGAATTTTAAAGGTAAATAAAAATGATTTTAATGATTCATCTGTTTTTTCATTATTCATACGATTAAAATCTTTTATTACATTTACCAATGGTTCATAAAGATGTGTTTGTATTTGTCTATTAAATGATTGTTGTCCAGTTGATAGAATTTCAATTAAATTTTGTATATATTGAGAATGAATATTAGCTAATGAATGACGATAAAATGACAGCTGTTTAGTTTTTATATTTGATTCTAATTTTAATAAATGTAATTCATGATTATATGAACATATAAGTGAGTCAATCATGGATTGTAAAACAAGTTTAATATTTGGTGATAAACGAAATTGAGAATTGATTCGTTGACAAATTAGATCAGTTGTGATTTGTTCAGGAGCAAAAGAACATTTCTGATGCTAGTAAAGAGAAGAGAAAGAAATCATATTTGGCATATTCTCAGCATTTACATAGATAGATGTCTAACCAAAGGAAACTAAAGCTTCCTTTTGTTTTTCGATGCAACTGTCGAACTCGGTGGCAAGGCTCGGTGGCTCAATTAATTTGAATTTCTCGAAGGTAAAATATGAATAAATATTGACTAACTCTATCTACAGGTTTTCTTCGTGGATTTGATCTAGCTATATAGTTTCAAGTTATATGAAAAAGAATTTTTTACTAGATGAACTAGCAAATATATTGTTCTTTCGACCTTCATTTTCTGGCTGTGGGGAAAGAAACGCATGATTGATCTCGTGATTGTCGATGTATTCATAGAATATTTACTCTAGTTGGAACAAGTATTGATAAATAAAATAGTTCATTGGTTGTAATATTTATTTTATTTGATAATTCTTTTGAACGTTTTACTAAATTGTGGTCAAGATCAGGAAAAATTTTATGATTTGTTTGATCGAGTAATTCATTTTGAAATGAACGAAGATCAGCATGAAGATTATGCAATGAACTTTCTAAATTGGCCTGAATAAAAGAAAAAGTAGTTATAGATAATGCCAAAGATCCGTATTTAACTTACAATATTCTTTAAATTAAGATGTTCGATTTTTCCGGAACATATATCAAGAAGATGAATTGGCTCCTGATGAATAAATTTTGCGCTATTAGGTGCATAGAGAGTATCACTATCTGATAGACTTGTATGATCCTATAGAAATTGTTTTCAAGTAGACAATTAAATATTTCTAAGCTAAATAATACCTGCATCGATTTAAAAGATTTTTTTCGATTACTCTCGATTCGATCAATCCATGTCTGTATGAGTAGTTCATCGATATGTTCCTTACGAGTGATTTTACCTTTAAAATCCCTATAAAAAGAAATATAGTCAATAAATAATATTGATGAGTTTGTTTATTCTCACTGTAGAAATTGATTTAGTTCCAAAAGAATTGTTTCACATGTTGCTACAGCTTCTCTTTTACAATCGAGTAAACGCGTTAGTAAAGAAACTTGTTTTTCAAGAGAATAAATTTGATAACGAAAATGTGTGTAACGATGATTTTCGTCAACTGGTATTGAGAATATTTTTTGCAAAGCAATTATTTCTCGACGAAGAGATTCGTTCTCTGCTTGAAGAAGCTGGAAAACAGAGAAAAAATAAAAAAAATAAAAATAACGAAAACAATAGAATCAAACCTGAATGTATAACCTGAATAGAATTTTGTTGAGCTTTCGATGCTTTTGAATTTGAAACTGACGTGGAGGAACGACGAGACGCCGAAGAAGACATAATATAATCTAAAACTATCAATATAATGATACAGTGAAAATTTCATGACTTTATTCTCATTGAAAAGAAAATCGTCTGAAAAAACGAACAGCATTATTGATAAGAGAAATGAATGTTAATTTAATTTTAAAACAGGTCATAATTTATCTATAGTTGCCGTTAATTCCAAAGTTTGTAAAATAGAACATGAGCCGGAAAGTTTTCTCTTAATCGACTCATTATATCATAGATCTCATTACCATATAATTGCCTGAAAAATATGATTCGAATCAAAGAGGTCTAAAAATCCAGTTTAGTCGAAAATTTTCCAAATTAGACAGGCTGTATTACACATAGTTTTCCGATAATAATCATTTTTATGAACATATTTTTACGTTTTCCAATAGTCAAAAACAAAGCAATACCACTATATTTAATATCTGTAAAATTTACATTAAAGAGAGAGAGAGAGAGAGAGAGAGAAAACGAATAGATCTTGATATATAAACGAAAGATTTACGAAGAAAAAGAAAAACGAATCCACACATACAACATCAAACATGACTAGTTCATAAAACTGTTCCTCAAAAGAAAAGAAAAAAAAACGAAAATGAAAGCGATGATTTAGGATTGAATTGCTTGAATATTTGTACGTGGCAGTCGTGTCAGGGTTACTTGTTGTTGTTCTTCACATGAAACAAATAATTCTTTTAATGCAACAAAATCTTTTATTCTTATTGGCAATGGTAATAATGATGTTTTTTTCCATAATCGTTGTCCTAAAGCTGAACGTATGCGAAGGCGACATAATTCTTTTAAATTTTTTGCACGTGTACGTTCATTCCAAAGTATGCGTTCAATTTCAGGATATTTTGCTAATTGTTTAGCAACACATGGCGTTGAATAGAGTTCTTCAATATTTATTGAACAGCCACATTGAACAAGAAGTTTTATATTTTTTAAATTTTCATTCAAAATTGCTAGCATCAACGCATTGAAACCTACGTACAAGAATTAAAAAGAATATTTTCAGAAGAAAAATGATGTTTCATTTATTTGTTTTACCATCACGATCACGTATATTTAAGTCGCATCCATGTTTAACAAGTACTCGTAATACTTCATCGTGATTTCTGGCGGCAGCAACATGCAAAGCAGTCCAACTACGTGTACATTCGTTTAAATCACAACCGCCTTCAATAAGAATTTCAGTTAATGTTGAATTATTTCCACATGCTGACACAAATAATATAGTTTCATTGAATTGATTTCTTCCTTTGTATTCAATACCAGCTTTTAAAAACATTGTTGCGATATCTTTATGACATTTCCAAACAGCTGAAAAAAAGAAATAGAATGTATGAATATCGAAATTTGATCTATATTATAATTACCAAGATCAAATGCTCGTGCTGTTCGTTTATCTCTTGGTACACAACCACGACTAAGTAGTAATTCAACTACTTCAGTAAGATTATATAATGTGGCAAGTTCAAGAGATTTAAAATCATTTTTAATAAAATCTATATCACTATTGTATACAATTTGTTTTATTTTTTTAACATCTTTTCGACGTATCGCTTCGTGTAAGCATTCACGTTTCACTGAATGATGATTACCCATTTAATTTTATTAAAATAAACCAAATATTATTATTGAGCATTTTTTTTATTCATATTTTTTGAAAATGAACTTTAGTCAATGGTTGATTTGACAACGCAATATTGTCGGTAAGAGTATGTTTGTTGTTGATTTTGTTTTTGCTTACGACGCAAAATAATCTTTTCATCATCTATAGATGTCAGGCAATGTCGATCGTGAATGGTTAGCTTAGCTCGAGAACACAATGATTTTTTCCTTTCGTACAAAGGTTCTAGATTAATTATCTTTAATGAATTACTTCTCTCCTCTAATAATCATCAAACGATAAAAATTATTGTCCCGGAATTAACCATAGAAAAGCTTGCAATTAAATATTCTACTATGAAAATATACGACGATTCTATAGAAAAATTTTTTTCAAAAGGTTCAATTCAAAATAGAATAAGGAAATACTAACAGTAAGCAATACGTTAGAATGTTGAAGTAACGGATCAGTTGACGTCAATATAACAATGTACTTGAAGAGAGACGAGAAGATTTTTACCGACGAATTCCTTTGATTAACTTAAACGACCATCAAGAAATAATATTGGTTATCAATAAAAACACAATGATTATTCTGTATGACAGATAAAAACAATTCACAATCAAATCAGCTAAAATAAAAATAGAATAATCACAATGATCATGACCAACGGAAAAAAATCAAGGTTTATATCAGCAATAAAATATATGCATTAGTTATAGATAAAATCGTAGAACAAATGGTGAACACTTCTGTATTAGTACTCAGTAAAAATAGCAATTCATTCAAAGAACTCAATAAAAAACAGTTAAATTAACTGAAAATTGAGTAAATTAGTATGTATATGATTTCATATCAAACCAATCAATGACAATCTGTTATTATGATGCAAGTCTACTGCAATTTACTAGATCAAAGAGTATCGATCACCAATATAAATAACATAATATTTTCATTTGGTAGAATACTTCGCGAGTTATCTACGCATATTTCTCCCTATTTATAAGGTATTAGTATATCATTTCCTTTCAATAGATTATCGAAATGTTTAATATTTTCATGTCATAATCATATTTTATTATAAATATCTACGTATTCCTGAATTCAAATGACAGATTTAATGAAAGCAATATTTTAGTACAAAATCAAAAATAAAAGGAAAAACAGTTGCAAAATCTATTACATGTATGTACGCATATATATATATATATATATATGTATATAAAGAATACTGAATACGTTGTTCGTTTTTCAACAACAACAATAACTATAACACCTATGATTCAAGTGATGTTGGCAAATTTGAGCCAGCAGCTTTACGAAGTAAAAATGCATGTATATCAGCAAATGATGGTCGATGTAAAGCATCTCTTTGCCAACATTCACACATCATATCATAGATTTCTTTTGAACATAACTCTGGCTGTGGTAAATGAAAATTGTTTATAGTGAAACCAGATGGTGATAATTCTGCATGTGTTAGAACAGCAAATTGCTGCACTAACTGTTCATTTGTTAATGTATGATACGGACGTTGTCGTGAATAAGTAAACAATTCATAAAGTGTGACGCCAAAAGACCAAACATCTGATTTCAAAGAAAATTCATTAAAAAATATCGATTCCCAAGCAGACCATCGTATAGCAATACGAGATTGAAGTTGTCCAACTCTTGCATAATCATTTACATATTCTGTTTTAGCCATAGCAATATCAGTCAAGTGTACCTGATAATCTGTAGGTGAAATTAAACAATTTCTTGCTGCTAAATCTCGATGAACTATTTGAAGAGATGATAAATATTTCATTCCGGATGCTATCTGGCATGCTAATGAAAGTAAAAAGCTTGATGCTGAATAATTATCCATTGGTATAGATTGTTGACGAAGATATTGATATAAATCAAGTGAATAATATTCGAATACGGCTACTGTTCGTTGTGAATTTAGAATACCAAATAGAGAGCATACATTTGAGTTTTTCAACATTGAAAGTAATTCAATTTCTTTCCAAAATGACGCTCTAAAAACATCAGGTTATAGGTTATTGGTAGGATTAGTTTTCATTTAAAAATAAACTAATCAAAATTAAAATTAAAATATACTCAAAGAATTCAAGTTAAATACTATTTAATGATTTGGATTTTCGTTAAAATACGACTATATTCAAAATAGAAAGATCCAGAAAAAATATAGTTCAATCAAGCTTCTTGTACTCGTATTTAACTGTTTAGTTTTTCTAATACTCTCATTGTATCATAGAGATTTTTGAAACATTGTCATTAGTTTCCACAGTCATTTTACGATCGATTGATTGTGATCTATTATTTAAAATTTACGAAAATAAATAATCCAAAAAGAATGTGAATGTACTCTATATAAACATTCATTGTTCCATGCATTCTATCTCGAGCGTAACTAACAATAGTAACCCAGTACTGTCTATGAGAAAAGAGTACACTCTAGAAGAAGTTTCTCAATAGTAGCTAATATAGAAAAAAAAACTCAGGAATGCATCTCTAATTTGGAATTGTTATAATCAGTTTGGTAAATTTTTGATTTTGGAGTTTTTCTTAGTTAGTTAAAATTCTGACTTAATTACAAATATTATCTAAAAAATATCATTGAATCAATTTGTATAGTAGAACCATAAAGTTATTTTTCAGAATTATAATGCAATCTATGTAATAGAAACCATGTTTCATTCATTTAAGACTCACCTATGCTTTTCATCGGCATTATCATTTAAGGATTTAACAATTACACTCTTTTTTTCCATCTTATTATCATTATTAATTATTTTTAATTCAGTTAAATAAATACTTCCAAATAATCCATGACCAATATTTTCAATAAAAATCAAATCATCACTATTTATTTCTTTTATTGATATTTGTCTATTGTCTACCATTCGATTAATTGTAATCATTAAATTATTTCCACAAATAGCTTCAATCGGTGGTATGTCTTCTATTGCAGAAAGTATCATCGGTGACGATTGATACAAAGGTTGATATTGTTGTTGATGAACACAACAATGTATAGCTGGCTTCAATGTTGGATATGGACTCATCATATTTGAATTTAATGTTGGTGCTCGTATTAGATGAGGACTAGATATAGGATGTTGAGGAGAAAATGTTGAATAGAAATTTATATCTGGTACTGTATATTCACGATCATCCATAGCACTCATAATAGGTCCATTTAGATCATGAAATTCACGTATTGGTAATGTCGGATAAGCATAACATGATGAATTATTACAGGGTTTTTCAGTTAATCTAAATAATAATAAAAATTGTAAGACAAAATAAATTTCTTGATAATATATTTACTTTTGAAATTTTAATTTTTTCCTTCGTTGAAGTATCCATAAAAGTGAAACAATTACTAGTATACTAATAACTAATAAAGCTCCAATAAAAAATGCTAAAGATAATTCAATTGTAATAACTGATGACATTTTTCTAGATGAATTCATTGATGTTGTTGTTAGTTGCATGTCTCGATAGTGTTTACGTAAATCATGGCCGATATTAAAAGATTTTTTAAGAATCTTGTCTTTAATTTCTATGTTCGGTTCACGTTTTTCATTGTATATTTGCGAATCAAATGTTATTTCACTAATTAATAACCATTTAGAATCAAAATATAAATCTAAACGTACAAATTTTGCTACATGATTATTTAATTCAATTAATATTGGCCGAGCTATTTCAAATATATCGTCACGAGTATGTTCATAGATAATTGCATTTGAATAACTTTTTTCATCATCAGTTTTTGAAAATGATACTACTGCAGTTTTAAATATAAGAATTTCTTTAGAAAATAAATTATTTGTATGTATTGTAACACGATTTATTTGACGAATAGAATCAAATTGAAATTTTATTGTTATATATGAATTTGTTTCATTTGACCAACCAATCCACGGTTGATGGCCATCAATAATTGATATTTCTTCTGTACCTGTTATACCATCTGATAGTTGACCTAGACCATTAGTTAACATGTTTGTAGAACGAATATATTCTCCATCGTACGTATCATCACCAAAAGAATTTATATCACTACGTCCTTGCGGCATCGAATAAGATACAATGCCATCGGAAAATAAGCAGCCATAACTAAATAGAGAAAGAAACAAATAAGTTAAATTCAAAATAAGATTTAACACTTACACTTCAACACGCATACAAACTGTTCGTATTTGTTTGCTAACAGGATAAAAACGAAGTCGTTTAGCAACAATAGGCGGATCTAAATAATAAAGAAAAAGCTTATCATCAGTTTTGTATTGTTGAGGCTGAAATATGAAAAATATTTGCGTTTTTTAAGCTGATTATAAATCAAGTATAAAATCTTTGACAGATCATCTGTCTTATTCATTTTCTTTTAAGTTCGAACAAAATTCATTTTACTAACGTATTAGTTTTTGTTTATTCGACTATTACTTATCTTTTTTTATTACAACCATTTTCTATAACGTTAGATTATTATTTCAATCATTGATTTAACTGACAAATGAGCTTTTGGTTCACATCTATTATATTCAGAACATGTTTTTATATGCTCTTTTATATCTTGATAAAATCAGCGGTACTGATATTGATTATACCCAAAATTAGAACTCGATCAGTTAATTAATGACTTTCATGTTAACCATATGATGACTGTAGTCAATTAAATACAGTGCTGCCGATTATATCCTTGATAATTATTATGCAATTGTTTATCTTTACAATAATCAGAAACTGTGCCATTTAGAACTGACATGTCCATATTCCAGTTATTAAATTGAATACAGTACTTTAGAACAGATCATATTCTAATGTTAATACTATTGAAAAAATACTTTTTTTTATTCCTCAAGAAGCTAGAGTAAACAAGAGTCTGATGTCATTTATCTTCAATTGTTAAGTGAAATGTAGATACTGAATTTTGAATAGTCTCTGTTGCTAACAGTCAAAATAAGCTAAAATGGAATATGAATACTTATACTCCATATTATACTCGAAAAATAATAAATGTGAATTTCAAGAAAAACAAAGAAAGAATAAAATTGACTAGTTTTAATAGCATACAGTGGTTAATGTATTATAAGTTTTAAACTAGAAAAGTTGAATCTTAAAGATATCACTATGTGTTTCTGATTTTCTGGTAGCACTTACTTAAATGTCGAATTTCTCCAATATAAGTATTTTGATTAGCTCGTATCCATGTTGAATTAGTATTTTCACTTTTTAATTTATATTCAATCCATATTGTTTCATTCTGTTTAATGTTTTCTCCTCGTGTATACATTAAAATATAATAATCAGCATATTCTTTTCCTCGCCCATTATCAAAACGACCTTGTGTTTCAACTTGTGTTAAATAAGTTAAATTTCCAAAATCTATTTCTAACCATTCATTTGGTATTGATGTTATTTTATTCAATGGACACCATGCACCACCATACTGTTCCGTTCGAGCTCTACATACAAAACAGAGTACAATAGAAGATATTCTCAGTCTATCAGATGAAATAACTTACCGACTAGCTTTAGTTCCAACTGTATTTGAATCAGAACTACTAGATACTAATATAGCTGAATCAGGAATAGAGCCTGACTGCATGCCTAGTGCTGTTTGACATATTGATAGTTTTTCTATGAATAAAAATTTAATTTAATAAATAGATTGTAAAATTTTTTTTTTCTTGAAATATTTACTTAATTCAAGAGAATAAATTGTTGGAATCAATAATAAAATAAATAAGAATATGTTCATAATGTTTTCAATCAGTATTGATATATCTAAAAATGAATATCAAATAGAACAATTTGAGATTATTGAGCGAAAACGATAATTATTACTTTCATAAATATCGTAAATAGACTATAAATAAATCACATAAGTAATGAAGATTTCTAGGAGAAAAAATAAGTACGATAATTCTCATCTATTTATTTTTCTCGCTTCTCTATCATGAATGATAATCTGATTATCAATAAAGTGTGATATAGAGTATTTTTCTCTTCAATTGACCAAGGAATTTACAAGCAATTCTAAACTATTTGTATAATCAATAGTAATGGCCAAATAGAAGTATACGCTATGTTCAACTTCGTTTAGTGATTAATAAGAATGGAAAAGGTTATACATGAACAATGTCTTCATGCGATCGCATAAACATAACTATTCCACATACATTCTCAATTGCTTTGGGATATATTCTCTTTTTTTTTCTACAATGATGACAACTTCAAAAGAATTACTATTCAATCTTAAGCCATAAAAACAAAGATTTTTTAATAAGAAAAAATGAAAAATGAAGAAAAATGTTTGAACACGAGCGTGCATTTATCAAACAGGATCATAACAATGAACATTATCATAAAAATATATACGCATAGGCACAACACATACACAATACATACTTTACGGTGGAACTAATAATGTTGTTATTGATGTTTAAGCGCTTGTCAAACGAAAGTCACGTTCACTTCAAAAAGAAAAAACAAATCTGCTATGCTTGGAACTCAAATAAAATAAAATATTTACACAAGAAAAAAAAAGATGAATACACCGCTTGAGCTTCTCTGACTAATCAATTGATAAACGCAAGAGAGTATAGAAAAGAGGAGTTTGCTTAATGACAGTTGATGATGAGACAGACATGTTGTCATGCTCAGTCAGTGAGATGTAAGCTATATTTCAAAAGCGATAAATACACTTTTCATGATCTCTATACTATATCATTGTCATATGAAATGTTGAACTTTATAATTAGGTGAAGACGAGAGAGAAACCAGCAAGGAGGAGAAAAATCTTTAACAAATGTGTGAACAATATTTGACACGCTTGATCATAGTAATAGTCGCATTAGTCAATAAACAGACGTACCGGTTGTGCTTATTTCTTTTTCTTTTCTTCTTTTAGTCTCTCGTTCTTGTTCTCAATATTCACTCAACATCTATTATTAGTCTTCGATAATCGTCATTCGAACGACAACTAAGAAGCACAGTGGGAGGAAGATGATAATAACTACAATCAGGACTAACCGGAAGAAAATGACTTATGGCATATGAACATGCAGAACAAGAAGTAATGATGGTGACAAAGAGAATAACCTTTTATTAATAGAGAATAGCAGCTCGTAACTTTCCCATGATGACCGGCGCAAGCATCTGTTTTAACAGACTTAATTGAATTTTGTAAATGAAAGAAGAGGCGGAACAAGGAGTCCTTGGCACGAAGTAAAAAAAAAGAAAAGAAGAAAGTCATTTCATTGAATAAATTTTCTTATTTCTATTTTAAGATAATATAAAAGCATATGTACTTAGTTTGTGACACATTCAATCGAAACTAAAAGTAATGAAAAGACCTACAATGATGTAATAAGGCATTATCTTCTTCTTTTTTCTTCTTATTTGAAAAGATTCACACTGATGACCGTTGCACCTGAATACAAAACTAATTCAATAATAAGAAAATGATTTTTTTTTTTATTGTTAGAATATTTCACAAACAGATGACACTCACATAATGATTTCCTGGACAAATTTTTTTCTTCTTCTTTATTATTATTGTCCATTGAGACTCATGAATGCAATGAAATAATGGTTGAACGTGTTCAACTGCTGCCTATATTCAATAGACTATACACATGTACGTATATCGAGTATTATTAGACCTATCTACAAATATGAGTTACTACTCACGTAGGTGACTCGAGTGATAGCTCTTACTATTGTTTATCGACGAAGTATCACTTTAACGATGATACTTCGTTGACTGATTAAAAATAAAAACTAGTTTGCATGGTCAACAGGCATATAAAACGAATGAACAAGTGTACGTATACACGTTATGAACAAAGCGCATCGTCGCGTGCAATTAGAACATCAGATGTAGTAGACACATGTTCATGTATGTATCAAACTCAAGGAAAAATAATCAACTCGCGACCTTTTCATAATTAGTGATATTCGTTATACGAGTAGCTTACCCTCAATTTAGAAATTTTATACAATAGAATTCTCTTGCTGTTTGCAATTAAAAGAAAAAAAAACAATCACAGACGGATAGACATAGGATTACTCTACATAATATTCGTTGGTCATGCATGTGATCAGAAACGGATTATATTTAGAACATTGGTTGATTAGCTCTGGCTCCTTCTAGGTATAGATATAGACTCTATTGTTCAAGTCTCAAGTGGATACCTTTTTCTTCTTTTTCTATTCTACTTTGAATTGTAGTCAAAAAATGGAAGCTGCTGTCGTTCACTTTATGTCCGAAGGCAATGAGACGAGTGAGAGAAAAAAAGGAAAAAGAAAGTTATAATCATTAAAATAACGAGCATCCATCATCACACATCTGTACAATGCCTTTCGCTCATTTCTCAATGAACAACTAACTCACATTGTTTGTCTTTGAAATACACGCGCATTCTCTTCCGTCCTACCCCCCTCATGTGTGATTCTTCCTTTTAAGAGCATTAACGAGTAGACATTTGCATTAGCCTGTCCAATTAACTAACTCAATCAATCAAAAAAAAAAAAATCAAGGCTTTTTATGTTCGTATACTTGATATCACAGTTGGAGGGCGGTGACAAAATTGTGTTCATCTATTCACATATGTATACATACATTCAACTTGTATAGTTTCCTGCCTACTTTGTGAACAATTGAATATTCAAACCATCATGTTAATGCAAACATTGTGATTTTAGAAATTAAAAATAAAGATCAACAACACTTACTCATATAGTTGTACTTTGAAAAGCTTCCATCTATTAAGTATTGGTTCTTTCTTCTTTCTTTTTTTTTTACAGTAGAATCTATTGTTCATTTACTGTAGACATCCGTCATCGTTTCAGACAAATATATGAAAGAAAGAGAAAATGGACGCATAAATTTCTTTCCCATTTTTTTCCCCTATGTATGCTTCGACAGAGAAAGAGAGGTCATCTAACATGTATATATCTTCTTCCGACATTGCGATATGAGAACGAGTAATGAACAAGTTGGCGACAACATCTGCTCAATAAGAATATTAAAGAAAATATATAGCCATTACATTCATGAATACATATTTGTATAAATAATTAATACAAATAGATCAATTGATGAAGAAGAAAAAACTGATTTAATATATTATGTATCGCTTTGATTGATTGCGAATGTCTGCTAGAGATTATTTTAATTTTAAGTTGTATAGTGAATTGTACAAGCTCAAACGTTTGCCACAATTGTTGATTGTTTATTCATTGATAACATTACCCATTATGCTTGGTCTAGAAATTCAAAAAACAAATAACTATTTTGAAAAGTCGGTTAATGGATGTCATTGTTTTGTTCAATAGGTTTTGATCATTGAATTGATACCGATAAAATGGCAGCTATAATGTACTTTCGATTTTATTGATGTTAAAAAAAAAAGGAGGAATGTATTTTTTTCCCATAGAGAATAAATCGCAATTGATATGAAAAAATATCTTTTGAAGTTGTCTCTATTAGAAACATCATAGAATGTTGACACGAATGAATTCTATCTTGAATCGTTACCAAATTTCTTCTTCTTTTTTTTATCTAATTGTTCATACGATCTCTAGGCTACATGAAAGGATGAAAACAATGGATTTAGAATATATCTTAGTCAATAATAGATTGATCGTCCCGATAAGCTTCTTCAATTGATACTGATATCAATAGAAACGATCGTGCAGTTGATATTATCAAGACAAAAATACTTGAAGTCGAACTTATGTAATATATTATGTTACTTCGATTCAAAATAATTAGTTTAGTTGATTTGCGAACTATGATAAAAAGACAGCGTAATTTGATAATAGAGAGATAGTGTTTCTCAAGACTCTTGCGTCATGTATTATATAGCGGCGAACAAACTTAGTGGTCTCTTGTTATCGTAGTTTTTACAATCATCTTGGAAGCTTCCGTGTTAATAGCTATTATGGTTGTGTTCGAGATTACGAATGTAACGATTGCTATTATTCTGACAATTGAATTTTCTTGTTCTCAATTGCATACTCGTAGTACTTATAGTGATTGTCATTGTATTTATCCGATTTAAAGCTATACAAGAAATTGTTGCTACTGTATTAGCCTATTTTTCGTATCATAGTCTACTTGTTTGTCATTGCGATCGAATGACTTGTAGATAATTTTAGTGTAGCTTGATGAATAGTACTCAAATATAAAAATAATAGAATTAAAATAGATGTTACTCTTTCTTTTTCTACAGAACGAAATTGAAAGACAAAAAATTAACTGTAAAATTACTCTTCAATTTTTTTGTTCGAGGCATTCTATAAAAATATTTTAGTAATATAATATATCCGTGAAATTTTCAAGTAACAAGCATATTTTCAATATTTCAACGAAGCAAGAAACAAAACGGTTAGCTATTGATGGAGAAAAGATTTCTACGTCTAATGAACATGTTGCATGTAATTAAACTTTCTAACAGAACGAAGTCTAATTAAAATGAAAAACAAAAAAATCGATACCAAAATAATTCTCATGATAGCAAAACGACATACTACTGTCGCTCACTATAGTAAATTTCATATTGTGCGATGAGCAACGTGACAAGTATGTAATTGATATTAATTGGATGCTTTCTCTATCGCCTTGAATAGAATCAAATAAACTTTAATGATGAATGACTTTTAAGATTTATATCAATCGAATGCTTCAATATCTTCTAATTCCTATGTAAATATTGGCCTTGAATTGATTTACTTTTTAATTTTCAAATCAAAATATGATTTTCTTATGCATGAGTTTTATTTCTTCTTTGATCATTCATAAAGCGTACAAAACACATGCAATCGTCAAGATTGACTTTATATCGGTTAGATTCATATGGATATTATTGAAAATTTTCAGAATTTTCCCATGTAGTTTTACATTTTTATATGTACAGACAACCATTAACAACTATGAAGTAAAAAAGAAATCCAAGACCCATTATTTCAATTTGATCAAACGAAAAAGACCTGTTTACAATCAATGATAAAGATATATTTGCAAGTTCTTTATTTTATTTTCTGGAAAGATAAGATAATAAAATATTGCTGCCACGCATCAATATTGACTCCACTCAAGAAGTGTTAGTATATGTTGACGAGAAAGAAAAAATATATTTCCATTGGCACGTAGAAAAGTTTATGCTCTTATGTTAAGAGAATAATAAGAAAAAGAACTCGAATAAATTTTTATTAGTAATATATGATTAATGTACATAAATTAAATTTCAAATCATTTGCTGTAGACATTCGATTCATGTTAATTATTTTATCGGTGTGATAGAAATTCGAGAGACATTTTTAATATATCGATATCAATACTATTCGAAAAATTTGTCCATTCTGTTAAATCGAACTAGACATACGGATTTTTTGTTGAGCAAAATCAACACCTTGAATAAATCAGACGATTGATAGGGAAAAGGATTGATTACATAAAGATATTATATATGGTCATTCTAACATACATTTAGATAACATGTTACTCAATATTAAGCAATAGATGTTGGTGTGTGGGTGTCAGCAAGCAGGAGATTTACTTCAATGTTATTTTTATATTTTCAATGTTTTCTCATTACTTCTTAATTTTAATACCGAATTATTTTTCTAAAAATAAACTCTTTATTTTCAGTCTTACTTTTATCGACTTGCTGTTTTTTAATTTTACACATTTTCAATATCATTGAGTGTTTTTGTAAGATTATTATCTATTTATGAGAGAAAAGATTAAAGAAGTTTCAAAAGGATTTTACGACGAACTCTTTAATGTCAAATCAAAAAGAAAGCGCGAGAATTGAAGCATCGCATGAAATTTAAAGCATATGGTAATTCATTTGGATCCTTTCAATTCCATAATAAATAGAAATCAGACTTGTTTTTTTTATTGTAAATTCGTAGAAATATAACATGTCTACATAATTTGAAAAGAGAAAACTTTATAATTAAATTCTATTTTTTATTTAATTCAAGTCTAATTCAAATAATCATTAGAAGAACACAAGGGAATTTCAATGTCTTTTGCGTCTGCATGCTTTTTCCAAGTGTTTTTCTCGTATTGATCCTTTCTTTGTTAAATTTTATGTTTTTTCTGATGACTCAGTTTAGTTGATGACAACTGTGAAATGGCATCAGTTTATGCTTATTTTTGTTGTTGGTGAAAACTATTTCTCCGGCTTCACATTAAACTTTCTATTTTCAAGGAAAAAAGCAACCGAACTGGTTTTAACTTTTCATAACTTGCGCAATTACCTATCATACAAAAATCAAGTAATGTTCTTCGTAGTAGTCTTATACTCATTAGTTTCTTATCTACATTTTGCTGCTCTTCTACCACAATTTATACCTATCATTCGTCGTTTTTACCTTGAATGTGTCGTTATTGTTTTTTGTTATTTAATGAGAGAAAAAAATAAAATGTTGACTTCTATTTTACGCTGCTTTGAATTACTAAATGATATAGTATGCAAGATATTTTATTAGATAAATTTTAGATAATGGCTGATTTAAACAAACAGTATCAATGTTCTTCAAAGGCAATTATCTACAATGCAACAATCTTTTCTAAACGAAGACAGACATATCTAATCGTTGATATTGAACCTGTGATCGATAACAGTCAGCCCTTAGATGATCGATCAATTTCCTCGTTATTTAAAGATTATTATACCTATGCAAGTAAGTAAATATTAATCTTAACAAGTTCTGCATATTTTATTACATTAATTGTCTTTTGTGAGTAATTCTGTGTTGAGGACGTAGATGTAAGTTTATACCGGTGATTCTGTTTCTTTTCTGATGTATGCGAGTAAGGGCTGAATCGATAAAACAACCATCATGGCGCACTGACGATGTTGTTGTTATTATTTCAGTAACGTGACAAATTGTATTAGTCAAAAATACAAAAAAACGTCTTTCAAAGACTTTCATTGAACACCAATAAATACTAAATTGATACAAAAAGAAAACAACCGATGGACTCGTCAAACTTTGTCACGGATGAAACATCTGTTGTCATTGTGTCATTAAATATTTCTGAAACTAATGACACTATTAATCATACTTTGGCAAAAACTTTCATGAAAAGTAATCTTTGAATTTTTGTTTCTTTTCAATTGCAAGAATAAAATTCATAATTCTATAGTATTTCAGGACCCAGTAATGACTCATCAATTAATAATATAATATTTGGCATTGGTCTGGTCGTCGTTATTTTACTTTTACTAGTAATAGTTATTAAATTGATTTATAAATGTTATAAAATGTATCATGATGATAATGGTAACGAAAATGACGATGATGACAAAGAAGAAGGTATTTTTTTAACAGAAGAGAAAGTCTATTTTATTTATTGGCATTATATTTATATAATTTAGTTAACAAATCACCTTTATTGACTTCGACTGCTGTGCGTCGAGATTCATCCCTTCGTAATCCAACAGCACCGGCTATTCGATCAAGTCTTAATTTAGAAACACAAATGGAACTTCGACAAAAACATTTATCTAAAACGTTCAGTGATACACCACCCACTCAAAAGAAACTTTAATGCTCTTCATTATTGTTTTTCGATCAAAAGAGCATACTATTATCCATATTTTTAGATTTTGTTCGATTTTTTCCAATTTTATGTATTTTTATTGACGCAAAATATGTTTTTATTAATATGAAAAACGGAGATGAATAAATTCGTCATCTGGTCTGCTATTTTTCTTGGGTGAATATATATGCATATATACATAAATAAATAAATAAATATACATATATCAGCAGACAATTGAAATATTTGATTTGTGCAACTATGTTGCTTTCATGTATCGTTTTCATCGCTGTCGCAAGCCAACCGTTATTTGCTATTGACTTGAACATCTATAAAACTGTAACAGAGGTTCGACAAAGTCAAAGTGGTACTGGTTCACACCAATATTATTTTACAAGTGATGAATATGCAAATATAATTGATGGTTCAGTTAGTTGGGATGGCACACCGTTTGTTAAACAAGAAACACTTAATACTATTAATGCACTCAACGATGTGATAGTTACTGTTCGACCATCATATAGCTGCACATGTGAAAGTATACAAGCAAAAATTGTCGATCCGAACACCATGTTACTGAAAAATTTGGCTACAAACGGTTATTTTTATGCGGATAGTCGTTCAATTGAATATGTATCGGTAAAACCTGATGATGGTGGTACTACTGTAAGATTTGAATTTAAAGATAATAGTACAAATTTCAACGGAACATTATCCTATCTATTGAGAAGTATAACATGGTTACCAAATTATGATTTATTTATTGAAGATGACAATCGTGAGTTTTTGATCGATTGACGTTGAAAAATAAGCTGAATCTTTTTTTCTATACGTTTGCAGCATGTAGTCTTCGAGCGTATGCTAATATACGTAATCATCAGCAACAAGAATATCAAATTGATAATACTTATTTTTATAGTGGTGATATTGAGCTAGTGAATAGTTATTCATTAAATTCACCTAATCTACCAATGTTAAGAGTAGCTGCAGCTCCACTAGCTATGGTCAATCAATCATCTATTCAAGCTGATGGTGAACAAAAGGGGTTTTATTTTTATTCATTAAAAGATAGTTATACTTTACATCCAAAAAGTTCTATCCGTTTACCATTTATTACTGTCAATCTAAAATGTAAATTTTACTATACAGCAACAACAAGCGTCAGCATTGGAGAATATATTGGTGCATTTCAACGACACTACGACATAACGTCGGATAAATTTTTACCAGCTGGAACTTTAACCATTCGAGATAATGAAGTATTTATTGGTCAATCAAGTTTACCTGATGTTCCAGCAGATTATACACAAAAAATTACTCAGGGTGAAGATAATGATGTTCAATATGTAATCAAGGGAGCTGTAACAGCATCAAATAGAACTGCAACAACAATTACTTGGCAAACATACGAACTTCGTGTGAAAATATCAAATTATAAAAACAGAGATGTCAGTGGTCAACTTGATTTTTATGGAGCTTCTCAAACAATTATTGAGAAAACAACATGTAATTCAACTAGTATTGATGGAAATTTGATTAATTTATCATTTCAAGTTAAAAAGAACTCTAATTATCAATGTCGTATTACAGCTACTCTTACATGGGAATAAATTCAAGGGGAAAATGAAAGAAAAACTAGGTGATGGGCTACAAGCATTTCATGAATTGATTTTTTTCGCATAAATATAAAATAAATACACACATTGGGGAAATGAATTTTGTTTTGTTTTTGTAAATTATTGATTTCAATCCAAAGCTACTGAATGTACGTACTGATTAGCATTTCTTTATCGAGATTTTTAAGATTAAGATAATTTAGAGAAAAATTTGAAGTTTCCGACTTGAAAATATTTATCGTCACTTTAAAAATATACTAGGTTTAAGTATTTCATAAAGATTGTTAAACATCTCCCTTTAAATATTATTAAAATCTAGTTATGAGACATTATGATTTTTTCAGTTTAATTTTGAATCTTACTTCTGATACTTTATCTCGCGCAACCCCAATCTGTTACATAATTATGCTAGAAGTTCTTTATATTTTGACAAACCTTACGATACCATGGGTGTATAAAAACGAATAGCAATGTAGAAAGGACATAAAAATGCAGTCATAATGAAAATTTTCTCATTACTAAGTCTTTTAGGTTTCATCAACATTCATATGTTAATTTACTTTTCCATCGTAGGATTCCTACTTGTCTAGTTCTACATTCTTGCTTGAATAGGATATAATACGAAACGAATTCAGTAGCATAGAGAACAAAACAGAAATGATTTTTGCATAATCAGTAAAATATATAATTTTTGTATTCCTATCTATATTAATAATCAATATGAACTCTAGTATATGATATTTGTACGCATAAAAAAATCGTAGTGATTTAGTAGGTTTCACAGACATTACGTAATTTGTATTCAATTGATGTGTAGGATCACTTTTTAGATGTCTTCTCGCTTTATATACGAAGAAAAATAGAAAAACAAAGCATCATATGTATGCAGATACTTGATGAATCTGCAACTAGCCATTCAAGTAATAGTAATTCCGATCTTATAAACAATGAATAGGGAGTATTGAAAAATGAGATTGTTTATTGATGACATATTTCGTCCTTCTTTTTTTTTAAGTTACGATTTATTTTTATTTGGAATAAATGCAATAGTCAGTAAATCTCTCGTCTAACTGCCATCGCATATACTAGCACGAGAACTTCTTGAGATCTTAGAAGTTTGTCCACCTGTGAAGATGATAATTCGATTGAGTATGGCAAAGAATAAAATGAACTCAACTAAATTAAAGTTATGAAGTTTGTAAGTAAGCTTCGGAATAGAAAAGGGGTGTCGAGTCCGTGTGATAAGAAAACCAAATCACAATTACCCGCTCTGATTCGTTCCCTAGCCTGTGCTGGCCAGTGAAAGATTATTATGAATGCCAAATTTTATTGCCTATCGGATAGGACTATTATCAATGGGGGTTATCCGGCAAAATTCAGGATGTACTCAAGAAATACTCAATTTTCGACTCAGAATTTCATTTTCTATCGAATGGTATCTTTATTGAGAAGAGTTATTGGGCAAAACATTTGCCTGAGGTGCGCTTCTTGAGGCGTGAGCTTTATTTTGAGTGTTAGTGAGGGCGTGCCCACACCCATGCATCGTACGAGACTTGAAGCAACGAATATTGTTCCACGATGTAAGCGATGTGCTCAGAAGGTACGGTGTGATAATCAGGCGCAGCTGCTTGCTCACTCACACCATACAAGAGAATTATTGCATAGGCATGTGTATTGACTTGAAGAAAACTTGAATAATTGATTATGTTAAGAGTTATTTAGAATAAGATATACAGTCGTTCGAAAGTACTGGCTGATATTTGAACAGCTGACAGCAGTCTTTTTGATTCTCAGTAACCATATAATTGAATTTTATGCAGATTATTAGATCAACTTTGAACTTTCGAGTAATGATTAGGGGACATATTAACTGTGGTAATAGATAAAAATAAAATAAATAATCTAATTTTTAGTAGATATTTTATAAATGACCATATTTGCTGTTGGTAATACACCTACATGTAGTAAAAATGTTATTTTACCACATATTACCTTTCTCCCAAAAGATTACCGTAGAAGATCTACAGAAAAAGCATTACTTCGAACTAACAGAATTCATAAATTCAGGTACACGCAACTTAAATCCAAAGTTATATTTTAGATTGTTTCATTCTGTATTATTCATACTAGAGAATATTTATATTTGGAAGAGCTGCCTAGTCAATTGAACTGAAATGACTTATTATGGTGCATTTCAATTGATTCATCAAATAGAAACTACTATCAGTTAATGTTATTGCATATTGTTACATTATTCTCTCGTCAATCCAGCCACATCATATAATAAAGTGGTGAAAGCAAATCATTTAGAACAGGACTTTTTATGTTCTTCTTTAAGAGAAACAACTAGAAAAAAAATCGAAGGCAACATTTGACAATAGTTGAAATAAGTTCGTAGCTATATGAAGAACTATTTGTTAGAGTCTCGTCACTGAACTTGAGTGAATATTCTTGGAAACATCGATAAGAATGAAAAGTAATCATCTGAATTCTATTAAAAATATATCGAAAAAAAATTATCTCATGAAGCGAATATATCGATTAAAATAAGATACCCTCGAGCTATGTACGACCTATCTTTATAGAACAATAATCATTGAACTGTAGGCATGAAAGATTGTCTTCTGTTCGTATTATCAAATTCTCGATGAATTCACTATTTTCTACAGTTAGATGTTTTGTCATTGAACGAGTACAGATCGTTGAAGAAAGGTCACGATGAACTTCGGAGAAGTTTATTTTATTCAGAAATATTTTCTGCGATATCCGAGATAGTTTTCAATGTGCTTTTGATAGAATCTGTCAGACCATTTTCTACGTCTTTCTTTTACAGCGATTATTAACTCAAATCTGCTGACAGGATTTAGACAAGTATTTCTACTCATATAATAATTATAATGAATAAAATAAGCGCGAGTCAAAGAGTACGTTAACGTATTCTGTCATCGACTTATTACTTTTAAATTGATTATTGTAATCAAAAATCGTCTATAAACAGAAATAAATCAAGGATATTTTTAGTTTGTTATTACATATTCATTGACTAATCATATACATACATTGCATTTAATAGTTTTCGATTATTAAGACACACCATCAATCTATGTCAAAATTTTCTTTGAATAAATTATGAATATTTCATCGAAGGAAAAATTTTATCATAATCTTTCTTGACTCATCTATATTTCATAGATTAAATAGCAATTGTGAAAGCATGTATACACGGGAAAAACACAATTACATATGTATGAAACAAGTTGAGTGACATCAAAAACTCAAAAAAACAAAATTAGAGAAACATTTATATAAGTGTATATATAAATTTCCAGTAGGAGAAAAAAAGTATCAGCTTGCGCAAATAAAACAAACAACAATAGACAAAAAAGAAGAAAGAAAGAAAATCTGGCTACGTATACGGAGTCGTTATTTGTTATGGCTATGGTTAACAGGCAAATTAAGATGATAAATGAACTGCTTAGCAGTTATTTAAAGAGTATTGACATGAATATACACGCACACATAGAAAACAATAAAACACGACAACGAAGATGATAAACAAGTCTTACAATTCACCGGTAAGATACCATGAGATAACTGTCAAAATACTTCAATAAAAAAGTAGATTATTATTTTGCTTTTCTTTCACACATTCATCTTCATAATCTGTAACTGTAATATGATGTAAACCTGTTGCCTAATATACAGTATAATGATAAGTCAATGCGAAATCACAAATCTATAGTCTTTGCATGTGGTATAGATATTAAATGTTGATATTGTTCAATCGAAGGCCAAAATCCGCCTAAATAAGATTTCCTTTATAATTTCACAAGAAAACAAAGCAAAAGAATTAAAATAATTCACATACGCTGTATTTCTATAACTTGTTTTAGACTATTCACTGCATATGGATTAGGGTGAGCTTCAAGAGTTTCTTTACTAAAATTTGGAATCTAAATGAACAAAAATGGCAAATTAAACAAAACAACAATCATGTAAAACATTTACTGGCAGATCTAGTAATGCTTCAACACATAATTCTCCACATTCAGCTAATGCATTCAATTCATAGCCACCTTCTAAAACTAGGACTACTTTTCCATCAGCTAGACTCATTAGTTTTCTTGTCATATAAGCAAAACCTAAATAAATAAATTCAATTATTTCAAATCTATTAGAGAAAAAAAGTAATTTCAATTTTACATGTCGGCGTTAATTCATAACCACCAAGTGGATGAGGATGTCCTATGCATGCATCGAAACCACATGAAACAAGTATTATTTGAGGTTGAAATTGTTCTAATATTGGCATAACAACACTTCTAAAAACAGGCAAAACGCAATAGATCATTTTTATTTCTTAAATAAATATTATCTTCTTACCGAAATGCCGCTAAATATTCAACATCTGTCATGGCCGATTGTGGATCACTTGAAAAAGCAATATTCACATTTTTACCGAGACCATCATCACATCCACACTGAGATAAAAAAAACAAAGAAAATCGAATATTTATTTTTTTTTCAAAAAACAAAATTAACTAACTTCTTCTAGTCGTCCACCACCAGGAAAATATGTTCCATTATCATAACGATGTAATGATATATAAAGAATATTAGGATCATCATAGGTTAAATCTTGTGTACCATTTCCATGATGTATATCCCAATCAACGATCGCAATACGATTAATATTTCGATATTTTTTTAAATATTTTGCTGTGATAGCTACTGTATTAAAATAACAAAAGCCTAATGGTTTTTGTGTCGCATGATGACCTGGCGGTCTTACAAGCGCAAAACCATTTTTTAATGTTCCATCAATAACATATTTTGCTAATTCAATTGTATTACCAATAGATAAACGACATGCACGTGCTGTATATTCATCATTCCATATTGTATCTGGATCATCATGTATGCCACAACCACCACATGGTAATGGTACTAAATAATTAATTCTTTGAGTGAATATAGCTGGTGATTGTTGACTACGTTGTCGTTGATCACAACCAAATAAGTAAACATGGCCAGGGCTAAAACAATAAATTCATTTATCTGTGCATCAGCTGATCTTGTCTATTGACATAGTTCTAATGTAGGCATCATGCGCAACTATTCGGACGTCTTTTCTATCAAGATACTGACTGTCTCCCGAAAGTATAATGAGAATAGATTTAGGAACTCGATATATGACATTTAGCGGGTACTCTGTTCTTTTAAACCGTAAATAAATTGTCTATAATTCGCTCATAAAATGTGAATGTCGATGCCAAATTGTTTTTTAGTAAATGTTGAAAATTATCATACTTCAATCACTTGTAATGAATGTTGAGCTTCTTTCCAAATGCAATCTTTTTATCCAATTGTGAAAGAATGGAATGCTACTATGAAAAAATTTTAATTTATCTTTCAAAGTTTGTTTGACCAACGATAATGATAAAAACAATATTTTTACATATTTTATCAAACACTATTGTTTCTATGACAATGCATATCTATATTATACTAAGCGTCGATTGTAACGCACGAGTCTAATCCAGTTTAGAATCGTAAACGCAGTACTTCGTAGAATTTATATTTACTCTCTCTTATACTACATAGTTTAAATAATATTCTATTGATGAAATCTCAATAAGGTATTTTGTTAGTTTTCTTGTTTCTTACTCGTGACAATCAGTTAACATATCAATTGTGGCACAGTATCCACGAATAATTTCACAAACATCAAGTAAACGTAATTTTTTCAATCTTTCATATATAACAAGTAAACGACGAGGGTTTTCAAGATGAAGATCCGTACGTTTACAATAGCATTCATGTTTCAATGTATCATCATCATAAGCAAGTCCTAGATAGAATATTTTAAAAACAACATGAATTAAAAAGCTAAATGAAATATTCTACCGGTTGTGAAACGCATTCGTATTGTACCGGAAAGACTTTTTTGTACTTTTTTTTCTGTTGATGATGCTACAATTGATAGAGATGATAATGATTTGGAATGTATTGCTAAACGATCCAATGATAACTATTAAATAAACACTTCGATTCAATTAATTAAGTATTATCATAAATTTCTTACGTTTGGATTACGAATGCAAAAGTCGTTTGATTCAAAATTTAATAAATGTGGTTGGCTACTATGCATTGAACTATGACTATTATGAGAACTTTGAATTTTAGCTTCTTGTAATTCTTTAGCTAATAATGCTTCATTTTCTTCTTCTACAATAAAATGTTTTGGGCCAAGAATATTGGTATGAGGACTATTTTCATTTGTTGCTGTTACTCCTAAACGAAGTTGTATGGCATTTTCACCAAGATTACCTGAAAAAATGAGCACTTTTGTTTTGTCGAAAAAGAAACTCTTTTATTTCAATCAGTCTATTACCAGTTGAATAACAGCCATAAACTGAACGCGGAAAATCAAGCCAACGCTGTTCTGGATGATGCAATTGAGTCGATTGAGAATTAAATGGTATCAATGACATTGGTGGAACTAAAGTAAATTCATTTTCTAAGTTAAATAAAACAATTATTCGTGAGAGTAGAAAAAGTTTCTCATTTTCAAAAATCTTACCAGTTGGTTGTTGTTTTTGAGCTGGATTTGTTGAACGGATCGGATGACGTCTATCTGACATGGGAGTAACTTGTTTATGTTGAGAAAGAATACGTTGCCGTAAATCTGATCTAATTTTCAAATTTCGCGATTCCAGACGTGGATTAGCAAGTACTGGTTCGGATTGAAATCGTCGAAGCATATCATTTGAATCTTGATTTCTATAAACAAAAAAATTCAAATGACAGATTTCTTTGAGTTGCTTTTCAAATATTAAAATTTTACCCTAGTTTGCCTTCCTTTTGTAATTTACGACATATGAAGCTTTTCAAATGGGTTTTTACTTCAGCGGATGCATTGGCACCTAAAGTAATAATGTTATAAAAATATTTATAGATAAAACACAAGAAAAACAAAATAAATTAGATTTACTTTGATTTTTTTTGTCTTTAGCATGAACACGTAATTTCTCTTCTTCAAGACGTGATTGTTCCATGCCTGAGGCTGTAAGTGTTGCAGCAGTCGTTGCTGAAAGTAATGCTGCTGTTACTGATTCTTGTCTATCGGGGTCAATCAAATGCGAATAGGGAAGCTAAAAAAATTAATGAAAAAAATTAATATTTGTTTTTTATTTATTTGTTTTGTGCCTATAAAACTTCCATAATAACCTTGAAAATACAATGTTTGCAGTAACTTTTATAGATCAAACATTAATTGAACTTGAATCTTGCCGAACTCACAATAGAAAACTATTCTATGACTACCTATGCACTTATCAAGGACATAAATAAGAACAATAAAGAAGATGCTGAGTTTTAATGATATGTTTTGTCTTTTTTAACTAAATACTTACGAATACAGTTGGAAAAAAAGTTGAGCCACTGTCTTTTGTAGTATTTGTATTACTATTGCCAGAGCCAAATGAATTATCATTCGGCAAAGTTGAGGGACGACAGAAATCCACCATAAAGAATTGTTATGTACGAAATGTAACTTTCTAAAAAATGAAAGAACCAATAATAAACAAGCAGAAGAGAGAAACGAAAAATGATATACTCTTCTTTTCATGCTACTCTACATATGCTACTCTCACTCAGCTTTACTTTATCTCTTTGTATGTAGCAGTGTCTGCCTGTCAGCTTTGGTCGAATATATATATTTTTTTCTTTTCTTCTTCTTCTTCTTCTTCTTCGTCTTCATGTCTTATTTTCTTCCTCTATATGAGATGAATAAAAAAAAAAGAAGAAAAACCGAGTAACTAGAAAAGAAGAAAAAAAGGAAGGAGAAAAAAACTAAACTCAGAGCACGACGCAAACAAACTATTTACGATTTATAGAGGAAAAATAATAGTAAAGGTCATCATATTTTACTCATTAGCGCAAAATAAAAAGATATTTATATTTATTTGACAAGTAATAGCAATGACAGACTCTTTATTTTTGAAATAAAACTCGATTTGTTTATGGCCTATTTCCCTCGTAAATATGCATATTAATTAGTGTTGCTTTTTCAGTACATAAAATAATGAATAAGGCCATTCTATCTACTTAATAGAATTATTTTATCATGCTACAATTGAAGGTTAAATATGCCCAAATTTTAATATGTTTGTGGACATGCTTAAAAACTTGTAAACAATGTTTGATGTTTTAGAATAGGGTCCTCTGTCTTCTATATATAGAAGGTACTATCATTTTCTGTTAGAACAGAGAAATAAAAAAAACAACATGCAACAATAGAAAACACTCAAAAATACCTTTTTTTCTTCTGTTGCGAATATATCGCAGAAGAAAAATAAAACTGAGCAGAGAAGGACAGAATAAAACTAAAAATAGTAATAGTCCCAAGAGAATATAAAATTCTGCGCTAAGAGACAGCAAACAAACTATGCTTACTAGCTAGAAAAAGAAAAAAAACGGAAATGTATTTCTCTTTTATTTCTCCGTCATCAAAATCAATTCTAACCAAAATAATCACAATTAAGTTCTTTTGTATAATACTTCACCTTCCATTCTTTATGTTTTGCGTCGTTCTTTGACGATTGTATTGTACTTACTATGGTTGTTATTTGTTTCTTCGTATACGGCGATTACTATTTTTATCTAAAGTCTTTCACATAACAACTAGCGTTTTGTATTTTCCTATTTGTTCTTGAATAGATACTTCCTTCAGTTTCTATTTTTTATCTCTGATGATAGCGTGCTAGCCTTGACACTAAAGAAAAGATTATCGATGTACTTAACGTTCTGATTTTTAGTATTCTTACCATCAAATAGTATGATGAATACAAGATATTGTATTTTAACAAGAGAAAAATATTTTAACTGACAAAATTGTTCATTTAAAAGAAAATACTACTATCCATCAATAATATTTATAAAAGATAAATGTCACCATGGCTGATATTGTAAATATAGAATGTAGAACGATAACAGCGGGAACTAACAAAAAGGGCTAACAACGCTTTCGCACGTCATCAGGCGATAGAAAAACGATAAATCGATAAAAAAACAAGAACAAATTGATATGAGAGTATGAGTAACTTCAACTGTTTCTATAGTTTTTATTCATTTTGGGGTTCGATCCTGCAAGTACGGACTAAAAGTACATGCTATTTTCTCTATTACTATCTTAAAATCAACGCACTCAGATCGACCGACATATTTTTGTTCTAGAAATTTAATTGAATAGAGGATGTTTTAAAAGATAATTGAATTATGAAAAATGCATTGTAAACAAAAATGTACAGAAGTATAGGGAAAAAAAAGTGTTTTATGATTATGAAAAAAGGGCAAAATTGTTTTTCTTCTTCTATCAGTAAAAAATCGGCGACAAAAAAAAATCGATTTTACTTAATATATTCATGATTAATACTTAGCTAGATGATTTATTGAATGTTGAGGTATGACAAATAGTGCATGCTATAAATAGATTTATCATGTAAAGATAAGAAGAAAAGGTAAATCTTTTTGTTTTGTTGTTCTTCAATTGATGGTTAAAAATGAAAAAGATCATAAAAAAGTCGATTCATGTATGTAGAGGGCGTAGAAGTTAGGCATCGAAAGTCAGAAACTTTTTTATTGGCCTTGCCATCTAGCGAATAGATGATTGTTTTTATTTATTTTTTTGGCAAAAGACTCGCAGCATAATATGAACGAATAAAACTCATGATTGATGGTACATTGTAGAAATTTAAAAATATTGTTAACTGAAACTTCCTAAAATTGACTTTAATTATTTATCTGTATTTCTGAACTTTTACGATACAATTTAGTAACTAATCAATGCTCCTTAACGATGAAATACAACTGATGATTAAGATTTATTCTCTTTATAGATCATCATCTCTTTTATTTCAATTCCAATTTGTTTCTTGATTTCTGATAATTATTATCAGAATTGGTTGGGAAACTAAGAATACAGTAACTATGCCATTTGTGATTGATGTAAACAACGGTTTTTAGTGAAACAGAACAGCAATATTACGACAGGCGGACAGTCATTATACATAAGCAAAACAATTAAGGCGAAGATAATAAATGGCAGACATTCTCATTCATTCTGCAGTACCATCTCTTTTTACGCACACTGAATCTGCATCGAATCTATTTGCTGATACTTCAACAGAAAGTCCACAAGCCAATACAAAATACAGTTGTCACGCTTCTCGATTACGTAATACATTCATCGAACATTCATTATTATCAAATGATTTAAATTCAAAAAAACATTCATCTAATTCATCATTGATAGTTGATGATCATACTGCACGCTTTATTAAGACAAAAGAGATGTTTCAAACATTAGATGAAACATCAAGACACAATAATGCATCATTATTAAGATTAAAACCAATAGAGAATAATCAACAAGAGCATAGTCGTAATATTTCATCGAATTTCAGTGGTACATCGTCAAATAGGTCATCGACTTCATTTGCGAATTATGATGATGAAGTTCCGTATGCAGTTATTCATCGAAAAAATCCAAATTCAGAACAACATTTTGATTTTCCTGCTGATTCTTTTCAACAACATAAAAAGCAAGAACATGATGAGCATGATAAAATTAATGTTTTATCGACCTTATCCAGTAAGCAAATGACAAGTCATGCTGTTTCCATAGCTCTACCGCCCAGTGTACTCAAACCTATGGATCATCTTAATACAATTTTTGTTAAGCCAACTAAAATTGAACATTCATTACCTAAATTAGTTTTTCAAGATGATGATATTCATGAACAATCGAACTTGATCGAAGATTCAATAATTAATGGTGAATAAATTTTTTTATAAAAAAAAGTGAAATCCTTTGACTTGTTAACATGACATCTGAACAAAACGAAAGAAATTGATCTCTGTGAAATGACTAAGTAGCTCATACTTGAATGTGTCCGTATCTTCTATCTAAATAAATAGAACATGTTATCACACGTACGCCGAAGAAAGAAAAAAATAAAGAAATTCATAACAGCGACGATTAATCGTAAGACATGACATATACACATATAGATACACCATAAACTAGTCTTTTGAGAGGCTCAACAATGACATATGATTTTATTTTCGATTTACTGAATATATTGCTTACATGTGAACATGGAGAGGCAATAGTCTTCTGTTTCCTCATTAAAAAAATTCAAGAATCATATTATAATTTATTTAGAACCAAATCATATACAAGAAAACGATAATGAATCATCAGATATTTTCTATGAACAGCCGGGTATACCTGAACTTGATGATGATGATGATGATGATGATAATTTTGATCAAAATCGTACTAGACGAGTGAAATTTAGTAATGCACCGATTCGAGTAACAAAGAGTGTTTTTTTTTGTCAGAAGAAAATATAAAGTTACTACGTATCTAGGTTTACCCAACATATTCGCCAAGTGAATACAATCGACGAAACGATGATATAGATCCGTTTTCAGCAACAGCAGAATATGAATTAGAAAAACGCATTGAAAAAATGGATGTTTTTACAGTTGAAATAGAAAAAGGTAGTTTTAAATTTATTACCCATTATTTATTTTACTCATGATCATTGCTATTTTTTCTTCAGGTCCAGAAGGTCTTGGAATAAGGTACTCTATCTACAATTGATACAGCAGAGCAGAGTTGATTATTTTCTCTTTTAGTGTATTGGGAATGGGCGTAGGTGCTGATAGTGGTTTGGAAAAATTAGGTATTTTTGTAAAATCTCTTAATCCTCAAGGAGTAGTTGCCAAAAATGGAAAGTGAGATTTTTCTTCTATCTTAATATCGAATTGAAAATTTCATTCATTTATATTAGAATTAAAGTCGGGGATCAAATCATTGAAGTAAATGGTTGTTCGCTTGTTGGTGTCACACATGGATATGCTAAAGATGTTCTAAAATCAACAATTGGCTTAGTAAAGTAAGACTTAGTCTATACATTCTACAGTTACATATTATATGCAAATGTTCAGATTTTTAATTGGTCGAGAAAAAGATGTTGGCAACTCTGAAATTCCTGGCCTTATTCAGCGTTCATTACAACTAGATCAAGAACGTGACGAAATGTCGCGAGCATTGAAACAATATCGGGATGAATATTATGAAAAAACTCTTATGGATCATGATGAAATAAAGGATCAGGAGGTACGCATGAATAATAGGCTCGTTTCTTTCGATTTATTTGTAACGTTTCTTTTTCAGCAAACTGATTCGAAAATTGTCAATGAATTCGAAATTGAAATACTAAAGCAATGTTACGAATCATTAGAAGATACATTAGAAAAAACTGAAAAAGAAAAAGAACGTTGTCAAGTAAATGAATTTTTTTATTAATTACAAAATCTTATCACTTACATTTATTTAGCAACTTCATGAACAAATAGAAAATGATCTTAAACAAATGAAAGAAAAATATTTTAAAGCAAAAGTTTTAATCAAAGAATTTCAAGATCGGTAAGTGAAAAAAAAGGATAAAATATTTTGTTTTTAACTAAATGCTTGTGGTCATTCTTAATTAAAAGAAACAAATAAATTGATTATATGTACGTATTCAGGTGTTGGTAAAAACTAAAATTATTGCTTTCTGTTCACTGTGCACATGTGGAGAAACAAGCTGTTTTTTTCCTAATCAATCTTTCTTGCACTGAATTTGTACTTCTTCTGTTTAGGGAAATAAAATTACGTCAACAGCATAAAGAATTGAATGAACAACAAGAAAAACGTATTAACGAACTAATGAAGAAGGTTTGTGATAAAGAATAAATATAGTAGAATAGTTTTATATTCTGTTTAGAGAATTTTTAAAGAAAGATGAAGACCTAAAGTGTAAATGAGAATAGCCATGTCTTTTTTTACTTCTTAAATTTAGATGCTACGATTTAGTGTTAGAGCTATAGATCTTGGTCATTTGATCCCCGATTACGATTGTTTCATTAAATTTTTCAACAAAATATTGTGATCTTATTTCAAAATTAACCATTGGATGTAAAATTTCGATAAATAAAGTTCCCGAAGAGATTTATCAGTTCGTCAAAATATCGAATTTTCTATCATCATTCAATAATATTACAAATTTTGAGGATAGTAGACGATGCAAGAAATCTCGGCAAGCTAAACATGAATTCATCTCCATTGGAAACTTTACTTTCATAGTGATTGAGCTCAAAATTGGACTGTGACAGCATTATTTTTAAATCAATATAGTATTTACTTGAAAATTTTGATTTCAATATTCACAATTTAAGCAGTGAGATCTATGAATAGAAATCATTTTTGACTTATTTTTAGTTTGTGTAGAGTCTATCTAATGAAATAAGTTCCAAAATCATACATGACTTATGACGTAGCGAGATTTCTTTACAAAATTTCAAGACTAAAAGGTTATAAGTGATTACTTATGTGATTTTCATGTAAGATTTGTTGTTTTTTTCTACAACTATCCTTGCTATTGTAGAAAATAACAATATTTTGAGATAATTTTAGTCAACAATCATCAATATAAAAAATCAAACGTTTCATATTTTATTGCACAAATATATCTCGAAGAAAGTTTAACATACAGAAGCTGCTTATTCGATGCAGTTCTATTATATTTAAAGGTTTGCATCAGAAAAAATATCTTTCTTCTGAGTGTCTATGTTTGAGAAGGAACATTGTTAATTAATAAACGTTGGAGATAGGATATTCATGTATGAAATGAAACGAATAATACACTTTTTTCCTTAGATTGATGAACTTGAAAATATCATTGCTACATTAGTATCAAAGTCTGATGAGAATGCACTACCCAAAGCGAATGAAAGTATTGTGTCAGATTCGTCTGATATACCACCAGAACATATATTAAGTCGAACCAATGCAAGTTCTAGTCAACTATTACCAACTACAAGTCGGCATACAATCGTAACATCTTCTGTTCAATTTCCATCTAGATCATTAGATAAAATGCCAACCTATGAACAACAAACTGAAGAGCCTAGCGAAAATGGTACAAAAGATTCATAAGAAAATCTGATGTTTTTGTTTAATTAAAATGTACATATCAATTTTGTTGTCTAACTTTTAGCTTCTAGTAATAATAAATCAGATGATCAGCTTGATATAGAAGATGATAAAGATTCATTATTAAATAGAATTCACGTGAGCAAAACATACCCAAGACATTTACCATCGAAACATTTCTCTACTCCATCACTTGGTGAAGTTGTGAATGATTGTGACATTATTGAGTAAATCATCATCGTAACTAGTTATATAAATTATAGATAATTTATATATTGTAGTACTAGAAGCCAGATTTCAAAAGTACCATCATTAGAACAAACAAGTAAAAAATTATTGTCATATTTTCAAGTAATTGCTCTTGCTTTTATTTGTTTGCCTTTCTAGATAATGATAGTTTTTCAACTGATGAAGTAAAGTGATATTTATTAACGCTAGATTTCTAATAACCTTTTTTGTTTTTGAAGTACATTAAAATAAAACATTGGACATCAGATCAATGTATTCAATGGTTAACAGTTCAAACAATGTCATCGTTGATTCCTATATTTTTGAATCGTAATATTGATGGTGAAAAGTTATTATTGCTTGATAGTGCAAAAATGAAGGTGAGAAAGTTTCTATTTTCTTGTTTCTATCGATGTTTTTCTATTCTTTTTTAGGCTCTGGGTATAAAATCAAGTAAAGATCGTGATCAATTAAAAGCGAAAATAAAAGAACTTAGACATGCTGAAGTCAATCGATTACGTGAACGGCTTCTTAGTCAATCATCATCACCATTTCATCGATCAGTAGTAAATATTGGACATCGATTACGTTCATCGAGTCTTACGAAATTGAAAGAGCGTAGATTTTTTGGTAGTAGCAGTAGTAATAGTGGGAAATAAGTTCTCGGTTTTTATCTTTACAAAGTTTGACCGTCCGTCCCATAACCCTTTTATCTCGTTATTTTTCTGAACAGTAATATTATGACATTCCTGGTTTAACAAACCATTGTTTTTTTTCTTTTTGTGATGATATTTGTGTGGCTTGCTTTTTGTAGTAATATTTTTGTTTGATCTCATTTATTAGACATTTACGAGTGACTAATATTCTCATTTTTTTAAACTGAATAAAATAATTTGAAAATGATACATAGAGAAAGAAAAAACATGTGATAATCTTATATGTTTTTATCTCATTTAAGATGTTTGGTTTTTAAAGAAAAAGAATGGTTGATGGAAGACAATCAAATACACCTGCAAGACGTACGAATTATTCGTATATTGAGGAGCAAAATGAAGCACGAACAGAATTACTTAATTCAAAAGTGAATCAACTGAAACATTTGGCTGTGCAAATCGGTGAAGAAACAAAATTCCAAAATAAATATTTAAAGGTTAAGATTGATAAACTTCCTTGTCTTACTGTAATCAATTACTGGCAATCATGTGAATTATATAGTTCGGAGGAAAATTAACAAAATACACGAAGCTATTAATTGCTTATTCAGATTGCAGCTATTGTTTAATATCTTTGTCTTGTATCAGTATTAGGACAATCATATTCATTTTTATTTTTATTTGTAGGAATTACACGATAATATGGATCATACGGATAGTTTGGTTGGTCAAGCACGACGACGTGTTCTTTTATTGGCTCGATCAGGTAGTTGGAAAATATATCTATATCTATTACTTTTTGCCTTATTCATTTTTCTTGTTATTTATTTTTTAATTAAATGATTGTTATAGAAAGAAAAATTTTAAAAAGACCAATAGATACTGCAATTATATCATTATTTCTAATGATTGCAATAAAAATATATACATTATTTGTTTTGTGTGAAAATATTAACGTAACGGAAAGACATTTTTATCGAATTCACCCAGAAAATTGCCTGCTGGATAATACATAACTACAGCAAAATTCATTGATTCACCGTGTGCACGTGCAAATCCAACTTCTCGAGAATCTTTCCATATTATTTGAGTAAAATGACCAGTTCCTGGTTGATAAGATTGACGATTACGATAATCATATTTATTGCATTCACCATACCATGCTTCAGTCATTTCTTTACCTAAATATGAATTTTGTTTTAAAAAATTAATGAAACGATCAAATAGCTAATCAGTGTGAACCTGTTATTGGCCATGATTGACTACGAAGATTTTCACCAACATGTGTATTATGATATTTTGTTTTACTATGTTTAAGTGATCCTGTAGAAGCTAAATAATTAGCTAAAATGAAACATGTCATAGAGTATTGATTTTACTCAGATTTTTATTCATTATTTACCCCATTCTTGTGCCAAATTTGATAAATCATTGTTTAATCGTAAAGGTTCAACATTGTGCTTTTGTCTTAATTCATTATGTACTTGTAATGCTTCTCGAATAAATTCCTTGTTATCTTGAGTTACCATCGAACGTTTAGTAGCTGTGGATGGCTGTGATACTTTCGTTGAACTTGTCAATGGAAAACAGCCAAATCGACTCACATTAGTCTGATTATTATCGTGTAATTGCAAATCTCGCATAAGCTATCATGGGATATTGGAAGAAGAGCACGTTTATAATATCAAACAGACTTACTTTGACTGCATCATCGTTAAGAACTTCGATGGTTTCAGTATGTGTTTTTCCATTTGGGTCTGTAACAGTTCTTGTTATTTTGTACTGAGCACGATTATCAGCGATTGTTCGCGCCGATGCTACACTATTGTTACTACTCATTGATACTATTTGTTTTAGTATAGAAGACTTTCTAGAAGACACTAATATTATTCGCGAAAAGATAGCTTTTTATTCTACTTATTACTCTCTGTCTGAATCAAACAGTTGACGAGCCGATCATTTTATTGGCCCTCAGTTTTATATTGTAGACGATGAATCAACTCGAGCAAAACTTAACATGAGTGTCAGGTATCGCATTATGAACATAATTATGTTTAGAGAAAATGTCAAGTGTTTATATCTCTTTATTTTTAATATCATTCATTTATTTCTATAATGACTTTATGGCCTGTATAGAATAAAAAATTTCAGGACACAGACCTTATCATTTGTCACCAACGAGAAAAAACTTCTTTTCACTATTCATGTGGAAAAAAATCAGTTCTAAGCTAAAATTAATTGAGAGTGTTTGTAAAATAAAAAGTTACTAAAAGAAGACATTTAAAATTTCCTGATAGATTTTCTCACTACCACAGACTATTTATCTTTACAATTTTGAATGATTCATAAGTTGTTGTGTCACTTAGCTATGCTAAATTTTTGCCATCATGTTACTATCGTCTCCCATGTCGCCAATAGAATTCTAATGATGTTATAATACTGACATTATTACGGCTGCATGATGAATCCCTTGATCGCTTTGTTTTATATCAGGATGCTAGGATATCATGTCGTCAAACAAAATCTATGTGACAAACTATAATCTAACATTTTCCTATATGTTAATGGTTTCGTACGCATCCGTTTTTAGTCAATAGTTTAGATAGTTCAAGAAATTTGGACTGATAAGTGAGAGTTAGCACAAAATTTCTGTACCATTTGAAAACCAACGAAATTCATCCGCTGAGATAAACGATTCGCTTCATGAAAATGAATATGACATCTTTTTTGAGTTATGATTTAATAAAAACGTAGATTGAGGTTGATGGTATAAATCTGGTCTTCACATAGGATCGATATTCACTGTATGTCATTATCCTGTTTACAAAGATCCTGTTTAACACAGAAGTTGTATCGTTTCCATAACAATGGCAACAACAAAATATATCTATTTGACAAGGGCTATTGCAAATTTCTAGTCTGAGTTTTGACTATCAAATGAATTAATAGTGATTTAACTTTTGGTATCAACAGAATGTAATGACCAAAAAGTCAGATGGATTCGTCATAGTCTAATGATTGTTTTTATTGGTTATTTACCATACAAGAACTAAAACAAAAATGCAAATATTGATCTAATATTATTTAAATAAACGCTATGTATTATTATGTGCCGAAAGATTATGTGCATTGAAAAGATCAATTATGTTAAAATCATACATAATAGTCGTTTTGCGACGATGTTATCTATTTTATCATTATAGCCGCTAGAACTGATAGCAGTAGATTCTTCCGTGGAAATTGAATGCTAAGACTTATACTCGTTAAGTTCATCGAATCAGTAATTAAGAGTATTTTTTTTATTTAAAAGAAGAAAGATATTCTCAAGATGTTTCATGAAAATAGAATTTATACTTGAATTATCATCAATTTTAATTGATTTTAGAAAATGAGTCGTATATAACAAATCCAAGTGTAATTTCTTGCGATTGAAAATTATTTTTTGTAGAATATTCTACAATTGCATCATTTATTTCCAATGCGTGCCTTCGGCCAGCATTAAATAATTGCACTATAATCGTATAGTGCAAATTCGCTTCGTTGATTTGTTTGATTAGATTGCGTGATAATTGCAAATTGAGTTTATGATTAGATCCACATTGATTTATAAATTTTTTCAAGCGTTCGCCTTTAAGATCTTTTTCTAATGATACATAATAATTAAATTCAAAATAATTTTTCATTTTATTCCAAAATAATTTCTTATCCATATCAGTTTCAGGTAAGCCTTCGCTTGATGTTGAAGATCTTATTTTAATGCGTATGATATCAAAATCTTGGAAATATTTGTGTACTTCGTCTTCGATTTGTAGAATAATGGATGGATATTCACCACAATGAAACGATGACGCCATCAATTGCTGAACTTTATCCTTTTCTTGATTCGTATCTGATTGACTCAATAAGAGAGTATAATTTGTATTTTCGCATGTTTGTTTAAGTTTTTCAATAATTTGTTCAGTATTATGGGCACAATCAAATGTAATATATGATTCGAAAGTACCTTTAATATTATTTGTTGGCATAATTGTATCTAGTCTCGATTTGAATTCATCACTTTTCCTACAAGCAAACTCATAAACACTGGCAAGACAAAGACGATTATTAAACAGTCATGATTTTCCTCCGTTACCGTTTCATGCTTAGTTGATCCCCTGGATCACCAAGTATTTCTCTCATCTGTGCGAACATATATGATACACGTTTGTAATCATGTATCGATTTTGTTTGAATTAATTGTTCAGCAAAATCTAAGTATCGAATACCATGAAATAAATTTTTTAATACGAAATTTCTGCGCGATTGACGCTGTTGACTTAATATTGCATCGTGTAATGGATCATTTAAATCGGTATTTGGATTATATAGCTTTATATCTCTGTACATTTCATAGAATGCAGCTCGTTTTAATCCTACTCTGTCGTAATATTTTTCCAAGTAAATTGATCGAAAATCGATGTCTTCTTTGATTTTATATTCATCTGGTAAAAATACACATTGCACAGCCATAAAATAACTATTTCCTAAAAGTATTTCAAAATTTTCCACTGAATAAATACAAACATCATATTTATTCAACAGTTTATGAACTTCATGTTCATGAAAATAATCGAAATCATTCCAGAATTGTAATGAATTTTGAAAACATGAGCGAGTAATAATGAATATATCGTGATCAGAGTCAGGTTTATTCGTACCATAAACCCATGAGCCATGATGATAGATATTAGCAACACAATCTTCACTTAGATTGAGATGATTTAAAATCAGTGGAATATCCGAACGGTCCATCTTTTAAAAGAAAGTTATAAAAAAAAAGTATTTGATGTGAATCGAACAAAGCTTCGATACATAAGCAGTCTAAAATATGTTAAATGGTATAATTGCACAACTATGGCTAATATAGATGCGAAAGGATTAAAATTAAATGAGGTAAACTAAATACGTCAGCATAAGAAGTGATGCTTGCTTTGTATAGAAATTCTAAAATAGTTAAATTTCGAATTTCTTCAAAGTCGAAATATACGACGTCATATTTTTCGATCTGAGTTAGTTTTCTTCTTGTTTTAATGAATAAATAGCAATATGGTCATGGATAATATCAAATAAAAGAAACATTAATATCTTTTTTTTCGCTACAAAGGTCTTAAAAAAATATTCATTCTAAATCCTAGAAAAGATTATGATGTGTTTACACTGATTTTTATTTCACATTTCTCGATCGAACAAGATTTCGAAAACGATATAAAACTACATAAATAAATAAACGCATGCTTTTCAATTCTAACGGATTATAGTTCAAGTTTTTGAAATTTACTGGTTGGAAACTGTTTGTTTTTATTAAGACACAAACAACTTCTCTATATCAATGCTTTTGAAACTTTTGAAACAAAAAATGAAAATACTTAAGAAGATCAGCTAATGATAAGTCTTTCCCGCAGAGGGTGTACGCGAACATGTGGACGAGCGCGTGTATATGCTGTTTTAACTCAATCTAACTACAATTACAGATGAAAATCAATAAAAAGAAATATTGCTAATAGTTGATTTTCAGCAAGATTTTATTTCTTCATGTACTGTATATAGACATTGGCCAGCAAAACTCGATCGTATTAGATGGAGAGTAAACCTTTTCTTTTACACTTTCTCTGGCAACTATATTTTTCTTCTTTTGTACGTGAACGTTACTGTACTCAAGAAAAATTAAAATATTTACTAAAAATTTAACTTCTTTTCTTCACACTGGTATTCTACACATAGTTGCGTTTACTACTTGTTTTTTTTTAATATCAAGACATGTGCAAGAAAAATAGGAAATAAATCGAATCCTTCAGTTTAAAATGAAATAATAAAAAGCAACAAATTTTCTCTCGAAACCATGCATTAAGGAGATCAAAGGCTTTCACAACGAAATCTTTTTCGTAATTGAAAAGCAAAAAAAGACTGGAATCACAACAGCAATGCGTCTATTATTGGTCACACTATTAGTGAGCATTTTTCTATTCTCACCTACATACAGTTGTATCGTCAAAGCGAATCCAAGTTTGAATATACGTAGTACAGCATCAGCTACTGCATCGATTGTCGGTAGTTTATTGCAAGGTACAACAGTTTCATGTTTGGAAAAGCTAAATGGTTTTTGCCGTGTGGGCACTAGTCGATGGGGATCAGCTGAGTATATAAATTGTGCTACGACAAGTTCTAATGGATTCGATGGAAAAGCACCCGCTGCTGATTATACACGTAAGACTTGGCGTGGTATTACTCTCAACCAACGCACGATTGAGATGATTCAACGCGCTGAAGTTTACATGGCACAAATGGGAAAAACGGGTTTCCAGTTTTCCTTTAGTCAAGGTTCATATTCTTCCAGTGTGGCTGCTAGTGCTGGTACACATGATGGCGGTGGGGCCGTTGATATTCGAACGTCCGTTGTCAATAATGACAAGAAAACGGTCGATACAATGGTAGTTGCATTACGAAAAGCTGGTTTTGCTGCTTGGTCAAGAGGTCGTGTAGCAGATAGTTTTCAAAATAATAAGCATATCCACGCCATTGCTATTGGAGATGCTCAAGCATCATCAGGGGCAAAGAATCAAGTAGCAAGCTTTAAAAGGGGCCGAAATGGACTCAAAGGCGACGGAGTTGATCCTGATGCCTACTTGGGTCGTGCAATACCAACATGGGCTAAATAGACGATTTCGCTAACAATTTTGCTCTTGTCCTATTTTTGCTAACGGCAATAAATGTCAAAATTGGATATAATTCATCGAAAACAACATTTTGCATGGCATAGCAAAGTTGTATTCATTGAACATTAAATATGTCTGTGGGTGATAGAGAAGATGCATTTGCAAATTTGTATAGTGCTGTAGTTGGCCATCATGTATGATGGTACTATCAGGGACCATGTTCTAGAATTGTTCATACTCGAGTGATTTTACATTTTTCGATTGACCACGGAAGACAGTAGAGTCAATCAGACTTTCATGTAGTTCAGTAATATTGGTTACGAAAAATAACGAACAGTATGCTCTCGCTTCCTTCTTATCAAGATTTATTTGCATTCATATGGTTCTCTACAATTTTGCTAATAAAAGCATAGAGATCTATTAAATTCAATGAGAATCTAATAATAAAAACCGATAGCTTTCATTTATTTACAACAAACTCAACTTTAGTACAGGTATATGTCTAGTTAGTTTGCTAATAAATACTCAAAGGTGTCGATCAAATTAGTCACTTGATTCATTTTATCTAGATTTCTGGGTAAATGCAATGCGTGGTTTACTGGGGTGTCATTATGGGTCTTTATTTTATCTACATTCAAAACATTTCTCAACAACTATGTCCAATATATTCTACAGATAAATTTTTAATCCTTACAAAGCCTCAATTTTGATTAGCTGCTCACAAAAAAAGGTGTCATACTGAACCATTTAAGGTTCAAGCAAAATCTGGTTCTAGCAAAAATTTTTTCCTATTCGTTCTAAAAATGGTTCTAGAGTAGTAAAATGTAGTCCACCACACTCAATTAGTCTAGTATTCCCGACTAATGCTTTATCCAACCGTTAATTTCATATTCAAAACGATTGAAATCGTAATGATTCAAGTAGCTTTGTGTTTGGTTTTGCTTTTTTAAACCATTCAATTCTTAGTGTTTTGGAATTTTCAATCATTTATTCGATCATCTTCAGCTTACCAATATCCATTGACAGATTTTACAGTCTCATGAACATGAATTTGGCAACATTTACAAAGAACTGATTTTACAACAAAATGATGAATTCAATATGCTACTAACTAATTAACCTATCAATTCTTTTGAATATTTACGTAAAATCCATGAAAATTGTTGAAAATTTGAACACTAGTTAGTAGCATATTGAATTCATCATTTTGTTGTAAAATCAGTTCTTTGTAAATGTTGTCAAATTCATGTTCATGAGATCGAATAAATGATCGAAAATTCCAAAACACTAAGAATTGAATGCCCATGTCGTCTCTTTTTTATCAACTGTGCCGCAGTTACGCGCAGAGCCAATTTTGC
>CAJNYU010003233.1:72663-264784 GCA_905331475.1 Rotaria socialis | reverse complement strand
GAATCCTATCGGATTCTGTCAGAGAGTCGGATCCCATAGGATTCGATAAGATCCGTTGTCGAATTCATTCATCTGGGTAGGAATAAAAGTAATTATTGCCGTCGAATATGCGCATGAAAAAATTCATGATTGCAAGTAGCAATACATATTAAAGACAATTATATAGTGATATTGCCAAATAAATTCAAAAAATTGGTTATTGTTTAAACGCGTTGAAAAATGATAATTAAATGAAATCTTTTAACAAACGAAATTTCTACTTAAAATCTTATATTTTAACCATTGTCTTTATGTTTAATCATACCGGAACTAAAAATAAACGATGATTATTTAATAAAAAAAACACCGACATCTTCTACTATTATAATTAATATAGAATATATCATTTCAAAAGGTTTGTTTTTGAGTGTTCTTTTTAAATCCAACGTTCTTAAAAATTTAATTTATTTGTTATAACAATGGAATTGTACACCTTAAAAGTTAGTTGAGGGTGTGGATCTCCTCCTCACACCCACACGCAATTTTATACGGGTTTGGTGTACTATTAGATAAAATAATAGGAAAGTCCATGCTAATGCACAGAAAAAAGTCGTCGTACGACTTCATAGATTAGGGGGCTGTGCGGGGGGGGGGGGGGGGGGGGGGGGGGGGNTTATATTTTATGGGGGGTGGGCACCCCCCCCCCCCCCGCCCACGTCCCTAGACTAAATAGTCAAAGTTTCACGAGAAGTTGGTGCGTGTAAATTCAACTTTGTAGTACATTGATCTAATTTGGATGTGGAGTGTGTGTGTAGTTTGGGCATGTGAGACCGTTATGCGAACACCCACGTTGAATAGTTTAGGAGATTATGACAATCTTACATTTGTAAAACCATGAAGAACAGTCAATATATTATGTAAAAAAAAACTTGCATTGACACAGAAAAATTGATTGAAGAATTTTTTCGTTTTCTCATCACGATTATGATCGTAAAGTTTGGTAACGAAACGGAAGTTTGCATCACCATTCTTCAGATTCCTGTACGTATTTACTCGTAATTGTAAGTTAAACAAATTGTGATGAATGAAAAGAATGTTTACTTTACAAAAAAATTCCCTTTTGCTAATGGATCAAAGTTTAATTGACAGTAGCATATCAAATTCTTTTATTTCATTATGTAATGTACATATGTTTGCTGATCACACAAAGCATCGCTCGATTTCAAAGATTCAATCGTTGAGAAATAAAACTACAATGATGTTACACAGGTATCAATACAATTTTTGTTTTGCATATTAGTCTACTAATTTATTTAAAAAAACCTGTCTCGATTTCGAGTTTAATTTTTAGCCACATCAAAAGATAAACGCCTAACGAATAGGTATTTTCGATGATATAGAAAAATTCGCAATGCGCCAATCATAATGAACGATTCATTTTATGGTTTCAATTTGCATACTAATCTTATAAGTCATAGTTATGCTTTTCTAATAAATATTTCAAGGGTAGCGATTTTTGTACGATTTCCAAGTTGAAGTAATCAATTAAAATGTATGATACATATTTTAATATTTATGAATTAATATCAAACAAACTCAACGTTTATTTTCGTTCATCGTGATTGTTTTCTTCTTCTCTATAAGTAGAACTATTTGATTGATTACTATGCTCATTCAAACGCTAACATAAACATTAATCTCTTCAATTGTTGCCATTAGTATATACTATATGTGTGTGTGCGTAAAATAAATGTTTAGCTCGTGCAATGATTGCCATCATCAAAACAGCAACGAAAGATTTTATTATGGATTCCCGGACGCAAACATGCTGCAACTTTATGTGTGATGACGATCGATAAAATAGTGTTTATTTTTATTAAACTATTTCTCTCTCTCTCTCTCTCTCTTGCTCTGCTTTTTTAGGTCAAATAAATGTTATTAGATCAAACAACGAAAATGAAATAAAAATCAACTTTTATATTAAACTTCGATTAACTTATAACAAGATGGTTTATTTTATAATATAAAAAACGCTGACTTTTTTATTGGTAAAAAAAATTAAAATATGACAAAACGAATTAATCATGTTCACAGAAAGGTGAGGCAATTTGGGAAAATTTTATTATTTTAAGGTTTTAATTTTTCGTTTAGTAAAATATTTATAATATTAGTAATAAACAAAAAAAAAGCAGTCTGATTATTAAGCGTCTGTGACTAAAAATAGTATATTTTTATTTTTACAGGTATCTTATCTAATGCATCACTTTTAATTATCGTACTATTTCCAAAAAATGATGTTTAACATTAGAAATCATTGTATGAAAGTTATTGCCGTTGAATACATTATTTGCGTTCAAAAAGTGAATCCTTCGAAATCCGTTGAATAAACATTATCAAAGCTATAGAAGAGTGTTCATCGATGAGTTGTAATTTTTTCGAGGGAGTATAAAAGTAGCAATCCGATTTCAAAAATAATATTCGAATACGATTGGCAAGAGAAAATAAAAGAACAAAAGAAAAAATATTCAATGTGCTTGTAGATTTAAACTGATTAACAGCTACACCTTTATTCTTGCGCGTTCTTTGTCCTTCGTCTCAATTTTTTATCAACACCAAAAAAGCTTCTCTTGATGGGGCGTATTAGCAACTCAAACAATTATACTCTGCATGCGCAAGCAGCACAGCTATTGCTAAGATCTTAATGCCTTTTTCTTCTCTTTCTCTCTCTTTATCAAGTACTTTTATCGACATACTTAGCCAGTGAAAATAGCAACTAAGAAAACAATGCTTGAACATCACTGGTTCGTATACGAAAACACAAAATGTTTGAATTGAAATCAATATTTATTTTCAAAGTTCCCAATTTGCGTTGTAAGAAAAGCATTTTCTTTTTCTTGTGTCAAAGAAAGTTTAGTTTCAAGTATTTTTTACAGTTAAATTCTTGTAAACATTTGTATTTATAGGACGCATCGATATATGAGAAAAAAATGCGTTATTTCATATTTTATCCGCCAAGTCAATCATTAAGATTAATTGATGTTACCGAAGATGATTGCGTTGAAAATACACTTATATCAATTAAACAAGAATTCGATCTTAAAGTTTACGATAATGGTTCATCTGATAAATCAGTTGTGCTTAATTATAATGGTTGTGATCTTAAACCAAAATGGACATTTGGCGATTTAAATATTCCATCAGGAGCAATTATTCGTTGTGTAACACGACAACAACAAGCAGCTGATCTTTATATTCATTGTGGATTTAATAAACAAATACTAAAATTATTTGATTCATCAATTACAATTGGGACAACAATTGGTACAATAAGAAAAAAAATTTCGGATAAAATAGGTTTACCATTAAGTACATTTTGTCTTGAAAGTTATGATGGTAAACAACGTTTATATGATGATATGAAATTAATGACTTATGATATTAAAGTTCATGATCATGTTTATTTGAAAGTATGGCAAGGTTATGAGAAATTTATCAATTCTTGTATCAAAGGTTTTACAGAACATTTTTCTCATGATGATGTCATTCGACATTATCAATCACAAATCGCATTATATGTTGCTGCTTTCTATGGTGAGATCGATAGTTTTAGTTCGTTTTCTTCATAGTACAGAGCAAATTTTTCTGACAGCTAAGATATTGTTGATTCAATAAAAGGATTGTTTTTGTTAAGCTTAGAATAATAAACAAATCATAAGAAAAAGAGCTTTTTAGGATCCAGAAGTTTACTTAAAAACTAATTCTGCAAATAATCGACTCAAATTACTTTTCAAGGTCATTTGGATTTGGCTAGATCTGTTATAGAACAAGGTGCACGAAGTGATCGTCCTGTAGGTGAACATCCATCTCGTCAATGGTCTTTGGAAACTAGTACTCAAGCTTTACCGGAAATGCTAAAATGTCCTATTCATATTGCCGTTGAACGAGGCCATATTAAAATGGTTGATATTTTTGTTCGACATTCAGTTTTATGTACACAAATACGAGATCCTACTACACACTATTTGCCTTATCAATTGGCAAATGCACATTTATTGTCAGCAAATACAAAAGAAGAAAAACAACGTTACAGTGAAATTTATTATTATTTAAAAAATAAGCAATTTAATTTGAAAATACCATTGACTGCTAGTGGTGAATATGTGACACAATTGTTAACATCATCGACGTCAGTAAGTTCTAATCCAGTGTTTGCGCTGTCAGCATTTTTTGGTCATATTTCATTATCAATGTACTGCAAAATTATAAGGTAATCAAATTTGCACCCTAGCATCTAGAAATAATTGTTTATTTTTCAGTTGGTACGAACGAGCTCGTGAAAAAGTATGGAAAAGAACCGGTGGACACCTCTTCACAGCATCGCCAGCGAAACGTATTTATCCCGTAACAGGTTTACTCGGCTATAAAGTATTAATTGATGGATATAATAATAAATTTGAAGTACCAGTAGAACAGCTTCGAGGTGCACGTTATAGCGGTACGAATAAATCGGATCATTTCGATCATTACGTTGGTTTTAGTGATGAAGAAAGACAAAAAATTATTCAAACGAAAGCATATATTAAACAATTTGCATTAGACGAACGAAGACGTGCTAAACAAATTGCTCGTGCACGTCTTCAACAAGCACGTCAAACACCTACGTCACTACCTCGTACATCAGCAGATTTACAAAAGCATCGAACGATAACAATATCAGAAGATGTTTCATCGTCATCAGAACTTTTCATGGGTCAATATCTAGCGTCGTTTTCAGCAACAAACACAAAAGCTATGAAACCTATTGTTGAACTAGATAATTCATCAACAACTACTAGTTTATTACAATCAACAGTCATTAATCCTAATCGATCTGACAGTAAATAACAAAAGGTCTAAGATTGATTTGCATACTTAGCCAATTATTTCATTTTAGCATCTCTTGAATCAAAAGAAAAAATGAAAAAAACATCAAAAACAAGTCAAGTAGCACCATCGTCGACAGTTGTTAGCGAAGAAAATAAACATATATTACCGAGTATTGTGTCGACAACAACCAATAAATTGGAAATAGTTGCTCATACAACTAATACACAAGCTTTTCAACCAATGATGTCATCCGCTGATGCTTATATATTATCATCAAGTCGTATCGCTTTGGATACTGCAGCAACTAAAGCAACCAGAACATATGAATTATATCAACAAAATGAACAATCGCCACAACAAGAACAGCACTCTAAAGATGCGTCACGTTCAGTTCCTGTTCAACGTGCTCCAATGCTTGATCTTGATTCACATATACCTTTACCAGATCATCCAAAAACTACATCTTTTGGTCCAATAAAATCTCGTATTGATCTAGAAATTCGTCAGTCAACATTGCAATCGTATGAACGTTATTCAAGTGCAACAACACGATCCACAGCTATTCAATGTTTAGAAGAAGCGTCGTTTTTCAAGAAAAAAACATGGATTAAAAAAGTTGAAATAAGTAAAGAAATGCTTAAACATAAAGTTCAACAACGAATGCGTCGTGCCATTGATGAAACAAACAAAATGCCAGTGTTAACAACATGTCAATCAGCGATCACCAAACCATCACATAATTCAAATACCATTAAAGTTAATTAAACAAATGATTTTGTCTTTTTATTTTATTTTTTCAATAAAATACTTAAAAAGAAATGATAAAAGGGTTTCGGTATATTTGTTAAAATTGGGTCGATTATTAAAATGAAGCAAAGTTATTTTTCCCCAAAGAACGAAATGACCTATAATAACGTTATGAGCATGTATGACAAACTAAAATAAACAATTAATTATTTCTCATAGTCTTTTTTTTTTGTTGTTGTATATTTACCTAAAGCAGAACCAAGTTTTCTGCATGGAATTCTAAAAAGTTTCTTACGACATCGATTACAACGTGCACATTCAAGATGATAATAACGTGTATCATGTTTGAATGCTTCTTCATCGCTGGTGACCGGTCGTGTACATTTGTCACAAAGGGGTATACGACCTGCTTGATCGCATTGAACAGCAGTGACTTCGCCCATGCTATTTTCCAATTGTGGAGCATGTTCTTTGCCTTGATAAGTACCTGTTATATGTTTTGAACATGTTAAACATTGAAAACGTCCATCTAACATATCCACAAAATTATGACCTAAATTGAATTGTAGATAAATTTATTAAAATTATCTGTCGAAATATATATATAGATATATAGATATTCACCATCCGGTATAACAGCGTTACATTTGCAACAGCTAAACAAAAGAATCATTTATTATAAGCTACAATGTTCTAACAATTTGAGTCATGAGATTGGCAAGAATATAATTTCTTCTGTTCTCGACCTTATGTCAAAGTACACACACCTATCACATGGCTTCAACACAAAAGAAAACAAATTTTTACCGAAAGCATTCACTATGAAAATGACGGTCTTTATATCGTTTTGCTGTAGTACCCGATTGAATCTTTTGATTACATATACAGCAACTAGAATGAAAACAATTAGTTTTAATAGATCGAACCAAGTGTGTGTGTGTGTGTGTTAAATACTTTGGTGCAAGCGAAATATTACAATTTTCACATTGAAATTGATTATTTGGCTTAGGATAAAATGGTTTTCCAGCTAATGTATTGCCACAATTTGAACAACAAAAACAAGCTGGATGATAATATTTTTCCTGATAAATTTGCATAGCATCTTTAGGTGTAAATACTTGTTTGCATTTTTCACAAAATGTTTTTGTCAATGGGCGATTAACTGTCGGACCTGTAGCCATTTTTTTGCTATGTACTTGTAAAAATCTAGAAAACAGAAATACATATATGGATGGTACTAGGCGTTTACCTCGGTTTGCTTTTTTGTCTTTTCTGATATGTGAGGGCCAATTTTTTCAGTGTTATGCACTTCTTTTTCTGGCACTTCCTCCTCCTCCTTCTTCTTCTCCTGCTACATAGTTATGCGTGCAACTGTATTCATGGGAATATTCATCGATTGGTGCCTTTTGTTGTTGTTTATACTCTTTCCTTCACCCTAAAATAGCTCGAACTTTCTCTTTCGCATGTCACGATGATTATCAATTTGGTAGAGATACTACAGCAGTGCGTAGGTTCTACATTTGTGCAGATGATGATGATAATGATGATGAATATAAACAATGGATCAAATGACAATTAAAGGGATAAATATAGTTTGAAAATGTGTTATTCGTATTTTTATCAATTAATCTATTTATGAATAAATACGATTTAGTTGACTTAATTCTATACTGTTGAGAGATAGTTATCTAAGGCTTTTTCTCTCTCACCTCAGTTGACTTTGGTTAAATCATAGAAAAGACATTAACTCCATCTATCACGTAAAGTCATAAGTATAATATGGAAGTAGAGGTAATAACTTAGATATGAGTGAAAATGATAGTGCATGATGTTGAATATAGAAAGTAATCGATAATACTATAGTTCATAATTGAATAAGATGGTTTTATATAAAGTCTATTCTCAAGAGCATCGTATTCGTTATTTAACTTATCCATGTTCAAGTGCTATTATATTTCAAACGTGTTGTCTTTTCCTTACTTTCCTACCACCGTTGTTTACTGGTTATTTTACAAGTGGATTCTATTATAAAGAATTAACGTATACTGAACAACCTACTGTAACATTTCTTCAAAAATATGATTTAATTATTGATTCTTTATCAGCTCTTCGATTCTGTTCATCTGACTCACGTTTAAACAATCATTTTAGTTCATCTCTCGTTCCATGCACTCTTACTAGTTTTATGCCACGATATTCCAACGATGGTCAAGTAATAGATCAAGAAAACATAACGTTAAATGTCATTTTCCCTAGCGCTATTTCAAGTTCAGTTCTCAATCTTTGGCTTCTATTTCAATATCAACTCAATCGATTTCCATTAATCAATATGGAAACACTTGGGCTAATTCAATTGAATGTACCTTCATCGTTATCAGCGAACACTGCGGTTACTGTGTATGGTCAACTTAGTTTTCATCAACGTGAACCATTAGTAAGCTATAAAAATTATTCATCTATTCAAGGTCCAATTATTGATTATGGAAGTTATTCAATTGTACCGTCATTTGATAACCTATTGGATAATTATACCAATCGTACCTATTTTACAACATTTGATCAACAATATGTTCAATGGGCATCAATACCGTCTACTGATAACTCGACAGTATATCTATTAACAATCAAAGTTGCTGTTAATATTCCTTTACAGATATATCGCTACGTACCAAGTTTTTGGACAGAATTTCGTTGGGCATGGATTCAATATTTCACTGGTTTATTACCATTCTTTTATGTTGCTAACAAAGCAAAAGAATTTGTATTTAGTAATGGTATTGTACGAACTGTTGTCGGTAAATCTCCTTAGTTTAACATGTTAGATAGATTTCTTGCACAATTATCCAACCAAGAGCATGTTCGTCGCTTTCTCAAACTTGCGTTTTTGTGTTTGTTTTTTGTATTGGAACTGTTTGAAATAAAATATGAAATTAGTAAATCATATGTCTCCACAAAATATGCTCAACTGTCTAACAACGACATCTAAACCATCCATAGAATCAATCATTCATAAAAGGCGTTGCCGTCGTCCATTCAAGAATTAGGCAGTTGATCTGGCGTTATTGAAGACGTGGATAAATTATTTCAGTAAACTATTTCCATAATTCGGTATAATTCTGTTCAAAGATGATCAAGATCTATTGCGCACTTGCTTTTACAGATTGCCGAATGGATGATGCAATTTGATGCAATAGATATATATTTATAGGAGCATCAATTGTGTTTCTTTTCTATTTCATAGTAGATCATCGTTATTTTCAAGAATGGTACTCGATATTGAATTACTTCGTCGAAATCCAGAAATAGTACGTGATTCTCAAAAAAAACGTTACAAAGGTCTTGAACGCGTCGATAAAGTTATTGATCTTGATTCACAATGGCGTACAATTCGTTATCAAGCTGATCAATGGAATAAAGTAAAAAATCTTTGTGGACGTACAATTGGTTCGAAAAAGCAAGCAAAAGAAAATGAAGGTGATGTTGAAGTTTTACCTGAAAATTTAAAAATTTCTCTTGAAACACTTGACGCTGAATTAATTGGAAAATTAACAATTACACAAATAAAAAATCTCAGTGCATTAATCGATAATGAAATTGAAAAAACAAAAGAAAATTTAATAAAAATTGAAAATGAACGTAATGCAACTTTACGTGAAATAGGTAATATTGTTCATGAATCTGTACCTGTTAGTGATAATGAAGTAAGCGAAAAAGAACTATTTCATTTGCAAATATCATTAATTCATTTTTTCAGGATAACAATGTGACAGAACGAACTTTTGGAGATGTTGAAACACGAAAGAAATATTCTCATTTTGATTTAATGTATATGATTGATGGTTATGACGGTGACAGAGGAGCCGCAGTCGCTGGATCGCGTGGTTATTTTATGAAGGTTTGCATAAATGAACAATCCTGTTTGTTTTTGTTTTTTTTTATAAAATTTGGCAATCATTTCAGGGTCCTGCTGTATTTCTTGAACAAGCAATTATTCAATTGGCTTTACGTTTATTAGATGATAAAGATTTCGAAATACTTTATACACCATTTTTTATGCGTAAGGATGTTATGCAGGAAGTAGCTCAATTGAGTCAATTCGATGACGAACTATACAAAGTAAAGAACGACTTCTAGTAGAAGAAAAAATATGGAACAATTGTTTTAAATAGGTTGTATGCAAAGATGACAAGCCTGGCGAATCAAATGATGAAGAAAAATATCTAATAGCAACGTCGGAACAAGCTATTGCTGCTTATCATCGGTGAGTGTCGCTTTTTTTCGATTGATATGTCAACTAATATCTGAATGATTTGTTATTACAGCGACGAATGGCTTGTAACTTCAAAATTGCCTATTCGCTATGGTGGTATCTCGACATGCTTTCGACAAGAAGCTGGTTCTCATGGTCGTGATACGCGTGGTATTTTCCGAGTACATCAATTTGAAAAGGTTTTTCTACGAGCTCAAATTTGCCAATCATAATTCTATTTATATAATATTGTTCGTTAGATTGAACAATTCTGTATTACATCACCACAAGATAATGAATCATGGAAGATGTTCGAAGAAATGATTGGCAATGCTGAAGAATTTAATAGACAATTGGGTATTCCTTATCGTATTGTTAACATCGTTTCTGGTTAGTAGATCTAGTTAGAATAAATACAAAGAAATCTTTCATGTCGTGTATCTTTTTTTTGTGATTCTAGGTGAATTAAATAATGCAGCAGCAAAAAAATTTGATTTAGAAGCATGGTTTCCTGGCTCGGGTAGATTTCGTGAACTTGTCTCATGTTCTAATTGTCTTGATTATCAATCGAGACGGCTCAAAATTCGTTATGGTACAGTGAAAAAAAATAATGAAGCCGTAAGTGCAAATCATCATCACCATTAAATTATATCAAATTGATTCCGATTTAGGCTGAATACGTTCATATGTTGAATGCAACTATGTGCGCAACAACACGTACAATTTGCGCTATTCTCGAAAATTATCAAACCGATGATGGTATTGTGGTACCTGAAATTCTTAAGCCTCTTATGCCTAAAAGTAGGTTTCACATTATTTAGTATTCTCTTGATATTCAACTTTCTGTTTCTAGAATATTCTGAAAAGATTCCATTTGTTAAAGAAGCACCCGTCGAACAAGAATCCAAAGGAACATCGGCAGCAAAAAAGAAATAAAACTAGAGTCGTCTTTTTATTGTCGTTGTCGTTCTATTTTATTGCATATGTTATATCTTATTGTACCTTGTTCATTAAGTCATACATAAAAGAACAAAAAAAAACTAGACTGGGGAAGGATACTTTATTAATTTTGTTTTTGTTCTATAGAATAATAATAATGAGCATCTCACTTCGTTCACAAGTCTTAACTCATTATAAAAAGTTAATTCGTACTGCACAAGCTGTTTTTCAAAATGATCCTGCGCGAATCTATAGTGAGTTTGTAGATCACAATGAACAATTCTATTTTTGTTTTTGTTTTCTATAGGTATGACGCAAGGCATACGAGAAAATTTTACACATTATAAAAATGAAAAAGATGAGAAAACGATCAAAGAGGTGAATTTTGAATTCACACTATTGATTTTCTTTAATTTTCTCTTTTTTTTAGTTAATTCGCGCAGCAAAAGATACAGATAGTTTTCTTCGCCGAGAAGTTTTACAAACAATACAAACTGATGAAAATACTTATCGTTCGTATTGATCGTTTTTGAATTTATGACAAAAATTCAATGTCGTGGTTTTTTCTTAACTTTAGGTTTAGTTATCAAACCGTATATGCTATTCGATAATACACGCCTGATTCGTACGTGTGAAGATGATGAAAAAGAACATCAACATGAAGAAGAAGAAAAAGCACGACAAGAAGGACTATCTCCTTGTGAAATCGCAGCGCAAAAATTAAAATAAATCGATGCAGTGTTTTTAGTCGAGCCTTAACAACTGTTTATGATTGATCTTGAGACATTGGCAGGCGTAAAAAGAGAAGGATGAATGAGTCATTTTTTCGATGTGTTCTTAACTGACAAGATTTTTAGTAAATGTCATATCAATTTTCATTGAAGCAAAAGGTGTGGCATTGAGTTAAAAATTTTCAAAGGTAAAATAAACATATAGAAATCCTTGAGAGTACATAACGTCAAACAAAACAAAACACTTGCAGCATTAATAATCATCTGTTTCGTCACATTTCAAATTCTTGCATTATCAAGTGAGACAATTGAAATTAATTCTTGATTACTTGCTGAAAAGTTTGACGAGATAGATCATTGGTCTGTTTAGTCTATGTATTGTTTATATGCGCACTTATGCGACTATTGAGTAATTCATAAATTTCTCACTATTATAAAAGGATAGAAAAAATTTTCATGCTTTGTTATGTCATATCAATATAATATCTTAACTTTACGACATATTGATATATCTATCTACAGTCTGATGAATTAATAAGCTTGATTGCATCAGAATAAAATCGATATCCTATCGAAGAAATATTCTCACTGATAATAATTGTTACACGGCTAGTCGCATTTGATCTAACTAAAATAGTATAGACGCTCTAGTATCGGTTTACATGGTTCATAAAGAATTTATTGAAAAGTAAATCAATACATTAACAAGGCTAGTGTAATCTTGTACGCGGTCTATACATCAACAGTAAGTTTGTACTAGTCAATGTTATCAGACAATTCTCCAGATCAACAGAAGTATTTTTTCTTGTGATAGCATAAGATTTTAATTGCTGAATTAAAAGGTAAATTTCATCTCTATTATCTATTTGAATAAATCTGGATTTTAAAACGGCCTAGAGATAATTGAAATAGAACATAATTAGAACCTTTAACATTAGATTTCAGAATTCTATTGATCAGATTAACGGTCTGATTAGTATGTATTCGGAAATCAACTGTAGAAGTGAAGGGTTCACCTTGTAGAAAAGATAAAAGAAACGTCAAATAATCTTCTTTTTACTCATTATATAGAACGATGGATTATTTGATTTTGTTTTAGTCTGACATATGTAATATTCCTACTAATTGAAAAGCAGTGTTTATCAAGACAGATTAATAAAAAAAAAAAGAGGCTTTATATGAAGGCTTATTTATAAATGTGGATTGTATTATGATCAAAAAGCAATAAACCATAGTGAATCTATTGGGTTCTTTTTTTCTTGATGATTCACATACACAATAATCTTTGTTTTTAGTACATACGATTTCATTGATCGATCAATCTAAAACAATATCCCTCAGGAGATAATAACTATTGTTCTGAACATTATCTATCCGATGAGAGATTAGATCAAATTTGACCACTATGATACACGTGAATTTTCCTTCAATCATATCAAATGTCAAAAACTTGTTTCATGTTATAATTAAAACGATTTTTATTTTTATTTTTTTGAAATTTATTTGATTTACAATATACAAGAGACAATGCCTTTTTTATTGAAGCGATAATAGCAAAAAAAAAAGAAACGAGTAGGCTTGAGGGTTATTTCATAATAGACAATGCGGGTTTTATTCTTCTTCTTCTTCTTCTTCATAGTCGGCTCACAAAATTAAACCATTTTTAATATGCTGAAGGCGTTCTATCAATAATTTCACTTTTTTTTCTCCGTCGATGACACCTTGCGTCTAAGCACTCTTAACTTGATTGTTATATTCGACCGATGCTCGACGTCATAAATGTTATATGTATTGTCTGTTTAGAAATCAATTGATTTCAACTCTTATCTTTATTACGCTCATATTCTTGTCTACTCTACGTAGGATGATAGATCACATATGACTCTTTTCTCGTTCCTGTTTCAAGTTATACAACAGAAGAGTATTCTTTTGAGAAAAATCGATGTCAATTTACTTTATTTCTTCGTGGTATTGCATGAATATCGTACATATAACTTAAACATTTTCTCATCTAATATCGTTCACGTTTACTTTCTTTTTAAATAACATCAGCATCACATCAAACACTTATGTAAGCAATCTATCGAATGTGTATCACACGCTTTGAATTCAAAATAGGCTGTCTCTACGATGTATGTATGTATGCATGGTCCTGGTAACATCTTATTCTATCACTGACGCTCTCATACGTACTGAATATGCAAAGGAGAATGTGTTGATCTGTTTAATTATTATAACCACAAAGAAAACTGTCAATGGACCCTCTCTCACTTTCCTTTTTTTCTCATTCTGCGCTTTGGTGAAGTCATTGCTGCCACTGGATACGAATAAACGATGATGATGATTGAACAATAAAAAACAAAAATGATGTAATCATTGTTAAATATGTAATAATCAGTCATATATACATATTATATATATATATGTATAAGTTATATTCGAATCTAATTCAGCATGTGATCGAGATGCAGTGAAGCGCAAACAACTGAACACAATCCTCACAGTTACAGATAACCACTAATTAGTGGATCAGCTATTGCATCGCCACATCTTATTATGCAAAAGAGCGCATTGTCAGTCGGCTGATTCTGTTTGATCACAATCAATAGATATTAGTTTAGACTTCTACAGATCGAAAGGTATAAACACTTCTGTTTCTTTTATATTCCATCTTGTATGATGATCTTTTACTGTCATCAATGTCTATAAGCAGATTTATATAGAAAAACAGAAAGACCTTGACAAGTATAGAACTTCTTAGATTTGTTGTATTTAGTTGTAAGACATACTCAAATGTGAGTGTGTGTTATTTGACGGGTTTCTGGAAGGAGAGATAGAAAAAAAATGATAACTATTCACATATACATACACTTGGGGCTGAATATGATACCAACAAATTCTTATCCTTGATTTAGATGAATAAAAACTCGTAAGAGAATTTAAAACTATTTGTTTGTAGATAGTCCCGCTCTTTTTCTTTTATTTAGTTTCAAAATAAATATTTTACAATGATTCTCGAGGGAAACTTCAATCATCACATTAAGAAAATTATATGTCGGCGTCTTGTCTGTAGGAAGAAAATTATAGACCAGTTAACATATATATCAATAATTCAGTATTTCATAGCCTAAAAATATTCTCCGTTTTCCCTCTGTTGCTTGGCACTCATCTAGCTGATTACATTGACACAAAGCGTAATACACTTCTCGTTGGTCATTCAATTTCTTAAACGAATTTCATTATATGGTCACTGAGTCAGCTCGTAGTAAAATATAACACAATCTTTTTTAATTATTATTTGATCATCTTGTACGATTAATTCTTCGTTCATTTCCTAATAAAAACATATCTAACAAATCGTCATACATAAAGGTCATTATTGGTCAATGATCGTATATATATATATATATATATGTATGCATCTTACGCAAAAAAGTAATGAAGATGATAAATATCATAATTTATCGCTCATTTTTCTTTCTTGAATGATGTGTCGGTTCATCGGCCATTAAGAAGCAAGGTCAGCTTTTCTATTAACTGTATTTCATGCTTTCTTTTTATAGCATTTTGTTTTATTACAATTGTTCTCATGTGTTCCGTACAATGATCAGATTAGTGTCACAGATGCAAACAAATATTTGATAGTTTAATATCATGACGTGATGATTTTTCCTTAAATTAGAAAAGTCAATTCTGTCACCATATTATTATTATTATTTTCTTCTGATTGAAGCACGAGAGAGCTACGGGAGACCGATGACTTCTTTTTTTTTTGCTGTTATAAATACAACCACTCATTACGTCATTTCATATGAGAATGATATCTGGACGACATGATGTTATTAACCTAAATGAAGATTCGTTTGGACGACTACTTTCTGAGTTTGATCGATTAACAATAATCATTTTGGCGTTCCCATGTTTTCTTTCTTCTTGTTTCTTCTTTTGCTCTCTACTAGATTATGATGCTCTTCGCTCATCACCGTCTCTATTGATGACGCCTCCTCTTGGTCTCGGTTTTCTTGCTTGCTGTTCATATTTTTTCATTATTTCTGTATTATAAGATAGAACGCTAGAGAAGTCGTCTCTTGTCTGTCTCTTTCACTCGCCTGCTCGCTCTCATATACTCTACAGGAAATGAGAATTTGTGTGTATTGTGTATGTGCTGGACAGAGGAGAGAAGAAAAGCGAAAAAAAATAGAGAAGAATTCATTAAAGTCGCACTTCTCTTCGCTCTTGTTCTCACACGCACAGGATGTTGTATAGTCGGTGTAAGAAACAGAAAGAAAAAGAGGAACAGAGAAATGTCTGAGTTATGATAGGGAGCATATACGGTAGTCGCACAAGAAAAGAAGAATAATGAGTATCTGGACAAGCATATTACTGATGATAGTAGTGCTAGTTGAACTATGCCACTATGGGCGGTGTGTCTGATCATTATCATAATCATCATCATCATCATCATCATCATCATCTTTCGTCATGTTATTGTACCGTTTGCAATAAGTAATAACAAAGGTAAGACAACACGCGTAATTTATTAACTTTTTTCTTCTGAGATTGACTGAAAAGTTCGGTTATAACTAAAGTTAAATTAAATTACATATAGAAGTAAATTATGAGAGAACATATAAATCTCTACATATGTTTTCATAAGAGAGAAAAAAAGTGATTTTAATTTAAAAAAAGAAAGAAAAGAAATCGACTTCATTCAATGCCGAAGGTTGCGCACGATCGGAGTAAGCGATCGATTGACAAGTGCTACTGGCATTGAAGGGATAAAGCAGGAAATTACGAGGTAGTAAGAGGCAGAGAAATAAGAGAGAATATTGACCACTTAGCCTTGCTTGACGGATAGCCGACACAGTCGAGTGGTACGCAAGACAGAGAGAGAGAGGCTCTCGAAAAGAAAATGATGACCATTAGAGATGCGCAATGCAGGCTTCTAATTGAGTTCGTAGAGCGGAACTGACTTGAGAAGATGATGAATATCGAGTATATACGATAGTAGTTCATAAGACAATCACCGGAAGCTTGTTTAAGATGACTTGTTATCTGCTCGCATATCTATCCGTTCTCCCTTTTGAGGTTATGTATATATGTCCGTAATTTTGGTCGATGTTGTTCCACTTCTTGTCGTTCGTTGTGCATCGAACATCCTCATCATCATTAACTCAATCCATCACGTTTGTCCTCGAAAAAAAACCATATTCTATTGACATCAAGTAAATATTCAATCGTCTGTCCTTCTAAAACACAATTCATTTATCCAAAATAAAAGAAAGGTCAATATTTTTACAACTATATCAATTATATGTTGAATAGAGTGAAAATGGAGAAAAAGAAATTCACTCAAATCTAATTAAGATAAATAGTAATCTATACACAATGACATCCTAAATGAAATATCCCGTTAATAAATTATGCGTCTACCAGCATTCGTTCGTTAAGAAACATGTCATGTCACTCATCACTATTGTTGTTCAATAAGTATAAAGGATATGAAATATACAATGCCTAGGCAGTGCATAGGCTAGTCATTTCCTTTTTGCTTCATCGCCATTTCTCCTAATAACGAAAGAACAATACAGCAGACGTTCATCTACTGCATTATAGTTCTTCCTATTTACTAATCATACCTCTATATTTATGATGACTCTCATCGAACCGGAACAGCTCACTCGGACATCGAGAATAACTAATACTATCAATTTGTTGAACAGAATAAAAAAACATAAAACCTGGAAGAAAATTTAAGAGACAATCTGTCTGTGTATTTTATAGCCTATACTCTAGAGTTAAGCTGCCATTTCGCGTGTGTGTGTCACCTGCACATACATACGTATATCTAGAAGTAACATCAGATAGACCCATAGTCATAGAAAAACAAGAAGACAATTAGAAAGACTAAAATTACAGTAATCATCATCTTCTCATGTCGCTAATGATTATGTATTTCTTATTATGAATTGCTACGTTAATCTATTTCAAGAAGAATGTGACATTAAATCCTAATGAAAGATAAAACTACAGAGCTTCTATGTCACGTTTATTTTTATTTTTTTTATTTTTTTTGAATGATCTTCTTTGAATAAGAATGAGCTTCGTATAATAACTAAATGAATAACCAGCTTCATCAAATTTGCTTTTCGTTCTTTCTTTTTCTCCTATCGTCCACTCCAATTTGTACTTCACTCAATACAGTGATTCAAAGTCAAGATATATATACATATATATATATATATGTATTGACAAACGACGCACTGACCCAAAAGGTTATATTCCTGCTGTGTCCCGTTCACTTGACCTTCATAGCTGATGTCTGATTCGTATACTTTCTCTTTGATAGTACCTGTTCGAATACAAATATGAGAAGAATTGTCAGCGAGCAAAAAAAAACGAAATAAATTTAAAATGAGATACACGTCATTCAAATTCTATAACAGAAAAAAAAAAGACGACGAAGAGAGAAAGAACAATTGCCGATCGTTCACACAACAAGATTAGTCGGTGGCCTGTATTGTCCTTGTTGTTTCATTGTCTTTTCCGCACGTTGTCTCTGTTCAATTGACAATGTAGACCGCACACACAGAGATGCATACAAGTGAAATATAGTAGTTAATTCAATGTCAAATTAATAAGCGAGCCAAAATCAACCGCATTTTTTTCCATCTTTCTCACATTCTCGCTTGTTCTTGTTCTTTCTTTTGCATCCGCCACTAGCAGCTGCATTTGTTTCAAACTCAATGCATAATCTTATAAGAAAAAATAATATCCGAGGGAAAGACCAAGAGAAACCCGGAATGTTTCTGTCAGAAGCCATTTATATGATGGGATAATAGTATGTAAGTAAGAAGATTTTCTTTTCCTTTTCTTCTTCTTCTTCTTCTTCTTCTTCTATGTACATAATATAGTTCTTGATAAATAGATTAATAATGATCATCATTGTCCAGTTATGAACTATTCTAACAATAGGAAATGACCTTAAAACTAGCATACTAGCGTTGTTGTTTTTCATACACACCGTTAATATCAATATAAGTCGGTACTTTCTTTTGTACTGATGACCGTGATGAATAGCGATTTCGTTTATGTGTAAGATGAAACAGCATAATTTAAATGAGTACTCTACTTGTTTAATTTGTTTGTTTTTGTTAGAGATAGAGAAAGAGAAAGAGAAACAAAAACAAAAAAGTATAAGATGAAGTAGACTGATAATCAGGTTAAGATCAAACTATATATATATATATCCTTAGGCTATTTTATATTCATACAAGAACTTATGAAAATCTTTATTTTATTTCTCTGGTCCTTAACGAAGAGTAGGGGTGTGTTATCAGATGCATCTGGACCGTTCAACCGGAAGTCTCACTTACTTATTCACTCACTCGTTTGTCTCGCCTTCTTCTGCTTATTTGAACCCCGACTCAACAATTGCTGTCCCTCATTATTATTGTCTTGATCGGTATGCGCACATACGGATTTTGTCATCCGAAAGTGCACGCGTGCAAGCATTAGTCAAGTCGAAAATAATGATCAATCTCTGTAAAGAACATTCAGAAGTAGTGATATAGACACAGAAGGGCGGCGCGACTGACCGACCAACTCAACAGCAGCCGTCTAATTGGAATCAAATCGATCTATGATCGATTTACACGGTGTGTTTCTTTTTACTGTAAACATAGTCAGTCAGTCAGTCATCATCAATATTCATTTTATGTCTTTCAATAGTGATTCTGTCAGTTTAGTAAAAGTTGAAATATAACTGTCTACTTCTATATGTATACAAGGTTAGCTTTACGTGAGTAGTCGCGTGCTATATTCTCTTCGTATATGTGTTAATTAGGCGTGAAAGATGTATCCCGTGTGAAAATGAAATAATTCATTCTCAATGTATTTCTATATAGAGATATATCTATATGTATATATACATATATACGTGTGTTAGATTGTCCCTGAACTTTAATTCGACCTGTGGGAGCATGTGTATATATATATATATCGAACCTAAAATTAATAATTTGAACGTCATCGTCCCGCCTAGACAACATCGAATTTGCGTGTGTACGTGAATCTAGATGAACACATCACATATTCTTAATCAAGCGATAAGCGATAGTAGTTTCATTGTTCGTGTGAATATATAAATCTTCTGTTTGTCATATATAAAATAAAGAAGAAAAAAATGTACAACATAATTGAACAGTCAACTCCACTCTCGTAATTAGGACATTGTATGTATGTTTCGTTGCTTTCTAATAAATAAGTTTTAGATAATTATACATATTTGTATAGAAAACGAATTTAAACAGAGTTTATATTTCGTAAGACTGCGATACCGATGATAATTTGATCTCCTTTTAAATTCATTGGTGTTGTACTCAGTTTAACACTGTTTGACGTTTCATTTGTCACCATTAACGTTTGTCGGCTGCATAAAAATCAATCAGGACTATATCATCATCATCAACATAGTAATCCTTGCCTTGTCTTCGTAGTTACATAGCATACAAACATTTAACGAAAGATTCTGATGTGCATGCATTCAGTCTTCCGGAAAGGAAGTCACTTTGTAGTTGCAGTATACAAGTTTATATATATACATACGGCGATACACATTCATCATCCTCATTTAGTGGTTTGTTTTTTTCTTTGTTGTTAAACTTTGTTTATAAGCGTCAAATAAAAGACTATAGAAGGAAAAAAAAGAGATCATAGTATAGTTGATGAACATTCACACTTGTAGGTTATCGGTCATTAATTCGAAAATTGGGTGGAGCGCTCAACGATCGATTTGTGTATATATGTATATTATACGTGTATGTATCTTTGCAAATGTGTGTATACACATCGAATAGATAAAATCTCACTGAGCAGCATCAGTAGAGAGTCCAGCGTAAAAAAAAGTTGGTGCGTGACCAAGTTGTTCATTAAAATCTCTAATCACCAACACACTCTCAGTGAATTTATGCTCATATGTGCATCTACTATGTTATCTGTCCCCGTAGTGTCTTTCTCGTCTTCTTCTTCTTTTTTTTCGTTCGTTCGTTCTTTCTTTCTTTCTCGTCAACAGAAAAATCAAAAAAGATAGAAGAAAAGACCAGTGTATACAATTCAGTTCTTCTCGTTCTCTCGCGTACAATCAGCTTCTTTTGTTAACATCTCAACTAACTCTAGAATGAGATATGTACGGGTTGATCTTTATTCAGGTCTTAACTCATTAGAATAGGGATTAATCATGTGAAGCTGCTTCTGTTTGCTCATTCGTTTTTTTTTTTAATTTTTTTAATATTTCATCTAGATTTAGTATAACACAATGCAGATTATTCAATTTTTATTACTATTTCTCTTGTATTTGAAACCAATTTATACAGCAATTCAACGATTGACACCAATTTCATTAAATGAACAAAGCTCCATTGGTACATCTATCTATGATTTAAGTCGTGTTTACTCATCCTCATCAAATTTATATAAATTTTCTTTTCTATCCGATTCAAGTCCACACAATTCATTTTTTATTATTGATTCTCTAACAGGACGTATATCTATAAAACGTATGATCGATCGCGAAGAATTATGTCAAACACATATATGCAATTGTGAACGATGCATATTAACATTAGAAATAATAGCATCATCTCAATCGATTGATATATTATCATTAGATATCACCATTATAAATATAAACGATAATCAACCCCTATTTCCTATATCAATATTTCATATAAGATTATCAGAAAATACCGACATTGGTTATATATCATCGTTTCCATCGGCAGCCGATCTTGATTTTCAAGATCGTCTTGAATATCGTATTCTAGCATTTAATGAATCGAGTGATCAAGATCTATTTGAAACATTTTCTCTTGTTAATTTACATACAGAAAATCAACTTGGCTTACGTCTATTAAAATCGCTCGATCGTGAAAAACGAACTATCTATAAAATGAGAATTTCTGCTAGCGACGGTGAACTTACAGGACAATTATTACTCGATGTTCATATACTTGATTCGAATGATAATGTTCCTAAATTTGAACATGAACAATATTATCTGAAATTATATGAAAATACTCCTATGAGCACCGATATTCTTCATATACATGCTTATGATAATGATGAAGGTTTAAATGCTTTAATTAATTATACGATCATAACAAATCATCCCTTAGAAACATTTCCATTTGAAATCAATGCAACCACAGGTATTATTAAATTAATTCATTTATTAGATTATGAACAAGAAACAACGTATCGTTTTAATGTTCGTGCACGTGATAATGGACCTGATGCTATTAATGTTTATACACAAATACAAGTCGATATACTTGATGTGAACGATTGTCCGCCTGATATTGATTTTATTCTACCAGATATTGATCCAAATAAAATCGATCCACGAAAATATATGTTTTATATTGATGAAGAACAAAACATCAATACACGTTTATTTCATTTAAGTGTCAACGATAAAGATTCAATGAATGATAAAATAGAATTAAAACTATTAACATATACAAATCTATTTCAATTAAATGAACAATACAATGATTTATACAGTTTGTCAGTTATAGGCCGACTTGATCGTGAACAACAAGAACAATATCGTTTAACATTCGAAGCACGAGATCAAGGTTTGTATTTCATTAAAAGAACAATTCTACTTCCTAATTGCATTTCTAGCGGATTAAATAAATACAATAAAATAATCTGTTAGTTGTTAAGAATAACATTTACATCGTTTTTTTTTGTCACATTTACGGGATTATGCTAAAAGCATTTTTAATTAAAATTTATACTTTTTTTTTCTTCATCTTCAGGTGCTAGACCATCATTAATAACTCAAAAAGATATAACCATTGTTCTACTCGATATAAATGATTCACCACCCTTACTTGATCGTTATCCATCTCCAATAAATATCAATGAAAACAATCCACCGAATATTAAACTTGTTCAATTTCATGCGCAAGATTTCGATGCACCAAATTCGTCAAATAGTCTTTTAACTTATTCTCTTATTTCATCGAATAATTCACGATTATTTCATATAGATCCACTAACTGGTATATTTTCTGTAGGAAAAAATATATCGTTCGATTATGAATCTCAATCGAAATATAATTTAATATTAAATATAAGTGATCATGGAAAAAATCCTAAACATCTTGAAACTCTACATTCATTTGTTGTCTATATAAATGATATCAATGATAATAAACCAAAATTTCAACAAGATTCGTATTCATTTCGTGTACAAGAAAATATTCCTATTGGAACATTGATTGGTCAAATAACAGCATCAGATCTGGATACTAATACAACTATACATTATGAATTAACATGTATTGATGATCAAGATGTATTTGAAATAAATCTATTGAATGGTCAATTACGAACAAAAGCCATACTTGATTATGAAAATCATCCTCTACATCGTTTATATGTCACTGCCAAAGATAATGATTATCTTCATTCAGATCGTGTCACTGTCGTCATTGAACTCATTGATATTAATGATAATACACCTATTATTGAACCATTATCAGCTATTTATATTCCAAGTGAATTATTAGAAACAAGCCAATCGAAATCAATTACAATTACAAATATCAATGCTCACGATCGAGACTCTGGTATGAATGGAAATTTAACATATACAATTATTGATGGAAATCAAAATGATTATTTTCAAATAAATTCGTTAAATGGAACCATTTATGCTCAATCGAATAGTTTACGTCAGGGACATCATCGTCTCACGGTAAAAGTATGTGATCAAAACGAATTAATTCCAAAATGTTCAACCATAGATATTAATATTAAAGTTGGAGAATATATTAATAAATTATTTTATACAGCATCAATAAATTCTCAACCATTAATAGATAAAATTCAAGGAAAAGAACATACATTAGACTATGAAACTATTTTAACACGTGAAATTATTATTGTCGTTATCGTATCGACTATTTTGACATTAGTATTTAGTATAACAATGGGCATTTTAATTGCTGTCTTTTGTAAACAAAAACGTTGTAAACATTTAAATCGATCGTCATTAACTAAACCTTGTGAATTACTTCAATCAACTGATGCTGATAAACTTCTTACAACAACGGCAACAATACAATCGAATGTAAGTTATATCGTATCATATCTGATTTAGACAAAAGGTCATCTTTTGTGTATTTTAATCTAACCATGTGTGAGTGAATGTTGTCATCTTAATCCGAATATCTATATTGAGACGAATTCTATCAAAAGGTTAGACCACTATTTAACATTTGAAATAAATAATCGTATATGCGAAAAACAAAAAATGAAGACATTCCTTTGATCATAATTTTTAAAGTTACGATTACGTAAGAATTACTTTCACACATAGGAGATCCGGGAAATGAAGTGTGAACGCACATCTTAGACATATATCAAAGTTAATTATATTGAAATGACACAAACACACTTGGACATGTTTTATGCATAGATACATTTTCTTCTCTCTTTTTTTTTTATAGAAATTGAATGGACATCATCATCTTGAACCTTATGATGATATAAAACGTTTAGCTGGCGGTGGTGGAAGTTCAGAAGATAGTTGTTACGGAAGTAATGATTTATCTCGATCAAGTTCAAGTGCACATGGTGTTGCACGTCCTCTTCTTACAGCACAACATCGATCATCAAGTTTAAGTTCAACAAGTGTTGATTATGCTGTACCAACACAACGACATCAATCGTCAACAAATAATAAATCAGCAACAATGGTTGTTGTCGGTATTCATCAATCGATTAGTAATGTTGTTGATGATAATAATATTCAACAGCAATGTCATCCTTTGAAAACATTTCATTCGCCTGCAACATCATCATCATTATCAAATCATTATAATTTAAAAAAGACTGTACAAGCATTTACAAGAAGACCAGTAGCAGATTTACAATCGACCTATTTGACATATGATTCAATTGATGTACCACCACCGCCACCACCTGCGAATTCCAATATGCTCTATCCCAATCATTCATCTGCAGCATGTTCATCAACTGGCAGTTCAACATCGAGAGAATACAGTATTTGAGAAATTTTTTCTATTCTCTCTTATTCATTTTTCTTTGTCATTTTGATATGCATTTTGAAACAGTGTCTCTTGTCTTACTCTTAGCAAAATGTGTGCTCATACCTTGTATTTTATTTCGTACCTTCTGTTTGTTTGTTTTTTATTTCATACATATATATTAATATAAACAAAGCCTTTTACTTCGATATGATCTTTAACATTGGTAAAAATTAGCTATTTGTAGTTCTCATCGGTGTTAGATAAGTCGGGTCTGACTGAAAATACTTGGCTTTAGACCATTTTTTTGCCGTCATCCTTGAGGTTGTTGGTGTTTTCTCTTCGCACAGATCCATACCCACGCCAAACGCTTTAATCAATGTTTATTAGATGAATTGAGTTTTATTGATTATCATCATTCATGACATATAAAAGTATTTAGCTTAAAACAATATCTACATCCGATCCATATTCATTTCTAAAACTGCACCCGCCTCCAGAGTATGACCTACGATACCAATCTTTTTTGAAAATAAACACACTGACGTAGTGGTCAGGGAATATACTTTTTAAACTGTCACTAAGAATCTGGACTCTTTTTGCGCTATCTGCTTCATCTTTTGTCTTGTAAATAAAGGGAAATGCTTTGTATCTAATTTCCTTCTGATTCATGCTTGATCCTTTCCCGTTATTTAGTTTAATAACACGCAACCAATAGTCACCATCACACTTGACTTTTGTTAGCTCAATCCCCCGATATTTACAAGCCTCTTCTGAAGCTCTCCACCCATGAATCACGAAAAGATCATCGGGATAAGCCTTTCTATAATTTGCCATAATCTCGTCCACGATAGCAGTCATTATGATGAACTGCAGTTGTTTGAATTATCCAATAAATAATGTAATCAATACGTTCGTTTCAAGTTCTTCTAACTAACGGTTGATTCACATGCTAAAAGAGACAACTTTCATAATATATACTCAGTAAAATGGAATATGGAGCATTCAAACGACTAAGTAAAGCTTACTCACTTAAAATGTAGCCACTGATATGAAGAGAAAAACCAAAAGAAAGCAGCAATATTACATATATGTCAATATACAACTTATACAACATGTAAGAATGTAATAAAGAAAAGCATCGCCATATACTAGGGGTATAAAGATATCAACCCATGTCATAAAACTCGCGACGAAATCGTCGATTTTATCTCGGTTAGTTGGACGATGTATCGTTAAAACTGATGGTTAGTGTACTGCAGCCGGGTCGGGTAACCGGCACCCGACCCGACCCGGTACCTGGGTCCGGGTGAAAAGCTCCGGGTCGGGCCGGGTGCCGGTTCTGGAAAAAAAAGTCGGGTCGGGCTGAGGAATTTTCAAAAAACCGACACCCGACCGGCCAACTAGTGATATCTAGAAGAAACATGAAATTTTCAGATATCATTGTCGATTTCAGTCATTTCAGTCATAGGAATGTGAATCTGATTGGGTTATTATTCACTAATATATTCAATAGTCACGACGGGTCACCTAACCTAACCCACAAACACGATTGTTCTACTTATATGTTAAAGAAACTTCGCTAAGTGTGCTAGCTGCTTTATATAACTGATCTATTACCGCCTCACATTTACATGAATCATCGTAAGTATCCATTCTCACATACTTCTACATGTTCATTAATTTTTACTTTTTATCCTAGCTCAGCTCTTCATCATCTCTTCTACCACAAAAACGTAGTTTTTAATGTTATATATTATTGATTGTAAGTATTCATTTCTCTATAATTTCTCATTTGAATTCACTTCTATTTTATCTTCTAGACCTTAGTTGAACAACAAAAACATTGTTTTTGATGTTATTTATTATTTTTATTGATCTTTTATTATCAATTATTTATTATCTATTATTTATTATCGATTATTTATCTCATTGAGATCATCTCACTAATAAACTATTAGCAAAATTTTGACCACAATCCGGTCGGGTGCCGGTCGGTTACCGGGTATAGTTGTCCGGGTCCGGTTCGGGTCCGGGCGTAAGGCCACCGGGTCCGGGCGGTTCCGGGTGTGGGAAAAATCAGTCGGGTCGGCTCCGGGTATGAAAAGTTGCACCCGTGCAGGACACTACTGATGGTTTTTGGTCAATTTTCCGAACAAAATCAAGATTCATCAAGGAACGATACGGCTTTCACGAAATAGATAGATTATATCAGACTGTTATCAGAGGGCCTCCTGAAACTTATTTTCTTTATATTTCTTATTCTACAAAAAGAGCGATTTATGTATCATTCTGATAAAAATCGTGATTAATCGTCTAAACTGCGGCGATTTCGAGGATATGCAAAGATATACACAATAGCAGGAACCACAATCGTAGGCACAACAATAGAGTGGGTGTTTATGAGTGTGGTCATGAGACACTCTGTTACTCTCGTATACTAGATGCACACCCACACCTTGAAGGAGTGATGACTGCTGTATAACTAGTAGCAATAGGATGTTTCGCTGTGGTTACATCCTAAATAAAAACTAAGAGATGCTGCAAAGACTTTTTATCTTCAGGATCCTTGTTTCATCAATTTACATGTATTGTAGAATTTTTTATGCTGTATTCTATTTCTGTATGTTTCAAAAGAATATTAACACAAAAACTATTGATTTTTTGGGTGGGTATTCGCCATTAGTCTTCACATCTCAAACCCACACACCCACACCCTCAAGAATTGGCTTTGAAAATGATTCCCTTCATTTTTTTTATAATGCTGACCGCTATAGATTTTCTTGTTAGATTTTAATTCGGTATGAATATGATTACGGTCTAATACGTCAGCGTCATAAATAAAATTCCCATAGATGATGGATTTTCATTAATACATGATTGGGCTTTTGTTTTATAATGCAAAATAAAACATAATCGGACTTTAATTCGCTGATATTGGTATATATACATAGAAGGAATAATGCTACTTAGATATCTAAAATGCATAAGTCCATTCGAATAGAAATGTACGGAAATAATTTCACTGTCTTATATTAATAAGCAAGAATTCGATGTCGATCAAGATGCCAATAAAGTTAAATCAATACCTCATTGAGTACTAGAAACTTTTTACATGTAGTCACGCCTACCGAAGCCTTGATCTGTTCTAGTTTGAGTCTACCGTCCTCTATTCCGGGGCAGGCTTGAGCCTCACGAGCCTAATAGGTTCACCGCCTATAATGCCAATGACGTTCAATCAGTATCTCATTAAATAAGAAATTGGTATTGGTACAGAAAATATCGACTGATCTTGCACCAATGTGTCATTTGTCACAAAAACAAAAATTAAACGATAATAGGATACATTTACATTTAATAGTGCCTATTCAAGATTTTATCTATTATAGTTTGAGCCTACCCACGCCTAATGGCTCCGCCGCCTAAGGCATGATTTACTATTTATCTAAACGGAATAAAATAAAATAAATATTTCTGTAGTTAATTTATATGAAAAAATACTTGATTTAATTGATTGATTGATGAAAATATTGGTGAGAGAAAACTCGATCTACTTCCACATCCATTTTTCACATGAGCATTGACACATGTGAAAAATACAATTGCTAGAATATACATGGTTATGGATGTGAATGTACATCTTGTTTTAATGCACACCAACACTATGAGTAACTGTCCTATTCGAGTTCAAATATAAATGGAGAACTATTCCTAGATTTAGTTTTAGTTTAACTTTCCGATATATGCAACATATTAATATATATATACCCTTCACTTGCACCCACATTTGAGCACTCCTCCATTGCATCCGCATCGCCCACACCCACACCCTCAGTATTTGCTTTATTAAAAAAGATATTTTTAATATTTCTTAGATCATCTTATCGTCATAGTGAACGTGAGTGTTGTTCTATTTAGAAAAATAATTCTTTATTTAGGTGTTCTGATCTAATCAATGAACACTAATAATTGTTCTCTTTAGTTTTTTTAATTTCGATTGTCAGGTGTTTGCAATGAAAAATAAGTATTGTTTTGCTTCAATTTTTTAAGAATTTGATTTAGATTAACTGATCTTCTTCATCAAAAGTTAATATTATCATATGGAACAAAAATTCATAACAAAAAGAAAAAAGCTAATACATTTATTTTATTACAGCTAGTAAATCATTAATAAAGTTTATTATATATCCCCACGTCGAACAGTACGGTCCGTATACGACCGTTTACGGTTACTTTACGACTATTTTCCGGATGAAAGTTTGCCGTAATATCTGGCGCAGTAATACGGGCCGTATGACCATGAGAGTACGGAGCACAAACAGCCGTAAACCATCAAAATTCAGTCCCGTTTACGGTGCCGTACTACTATGCCAGGTATTACGGGCAAATGCGGCCTATTTACTGCCGTAAATATACCATTTTGACATCGTTTGCCGTCGATAAACAGACCGTAAACGAGTCCGTTTTGATGAGCCTGGGTCTTTATCAGATGAATAATATTATTCGTTTTCCATTATTGATGATGGACCATGACTAATTGATTTACGTTCGCTCGAATGAATATTATATTCGATCTTGGGTCGACTATGACGCGCAGGACAAGATGAATACGAGTGTATTTCAATCGGCGATTCATGAAACCGAACTTTTTTTTTCATAACGTTTTGCGATGACTCCGATCCAATACGATGTCGAAGATGACTATCGTATGAGCGTATATCGACGCTCTAGAGCAAATCAGTAAAAATTTTCATGTTATAGGTGTTTTCTTTACACTAACCTTTATTTTCTTCGATTTCGCATTCTTGTTGTTGCCGGCTTTAATAGAATTTTTTTACCAGTACAGCATAAAAGGAAGACGTTCCGAGGCATTTTAGTCTAAAATATAAGTTTAACAATGCGGTTAAGTATGTCGGAAAGAATAAAAGTTTATCATAGAGAAAGAACGACTAGAGCTAGAATGAACGATGATTATGTATACTTTCGAATCTATTTTATACTGTATTACATATATACCCATCAGTTGTTACCGCTTACTTACTTTATGTGTTCCCTCTATATTCTGTCTTATCCAATCAAAGTGCTGCATAGTAAGAATGACTATAGATGAAGGTGATGATCTCTGAATGTTCTAATTAAAGAATGTCAGTAAATACATGAATAAGGTTCGAGTTTTTGCTTAATAGTCTCTTTTTCGCTTATATGCAACTATCAATATGTGTGATATATGCTGTATCCTATTTGAAAAAAAACGCATACGGAATCGACGAGTTTACAAAAACTGCTATAATCAACAAAAAACGACTTATTTTTAATGCTGTCATTTATATTGAACAGTATAATCTTGAGTATCATATTTGTGATAATGAAGTGTTTCTTTTTTATTTTATTTGTGAGTATAAAGAATCTTCATTCGGTTAAATAAATATTTGTAACCCTTCCATGTTAGAAGATTCGGAGCCTTCTAATATGTCCGAGCGTATAAACTCTCTAAAGGTGTCGTATAATGCGAATTTTCAAGTAAGGTATTCGAAAAAATTTTCAATTTTTTAACAGTTCATGTCGTTGTTTCTTCAAAATGCACTCTATTAAACGCCGACTTATGAAATTATATAGTTATAAATAATGCATGTTCGCATGTGACTCTTCATGTATCGATGGTCTATTTTTGGAGTGTTACCGAAGCTGTATCTATCCGATTACATTTTTGTAACCGTCTCAAGTTTCGTATTCCGATAACCTTTTATTATCTACGGAGGCGCCTAAAAATCTATTCATTTTCTTGAAAATATAGAGCTTCGCACGCACACCGGTACTCAAAGCATACGATACATGTTTTAAGTGTGGGAAAATATCGACAGCAATCTGTCTAAAAAATAGATTGTTCGACTAGCATGTGGCATACTTCTCAGCGAATCGAGTTCTTATTCATACTCAGCAGAACCATTCACAAGAAGATGCGACGTAGAATTAAAGTGATACTTATAAACAATTATGTCGACTTTTGATAGTATTTCTAACCAGATTCTTATTTACAAATTCTTATCAATATACTTAACCATTTTAATGTCTTCGTTCAAACACTAATTGTTGCGAAATTCGAGTCTAAGACTGTATCAGTTCGAATGGAAAAAAGACTTCATCTAACAGCTGTAGTTTAGAATTTGAACTTATCTTTCAACTCTATTTTAGGAACATGGTGTTTGATGCTCCTTTTAGCTATCCCTTCTCATGAATAAAAACAGAAAAGATCAACAAGAACAGTTTTTGAAACTTTTTCATGGTCGGATTAGAGAAGATCCAGATCTTCTAAGATACCTTTCAAACTTTTGAGAAAAGGGTAGCTTTTGATGCGTGGGTTGGAGTGCGGGTTGTTACAATGTTAAAAATCACTCAGATTCTAGTTTTTTGGTTGTCGTCGGTCTATTCAATGTTATGGTGGACTTGAAGAAAACATTTGTTCCCGAATATCAAGCTGTATAGTGACGCTGAACAGAAGGTATCAGTCAACTCACAACATTTCTTAAATGTCAAAAAACGCCATGAGAAATTGCTGGAAATAGAAATATTTTAACTTTTAGTATAATAATGATTAAATATTATAGCTTCAATAACTCCCAATTTGTATTATAATAAAAACGGTTAAGTTATTTTCATATGTTATATAAACATATAATTACATTTTGTTGCATTTAAAGTTCAAAAAGGTACATTTTTGTAATTTTCCTATATTATTGACCGCTGTTGTCATTACGCAGCTAAAATTGGTAAAAGCCATGACTCTCAAAAATGCAATTTTACTTTTATCGTTCGCTATATTTCCTTGGTGCTGGAAATTTCCTTGTGATATATTAATCACTCGCGTCTTTGTTTAGCTAAGCTACTTTATTGATATTCATCACTGAATTCAATCATACAGTACGAATAGATATATTGCTTTCTATATACCTTTTTGAATGAAAAGACATGTACATGATAATGGTTTACAATAATTGTTGGAGAAGACATAATGAAGTGTTATTGCTTGTCAATGGAGGAAAAAAGTTGAATATGATGTTTGTTTTAAAATGAACAATGTAAATTGTCATATATATAGGGGGTGGATGTGTGCGTTTATAAATACTGCCCGTTTGCGTTATGTAATCAGTCGGCGGTCATTTCAATTAACGAATGCACAGATAAGAGAAATGACCAGTAATGCAAATTTCTTTTCATAGTAATCAAAATAAGATTGCACAAATTTAATCAAAGGATGTTTTCAAAATGCGATAATAAATGTTGTTTTGAAATCTTATAAACATGTTTCTAAAATGATCGAAATTGATGATCGATGAAATGTATGAGAAATGCCACTCTATATCACATTCTATACAATTTTAATAGAATCTATAATTTTTTTGAAGACTGATAAAATATAGCTACGTGATTGAGATTGTTCAGTATTTTAGAAGAAGCATACATTTCGAAAAATATACCCAGGTCGAACAGTCCGGCCTGGAAACGGCCGGTTCTGGGTAGTTCCGTTGATTTTGTGGAAGCAGTATTCTGGTTGGAAAATTTTCGCATTTTTCCCGGCGATTTCCGATCAATTCCTGTCGGAAAGCACCGGAACTTCGCAGGAATTCTCCGGAAAAGTCCGGCCGTATTTTTGACCGGAATACTGCTTCCATGTTCCAGCGATTTCCCGTGTTTTCCTGCAGGATATGGTGACTTTCCCGCATATTCCCTGAAGTATCCTACGGGATCCGGTGGCTGGAATGTTCGACCTGGGTATTCTAAAATAGTTTTATTTTCGATTAATTCCAATTCTTTTTCCGAAATAAATCGGGATTTGACAAAAAATGGTTTCTGGAAGCCTTTTTAACTGGGACCGGAGCTTACAAGCGCTACCGCCGGCCATTATGAGTACCGGCATGCCTCTGGTAGCGACAAAAAATGTGCGACATGGGAACGTAGAATCGTGCATTTGTTTCTGAGCTATACTTGCTATATACGAACGCACCAGAGAAGAAGATTCTAATTAATCCGCATATAAAACGACTAATTAAGAAATCTGCTAAAGGATTTCTGGCTTATTAATAGAATACAATAATAGATGTCGCTAGAGGGTATGGGTGTTGATAGTAGAGGCAGCGCCAGGAATTTCCGTCTGGAGAGGCTCAGCTCCTTAACTCTCAAAGTGTCAAAAGGTATAGTGGACATTTGTTCGAAGATTTTCTTCCATTGACAATGTTACTTAGCTCGTATATGAGTGTATAAAAAATCCGCTCTTGTTTGTAGATAAGTCAGCTACTTTTATTTATAAAATCTAAAAATAACACTTAACGCAATAAAATTCTGCAGTTCTTGTGGCTACTTGAAAATTTATCTATTACTCGTTCATAATTTATATCAAAATCACGTTCAACTGCTAGTATTGTCAAGTCACTTAAACGTGTATCAGTCATTGAATTTCGTAGATAGTTTTTGATTATCTTCATCTGCGAAAAAGATCTTTCACAAGTAGCTTGAGAAATTGGCATTGTTATGGCATCTTTAATCATTTCTAATGTTTGTGGAAATGCGTTTGAAAATGGAAATAATTCATTTAGGAATTCAATCATTTCATTGATTGTTTTAGATTGAAGCATGGATTTGATAACAGCAAATTCATTTTTTAATGCACTTGGATGCATGAAGCGATATGTTGCGACATCACACGCCGAAAAGATTATGAATTTCTTGAAACCTTAGAAAAATTCTGGGGAGGCTCAGTCCCTTGTAGCCTCCCCGTGGCGCCGCCACTAGTGCCTAGTAGATATGGGTGTGAGTGGATGTTGACGTGAAAGTGTGAGTCTTTCTGTTCAGACACTCACACCCACACCCTCAAGAACTAACAGAAAGTTCGGTTGAAAAATTGCGAAACCTTACTTTTTCTTCTGAACCTATACAAGTTTTGCATAATGACTTCGAACGATTTTCACTTTACCGAATCTAAAACCGTTTAGATCAAATGTACTGAACCACTGAAGCTCGGTATTAAGCCTTTTTTTAGAGTGTACATATGGAAAAATCACGGTTAAAACACGGGCGTTAAACACCGGGCTGGTTTACAACGAAAAACGTACGTAAATAGTACAAATACAGTTGAATACGGTCATATACGGTCATAAACGGTTTGTTCACGACCGTATACGGTCCGTATCTGGTGACTGTACTCAATCACTCGGATAATCGTATCTGTAATATTTTGGAATATATTTATGATCACTTTTACCAAGTGTTACAGGGAGACAGACAGAAATTGATGAGTGAATTTCTGCATCTAGATCTTATTCTTTTAGTACGTATCGGGAAGAGCACATTTTTACGTTATTGGAATTTGTGAGTACACTTTAAAAAAAATAGGCATTCTACTGATCACTTTTAGGTTTTGAAGAATCTGCGAACCCTAAAATAGTTCTTCCCTTGAGTATGCGGGTCGAACGTTTGCTACGAAACCATCTTGAGATATCCGTGCGATCAAAAAAAGGCTCGGTATCGAAAAAGTGAAACAATTCAGATTTGAAACAAAGCTTTAAAGGTTTTGCATGTACCGATAGAGGATTTGTCGCGAACCTGTATGGCTTTGTCTTTTTGATACCAAGCATTTTTTGGTCAGACGGATCTTAAGATGAGCAATGGTTCGGTCCGTGTGCACGGAGAACTATTTTTGGTTTTGTAGAGTCTGACAAACTTAAAATGGTTCAGTAGAATATCTATTTTTCTTAGAGAGTAGGTGAATTGCTGAAAACCAATGGTTGAGACTGGCAGATTCAACTTGTCTTACCATTAGAAGATAAATCGATCTGTTTTTGAATTGATTAATGTTATATGTAGTATTAGATTCGGAAGAAACCTGATGAGTCATTTAAGCAAGAACGACATTTTATATATTGTTTTGTATCTATCTTTATTTCAGCGTTTAACACGCCAACACCGCAACGGCAGATGGACTCTTCCAACTTTAGTTATGTAAGCCTTCATCAGTGTTCTTGTTGCCGGAAAATATGCTTCGACTCTTTCCTGTAGTATTTCAAGTATCCGGTTGCGATTCTAGATTCTCAATTACATTTTTTCGGAATCTTCCGTCTCTAGTCTAATATGAGTAAAACTCATAAAAATAAAATGGTTTAGTCTTGTGGGGACAACACAAATAAAATAGAAAAAATAAAAAATTGTTACCTTTTCTTTTTTCATCATGAGACCGGTGAGAGTGTGCATAGATTGCGCGATTTAAATTAGTTATTTACTCGTCTTATCAGTCTTGAAGGATACCAACTAGTTAAATGTGACCTCACAAATTGATTAAAATGCTTTTGTGCGACGATGGTGACACAATAATAACACACAGTCAACCTTTTTTCCCATTTATGTTGGAGAAGATACTAGTGCCTACGTGGCTTGAGATCTATAAATAGCTGACACTTTATTGTTGAAGTTGATCGCGTTGGAATCAGACAAAGTCAATATAAATTGGTGCCCAATTATTAACCGTAATGGAATCGCATTTCGCTAGATCCTATATACCTAATAAGTATATGCAAGCATGTGTGTATTCTTTTCGCGTATTTTTTCTCGGACAGGAGAAGTCATTGGATCGAAAAAAATACGAATTATGGACCGACCTACTAGAAGATGTTTTTCAACTTTTCAAGGATGTGGACATCAATAAGGACAATGTTATTTTAACACAGCGCGACGATAATGATAAGGAACGGCTACTAACTGGTGTACCCAAACTACTCGAAGAAGGCCATTATGGCACAATTTATATCAAATGCGTGCGTATTTGTGTCTTTTATTTTGAATAGATGAAAAATAAATCTCGCTTCTACTAGGTCCATCCAGTCTGTGCCATGTGTCTAAATCCGTTCGGTATACTTGATAAGCAGCTGCCATTGGAATGCCCTCAAGTAAAATGTGATGAACAGTACTGTGGCGATTGTGTACAAGCGATTCGAGGAATAGATAACAAATACCCATTTATATGTATGGTTTGCAAGGGAAGTACGATTCCACGCCGCAACGAGCTCATTGAAGAACATTTAATATGGAAACATTTCGGCAAGCTGTATGGGACAGAGAATTTTCTTGCTTTCAAATCAAAGTTGGAACTGGATTCGTATTCTGACATTGTGAATGACATTCGTTTGCGACGTAACCATCTTCAGTCAAGAATTAACACTTTCGAGAAAAAGCGGAAGAGTTCTGACTCGACGGATCCTTCAAACAACAACTTACAGAATTCAGACTCAAAGGATCCACTCATTCAGGATGTAGCTAACATGATTATTGAACTAGACAAGCTGATCATAGAATTAGAAAATATCGGGTCGTGTATGGATGAACACGCTACTATCATTGATGAATGTTTGGCAGCATACCAAGATAGATTGAAACACTTTGATAAGCTCTGTGAAGCATTGAGTAAGGAAATAAAATTGACCGAAACGAATACTCGTTGTATATCAATAAAAATAGCCGATAGCCAGCAACAGCAGACGCAAGATATATACCATATGAACGATTTGTGCAAACTATTACCTCAGCAGAACGTTGCTAACATCGACAAAATTCTTGCAGATATCATGTTTCGGAAAAAAACCATTGAACCATATCTTGCGAGTCTCGATTTATTCCTAGAAGATCAACCACAAAACATAACAACGTTTAACAGTTCCATTTGTAACGCTAAAGAGATGTTGAAAGCTATTTGCGAAAGATGCATTGACCAGTACGGTGACTATTTAGCAGACGACAGACTTAAACATATACCTTGTTCCAAGTTTATTCTTCTGCTCGAAAATTTGCGTGTGAAAACCGAACGGCTAGATATAAAAGCTAATTTCTCCAAAGTTATTTCTTTAAATGAGATATGGCAGAATAGCCACAGTAGTGACGAGCAATTCAAACCTAAAGTTATTGAACTTTTCAAAGCTGTAGAACTAGATCTAGCACAAATATTTTATAATCGCAACTATATCCGTTCGATTCCATTCAAGGTTGGAGTTATTGGTGATGGATGTGTGGGTAAAAGTACTTTAATAGGAAAACTCAGCGAATGCGTAGACCAATCGGTATCAACAGTTGCTAGTGGAAGAAGTACATTCGGATATTTGCAAATCGACACATTTATAAATGAGTGTCCCCATAAGACTATTCCAATCACGTTTATAGATCTCGAAGGTGCAATTGATACCAATAACGCAGTATTCATAGGAAATTACAAGGAATTGATCAAAAAAGCGGACTGTGATTTGTACTTGCTTGTATTTCATGATTCATTTGACGATGACTTGCATGGCGGCTGGCATAAATATATAAAAGAAGAGTTGCAGCGAGACTGTCTTCTTGTTCGAAACAAAGTAGATCGACTCTTTTTAGATCTCTTCAAGGAAAGAAAGAAACAAGACTACACTCCCAAACTGAATCCAAGGTATCTTACGGATCGTATTATAAGAGACTTAAGGAAACAAGTTGGGTTCACAAAAACGCGAAAATCTCTCTCTGGCACAGTGTATCTAACGGCGGCTGCTTGTGATACTGTTCTGGCAACGGAGGATTTCGCCAAGTTTGACATAGACGAGTTAAAGAAAACGATCATCCTTATGGCTACTAAAAATACTCGAGTCGCACGCATACGTGACCTCGCCGTTCTTGCTGTAATAAATACAATAAACACATGTTTTCGACGCGCATACGTTGTTTCTAAACTAAAGTATCAAGTCCTAGCCACTTTGTCCAGTATCATTCCTTTCGCTGACGAAGTGCCAGTTTATTTTGGACAGGAAAAAATTCGTCAGGTGTTTGGCATCCATGACAACATGTGGATAACAAACTGTTTCAAGAGAAAAAAAGACTCACTCCAAGAATATTTGAGTAAGTATCCACTGATGGTGTCCGAAAGCAAACTACAATCTGGCTGTTTTGCATATCTTGCGAAAAGTACCACGGAAGAATCGTCACAGCGTATAGGAATAGAAGCAAGGAAGTATATTCAGGCAAAAGAGATGAATAGGAACAACATGATAAGCTCAATTGGAAGAAAAATTGAACCGTGCCTCAATACTACTGCTATCACTCTCGGAGCACTTGGAAAAATATCTGATGACGCTCTTCGTACAGCAGGTGTAGCCACATCCGGCGCTGTTCGTGCATTATCGATTACAGGTATCGCTGCCGGTGCAGCACTGATTCCAATATGTGCCGCTTGGTCATACTATTCATCAGGCAAAAGAATGAACCGATATCTTCATGAGCTCTGCAACGATATGTTAATAATATTCGAATACTTTGTTACTATTGTATGCATTGAAAAACGCGAAGATCTACAGTCATCGGGAAAATGTCAAGAATGCCCTAGCATGGCAGAATTATCCTAAGCTTTTCGGATGAATATGAGTACGTTTTCAGCAGATCACAGCGTGGCAGTGGAAGATCTGTTTTGAACTATGGGCTTGACGTTCATGAAATATTTGTCTTTTTTTTAAGAACAAAATAAAATCAATGCTCTAATATCACGAACGGAGATTTTACTTGCATTTTCTTTCGAGTTTGTAGTCCGTGTCAAATTAGTTGTTGTATACCTTTATCTACTTGTGTATGACTGAATCTTGGGGTGACAGTGGATGTGTGCGAAATCAGGCCCGAGTCGATTGTTCCAGCCACCAGATACTGTGGGAACCAGCCAAAAAGATTAAAGGAAGAGCTATATAGAAGTAAAGTACTCGATTAGTGACTATGGGTTTTCGAGTCACAGGCATCATTTACATGTATGTCAATCATTATTTGGCAGAACACCGTTCAATATGTATGGTAATAACATAACAAATAGTTAATAGTTTCATGAGTAACTGATGTCGAAGTTGTGAAAATTGGCATAGTTGTATCAAAAAGCTTGTCAGCGCAGTCCCGTTGGGGCTAAAATGTGAAACTCACATATTTCGGTCAGTTAGATACTGATCAAACAGAAGTTTTATTTTTTCAGTGTCGTGAGATCATATTTTGTTCAAAAATGAGATAATAAAACCTTTTTAACATTTGAAGTTTATTGCATCTATCAATAGGGAATATTACTAGAGAGAACGTATGAAAAACGTTTTGTTTAAAATATGTCAGTATGCTGAAGTGTTTAGTGGTTTCATTGAAAAATATTGTGAATGATAATAGTTTAAACAGTATTTAGGATATAGCTATCAATATTATTGAGAAATTTATATTTTTTCGTATTATCAGGTGAGAAATTGATGCATTTTTTCATAAACAAAAATTTGATAAAAACTTCCAAGTGGATGGAAAAGTTACGAATTGTAAATACACTAAAGTAGATTTAAGCTCTAGATTAAGGTATTTGTGTGAAAAAAAAAGATTAAAATTTTCATCTGTTTATTGTAGGTGATAGAAGTAACGAGTGTAATAATAGCATNATGCAAGTAAAATCTCCGTTCGTGATATTAGAGCATTGATTTTATTTTGTTCTTAAAAAAAAGATTAAAATTTTCATCTGTTTATTGTAGGTGATAGAAGTAACGAGTGTAATAATAGCATAAACTAGTTGCTAGCTTCTGTAGCGTTAGCATACACTCGTTGCTAACGTCTGTAATAATAAAAAGATATAATACTGTCGTAACTATGGGCTAATAAAAAAAGACAGATTTTGATGATTAATTAGAGATTAAATCCTAATTATTATGATTTCTAATTAGCGAAACTAGATTTTTATTACTGATGTGAGTAGTGGTTAACATAGGCAATCCATCTGTATAACATTTTTACCTAATTAGTGCACCGAAGTGTTAGCTTTTTTATGTTTTATGTCTGTAATGGAGGGGGGGTGGGATACAGGAGAGCCGCAAAAACCTAACAATTCAACTTACACTCACAATTTTCTTCGAAAATATATGTGAGTTCCACAAAATATTAACTAATACATATTGTTTTATTATGATAAGTGTCTAAAAAGGTTGTTGCTGCATTGTATATAGATGTAAGAAATACAACACTGAAAAAAAATGGTGTCACACGAATCCTTTCAGGCTTCGTGGATCTTCACTGTATACTATTAGATATCGCAGCAGTCTACGAAACCATTTTAAGGTTTAGTAATCAAAGGGGTTCCGTAAAAAAACTCTTTTTATTTTTGGTAGGCGAAAGGGTTTCGTATGATACTTTTTTTTCCTGTACATTTATGCTGTCGACAGATCCTGACTCATCAGAAAATTGTCCAGCCTCGATTATCTCATTCGTTTACGTATTTATCAGTCACTAGTAATCCAGTTTCAATATTGTATAAAAGTATTTTTGAGCTCACACATTTTCGTGCCGACACCTTTCGAGAAAAAACACAGAATGCCTTCGCTAATATGGCAATGAACTTAAACATTTACCTTGTAGAAGATACTACCCCTATGCCTCCAACATTATTTTATGCTCCAGTTTTATGCATTACTACATCCCTTAGTTTTATTCCAGCTTTCAAGGCCCTAATATTTTAAATCGTTGATTATTCAAACCACAGACTCTTTAATATAATAAAACGATTAGTTGTTTGTCATTTTATCTAGCTGGAGATCTTATTAGTTTAGAACAAAATGGTACATCTCATTTCGGATTTAACTTAGACAATCGCAAGATACACAAGCACACAAAAAGACATCGGAGGATAGACACAGTTATAAGAGATGCACATAAATTGAAGCGGATCTGAATAGATATTGAGAGCTTAAGAATATTATTGAGAGCTTAAGAATATATATGAAGTTAACGATGGATATAGATGATTCCACATGTATACATGTGTCTCAAATAGATATAAGTTTTAAGTCTTACATAAGTATAAAGTGTTCAGATAATTCTTATAAGAGATTTGATGATCGATGTCGCCTTAACAAAACAATCCTGTTCTGTTTTCAGACTACAACTGAATACATATATCTACCAATCGCTAATATTGAAAAGATAAATGTTTGTATTATACTAATGCTAAACTAACACGAATGCTGAAGTATTGAGTTACTGTTTTAACACAAATACAAGAGCATTAGATTATCTCTTCATAGTCAAATACAAAACTCTTAACAGTTTCTTTTATATTCATTCTAAGTCCACGTGCCCACTGTAGATACAGCTCAGAATTTAGACAGAGCTATAAGAACTTTGATATAGATATATGTGGTGATTACAGTTTTGAAAGGATTGTCGTAGAAAAAAGTGTTACATAAGCATATAATAGCTTAGACATAGTTATAAGAATTTATACACACTTTTATACGAGTGGATATAGAAAGACGGAGTTCGATGTCGAGCTCAGAGACGAAGGATAGAAATGACGGATCACGGTGAATAGAAGTCACTGAGTATACAGTTAAGAGGCTAAATATAGAATTTCGGCTTAAAGCTAGAAATGGCGGTTTACCTAAATGAATAAGAGGTAAGGACGGAAATAAGGAATTACTGTTTAAAAATAATCGTTTCGTAGAAAACTGGAGCTCTCTCGGAAACCGTTTTGTAAATCTTTAGAAGTTTTCGAGAATGTTTATCAACACTTGAAGAGTTTACGAGAGTAAGTTGTTTGTTTCTAAGGGCTCGAAAATCCATAGGTTTCCAATATGACTGATTTGTCCTTAAAATCAAGGGATGAAATGAGAGAAGCTAATATTAATTGTGATTCTCTTTTGGATTCTTCAAGTGGATTTCATTCAACAAGTAAGATACATTGAAGAAAAGCCTCTTCAAATGAATTGCACCCAATTGGCAAGTTATATTCGAGAATTAAAAACTTATGACTATTTTTCCTTTTGTTTTAGATTTTTTAAGTGGTTTTCCTCCGAATAAAAGCCTAACATTAAAATTTCCTTTTCTATTTTAGATTCTTCAAATGGATTTCATCTAATTGGTGAGTTATACTCGAGACTCAAAAATTTACATCAATTTTTCTTTCGTCTTAGATTATTCAAGTGGATCTCGTCGAATGGCTAGGTGACATATGAATATTATGGAGATAGCGATATGTGTCGTGTTCACGATTTTATAACGCAAGACATGATGGCGGAATCTGTATTCTGTATTGGCTACTGATTTATTTAAGGTTTCGTGCTGGGTTTTCGTTTTGCTGAGCTCAGAAACCTGCTAAGGGTTTATCGGGAAGCAACTTTTTTTTAGAAAATCCCAGGTGAATGAATCCTATCGGATCTGATGGGATCCTATCACCCAACAGAATCCGATGGGGTTCCGGGTTACGGATTGACTGTCGGTTCCGACGGAAAAAAATTTTTCTTAATTAGGGGTGAATATGAATATTTTCTCATAAGAAAACTAGGGTCATACGTTCATGTCGGATTCCGTTAATTTCCAACACTGGATCCTATGGAATTCCTACACCAAGGATCCGACTGTAGGTCCTGATCCCGGAATCCTATAGGATTTCGTTGGTTTTATTGGAATCCATGGATATTTGGTATATTCACGGTCTGACCCTTGTCGGAATCCGATAGGATCCTAGTCTCGGAATGACTCTCCTGGGCTGATACACCATTGGAAAATCCATTAAAACGGTTATTACTAAACAAATTTATTTTTCATTTTTTGAAACAAAATTAACACCTAAACAAAAAACTGGTAAACTGGTAAGTCGAAGAAGACGAAGCAAAATGTTTACTTCATGTTTTGAGTTTACTAAAAAGTAATATTGGGCTTCAGATGGGCTATAAAAAAATAGATGAGGATATTTAATGACTTATGATTACTTTTTTTTCATCATTGAACGATGTCCATTCAACGAAATTGTTGCAACTAAGCATGTTAGAATTCCTTATTTGTATCTATAATTTTGATTGAACTCATTAATTTATATCCTGATTATGATTTTTAAGAACTGGCATTATTTGATAACCTATATGGATTCTTAAATAGGCAAACTAGAACAAAATAAATTGATTCACTTGATTGATACTATAGGTATTCATTTTCTTCTGCATGTTTTTGCCATTTTGGTCTATTGTCAGCACGAATTCTCTATTGTTGTTTTTAGACATTTATTTGTGCCAAAAAAAGCTGCATAACTATTTCGATTACGAACATGAATTGTAAAATTAGAAAGCTTAATTTTACAAAAAAAATGATTTCATAATTGTGCCTAAACCTAAAACTGTACAATTCTATTTCCTTTCGGTATAGCTGATGTATTTTGTGTATTAGTTAAAAACTGTGAGCTTTCAGAAAATTGTTCACGTCATATGATTTGCAATAAGGCAAAGCTTTAAATAAAACAAAAGAGTTGATCTTCCATACTTTGATTCCTGATGCTTAAATATAAAAGAGTAATTATACAATTACTAGTGGATAAATCGATGATTCAAAATTTGAATTGCAAATTCTTAAAAAGATTCTGTTGTTTAAAAGCATTTGACCAGAAACGATAAAAATTCGCTTAACAGGGATTAGATGGATACCAATGAAATGTTTTGAGTGAAACTGGAGTCGAGACTGAAAAAACGTTATCTTGTAGATCTTTATTGGGATTGTTATTATTATATGGCATATTAGTAAATCAAGAACTATTCGTCTGTATGATGTTTCTTCTGTTAGAGAGAAGAGGCATGTCTATAAAAGAACATCGATTAAGGCTCTTGACCATTGTCTATGTACGTAAATACAATTTTTTTCCTTTTTCTAACACTCAAATCTTACTTATAAATTGTAACAGAACTTTCTTAAGAGTCTTTCTTACTTTAGATTGCTGCCTATTTAGACCCGTTTACCTTAAGTGATTTGTCCTTTGATGAAATTAGTCAAGCTGAAGCGTTGATTATGATTGAAGCTCGGGCTTATCAAGGCATACAAAACCAACCAACTACCAGAAGTACAACATCACATCAAACTCTCAAATCATCATCTTCTTCGTCCATCTCAATAACAAGACATTCTTCATTATCGAATATAGAGAAATTCAAAAATTTATGTCGCCGTACATCGACAACAACTGCAACTACATCACCACCAATACAAAAACCAAACACATTGTCAATAAAAGAAGAATTTAGTTTATATATGTCATCATATAAAGAATCAATAGATTTCGAAACGTTCTGGAATGAAAGACAAAAATTATTGCCGATTTTATCGTCACTTGTCCGTCGTTATAGCATCATTCCAGCGACATCAGTTGCATCAGAATCTGTTTTTTTCTGTAGCTGGATATATCCAGCGTAAACAACGTTGTTCTCTTTCACCAACAACAATGCGATATCTTACGCTGTTAAAGAAATGAACGTATTTTATTGTAAAACAAAACAGGCATGCAATGAGAAACAACATTTTTCAGTGTTTTCATATTAAATTAATCTTTCTTGTAAACGTTTAGAAAACTTAAATCCGCACAACAAGTACAAGAAAAGAAAACTTAGGACATATCTTGACAAATGAAACTATTCTTCACATCTGTACGCATACATGTTAAGTGCTCGTTTTTTATGTGTGTGTGTATGTGAATTATTTCTGTTTTGTGAATCAACTGCATAGAAAACAAGAAAAAATATCGACATGAAAATAAAGCTTCATGGTTATGTATAAGAACTAAACTTTCATGTTTCTTGTTTTTAATATTATGTCTTATCTTATTTACCATATTTCTAATGAAAAAAGCATTTTAATGGACAAAAAACCCCTTGAGAACGCATCCGGTAATCTTAGAATTTTTTCTACTTCATTATTTGTAATAAAAAAATCATTTATTCCTTTATTTTTCCTTTATTTAATAAAGATAAATGATTCATTTAGCTTTATTTTCTAAAAATAAAGGATCGAAAAAAAGAATTATTATTTATTTTCTAAAGTAACACTAAATGACCACCCCTAGTATTGATATTCACTTCGATCGAATGAGAAAGAATTTTCTTGTTTGAATTTATCACGTTAACACAGAATCCGGGTGTACAAAGGCTGTGCATGGGTGTTTTGGTAGATTCTGCACAACAAAACAGTCCACACTCATACTTATGAGATCACATAATAATATATGTATTTGCGTTTGTTCTCGTAGAAAGAAAACGATAGTAGACCCGTAATAAGTATCAGTAATTATGACCAGTTTAAAATGTAAAATAGGAAAATATAAAATATATGCTTATTCAAAGCGTAGTTTCATTCGACCCTAAAATGAATTCAGTAAGGAAGTAGTAGAGAAAAAAATACTAATCGAATTATTCCAGTAGTTTGCCGTTGTATGGATATATATATGTATGGAATATGTTAGAAGATTTCAAAGAAAAATATTATTCGTGTCAGCAGTGTCCAAAGCAGAGGTGTTCGTGGCAGGGAATTTTCGTGTCCCGCAAATTTCCAACATCCGTCCCGCCGACCCCCGCCTAGTTAAATTGTGTAAGCTCCCCCGCCCCGTGCACCCAGAAGTGCCACATCGCCCCGCCCGCCCATCGATTTGATGACGGGGCCCGCCCCTTCCGTATAACCCGAAGAAATTTTATATTTAACAAATTGTTCATTTTAAATTATTTATTGTATATAATTAATTAGATTTTTTAACAAAAAATCTGAGAGAAAAGTATGGGGTAGAGGTGGTGTCCATTTACTCCATCCCTCTAATGGCACCCACAACCTGTTTTACGTAGTGTTTATATATAATATTTGTGTAACTAAATATTTTTATCAGATAAATTGCTCTTTTGTCATTTCCTACAGTTTTGATGTAAATAAGTTACTGTTATTATTGCGCGAAGATATTCTTAAGTTACTACGTGGTCTCTTGCTGGATTGAAAAAGGTGGTAGTTAGGTGAGTTTATATTTAAAATAATCTGGTAAAACAGAAATATGAGAGAATTGATCTAGTAGTATTTGAAAAGCATATTTTACTGCAGCAAAAATATTCATATGTTGTCACTGTGCGATGGCGTCCTCTATTTTTCACTTGTCAGTTTTTCAGGAAAATCCAAAAACATAGTTCAATACAGCATGTTTTTCTCTATCTACTGATATCAATGCTATATCTAGACCCGTTCAAAAACTTGCAGAACAACCATGTAACACTTGCTGTTGTTTAACTTTTTTCTCACTGCTTTGTTGGCTCAGAGTCTTTACCAAACGAAAAGAAAAAAAAGAAATACGTAATAGGCAAGCTTGTAGATCATTAGATGAAAATAAAGAGCCAATCAATATGTATTTCGTACTACACACCTAGACTAACGACCTCTCAATAATTTTTTACTACCCTTCATCGTGCCCCGTGAAAAATCTTGATCCACCCGAAACCTGTGCCTTTTATTTTTATTTCGCTCGCCCCGCCGACCCCGCGGGGTCCAACCCGTGGATCGCACACCTCTGGTCCAAGAACTGAGAAATAGGAATTCCTAATGTGCCGATAAGCTGTCAGTGTCGCTGTGATAATTCCTAGAGGAAATGGGAATCAACTATAGGTTCCCTCACAGCTCCACCATCCACGAAAGTCACAATATTGCTGTTTTAAAAATCATTTTTGCATGAAATCATTGATTCTCACAATTTTGGAAGTGAAAATGAGTGTAAAAACAAAAATTATCGTGAATATTCCATATTTTTACTTTTAATATGCAAAGAATTGTAGGGGAACTGATGAGGAATTCCTAATCCTCAGTTTTTGGACACCCCTCGCTAGTGAAGGGTAAAGTGATAGTGCGCATCTAAAATGTAAATAAGAGAGGAGGAGATCAAAGTCCTGAGAAGTTAGGATGAATAATAGCTAGAAGAGTACATCACACTCATTTCAATTAAGAGCACGCAACACATTACAAGTTTGGTTGGATTGTTACAATTCGTCCTTGCGATATTTCACCTGTTGAATAAAAGAATCAGTTATTTGCATTACGAAAACTTTCATAATTATGATAAGAGTAAGTTCCTCAAATAAGAACTTTGATGTTGGTTTAGATTGAGATTATATGCAAATAATTTAACTTTCTAGCTGATTACCCCTTTTGTATTGTTGACTGTAACAGTAAGTGACACCATTTTTTCTTGAAATGCATTTATCACTTCAACAGAGCATTATTACAGGCATTAGCGATGTCTAATGCAGGCAACAACGAAATTAAGTTTCTGAGAGGCATGGTGATACTTTGGTAAGTACTTCAATTGTTGATTTGTCTACTCACTCAACAAAGTAGCGATATGTTTTTTTAGGGCTGGTGATCCATACGATGTTCCTGATGAATGGACTGTTTGTGATGGAACACAAGCAACTCCAGATTTATGCGACAAAGTCGTTATTGGCTCAGGTTTGTTTGCTATGGATGCGGCGATCTGCTAAATTTTACTTTCTTTTCATTTTAAAGGTCGCGGTGCTATTCGTGGGAGTGGATGTGTGGGTGTGGATGTGAGTGTGAATCAGGGTGTGGCCGTGGACAGGGATTGGTGTGGGTGTCCGGTTTTGCTGAGGAATACAAATATATCCACAGCCACACCCACACCCGAATAGCAGAAGGTATGGGTTCGATTTCCATGAAGGTCATATTTTTCACCGTTCTGTCACATAGCATCAGTGACACTGCTTGTCTCTTTCGTTCCATGCATAATAGAGCTAACAAACTTCCTGCTTCAAATTAACTAATTATTTTTTCCTGCATAAGAGTGACTCTAATTATTTTTCTTCATCTTCATTCGATATCTTTGTGGAAAACAGGTAACTCTACTCATGAAGAACGTTTTTCTGTTCAGAATCATTGTACTAAAGAGGAATGACAACATCGCTGACAATTCTATGAGTAAGCCTTATAAGAAAAAAAAATGGCAGTATTTTGGCAGTATTTTGTTAAGAAAAACAATGCCTCAGATATATTGAGTAATAATCAAAATAAAAAAGTTGCTTATTCTTGTGACACGTTCGTATATAATATAACTCTATTGTTCATTGCTTCTTCATCATCTGTAACTAAGATGATTTGCTTCTGATTCCAGATTATAGCATTTGCCTAATACTTGCTAGACTCAACAAAACTGGTGAAGTATGATGTTGAAGGTGATCAGTACATTACTTGTAATGCTCATTATCGTCCACTTATGTGAAGAGTCAGCTGGCAATGACATATTTCGGCGAGTACTTTTGCTTAACTAAATCGGTGTATCTCGAGGGTGGGTATGGGTGTTTAGATGAAGACATAAATCCACACCCACACTCACCCTAAGCAAATTTTCTATTAATACAAGCCTGGGGGTTCTAATTCATCTTTTATATCGACTTTTTTTGGGGGGGCTTCTAATATGGGGAGGGGTAGTCCGCAAGTCCGCAAAACGCTAGCACCCTAGACGCCGGCGGTTTGGATTGGGTCGGGGTCTTCCTTCCCCAAATTCGATATTGCTTCACTCAAACTTTTGTTGATATTATAGGTCAAACAACGGGAGAGCGATCAGGCTTTTATACGCGCAGACCAGTGGCACACATAAGACAAACTCCGACACGTTCGTGGCAATTCCCGGCCTTAGCATCACGGCCCCAGCAGGCGACGGTACTGCGGCGTTCGTCACCCTGAATGTGCCGATGCCTTACGCGATAGGCAGGAACTTTCCGGGTGGGTATTTCAGTATTTCGGTAAACGGTGGCATTTCGCCTGTACTTGCCGCATTCACTTACAACGAACAGGTACCGCAGAGCCCCGGTCGCATGCCGACGACACTGGTTCTCAAGGTGCCGCTGAGAAACGAGCCGCAGACCATCATCGGGATGTGGTTAGCCATAGGCGGCTGCACAGTAATCATCGACACTCCGGCGACACTGAGCGCAGTCCTCGGCTAGCCAGAGCCAGGGTCGGCTGGGAGCACATACCGGCGCTTCTTCACCAACAGCAGACGACGATCCGGCTCACGTGGGCGCCTGTCTCATGATACCGTGTGACATTTTTCTTTAAAGTAGAATTTTAATTTTCAATAATTTATTCTCAACTAACTTTCTCTGCTCTTTTAGAATAAAACAGCATACTATTAAATTCTCCAGCACTTTTCGTTGCTTTGAAAAAAGGCAATTGATTTTTCATGAAAAACGAGAGAGAAACAGAGATCGCGAGAGAAGGGTGTGGGTGTTGGGATAGATTGAAAGAAGAACCACACCCACACCCTAAAAATACAATAATCGTTCCAACATTTGATATCGATTTGATGTGGCATACGCACATGAGATATCCATTGAATTATTTTCAATTTTCTAAACAGTTATATGGTTCTCTACTTAATCATGATGATTCAATCACTGCACAAGTATTAAATAATGCTCATAAAGATACCGCTGAACGACGGAAAACTGCTTATCAATCAGAATATGGTCACAACGTCGATAGCAGAGATGGGCAAGTCAGGATTTTCTTACCCAAGTCAAGTCAAGTCAAGTCATCCCCAAAAAAACTAAAGTCTTGCAGTCAAGCCAAGTCAAGTCCTAGTGATAGCCGAGTCAGTCACAAGTCAAGTCTTTTGAGCAGTCATCCTATTCCGCAATGTTGAACATTTTGGAACCAGTTTCGCCCCCGGAATCAGCTCCGTCGATTCCGGCATTAGGTCAAATATGAACACTGTCCGATTCCGGAATTCCAACTTGTATCACTATTCTATCACTTGTCTTACCAATTTCGTGATGATCCGATTCCGGTCCGGAATTGTATGGTCTGGGTGTAAATGTGGGTGTCAGTGTGGGTGCACTGAATTCCGAAACCGTTGGGAATTAGGGGGAATCCGTAGGAATTCCGTGTAATTCCGGAATTGAATTGGAAGGGATAAACGGAATTCCGGGGAATTAGATGGAATTGATTCCGTGAGCGGAACTGGTTCTGGAATGTTCAACATTGCGGAATAGGATGTATTCTTATTTAAAATGTCTTGCTCAATGTTTTATCCGCAGTGATAATAAAAATAGTTAAATAATAAAAGAGGTTATAAATCGATAGCAATAAAACTAATCAAAATGTGCATACAATTTTCTCTAAGAATATTTTTAAGAGTTTCAAACTCATTCTTCTCTTAGCAGTATAACTAATTATCAAAATAGATGAAAACATTTTTTTATTCAAAGAAAATTCTTTATTTTGATATTAATTTTAAGTTATTTTTCCATATATATGTGATCCTTTGTTTTACAATCGTGTTCTCTTCTTCTTCAATAATTCCTTTCGTTTAAAAATCTGTTGTTGATAATCATCAATATCATTTTCTTGTATAAATATAAATGTATATTATTCGTTTATGATAGTTTCAGAAAATTTTCATTCGAAAAATGAAGTTGAGTAAAACTATGGATTATATACTGTCGATTTAAGATACAATATTAAATATGAAAATTTATATTTTCATCGTATTTCTATGTACTGAGAGTATACTTATGAATAGGACTTCATTTCATATCCAGGCAACTTAACTATCTTAAAAGAACTACTTCTTAAGAGTTATTCTCTGTAAGAATCACGGACTTTGGGATGTGACACCCCTTAGAACTGCCTGAAAATTTCAGGGTAAAGACAACAAGTTGTCCTGATTCCAAAAATATAATTTTTTTAAGGACTCATAGGTTAAAAAAAACGTTATGGCTGGCTGAAACGGGTAAAAATCGATCTTGTAAAAATTGTCAAAAAATATTTTTGATATGTTAGGAATGTAGAGCTCGTCGAGCTGATCATTTTTTACATTGGTCATATCTTTCTAAACATTAAGCTTCGAGCGCTAATTCGTCTCTAAAGTAGACAAATATTAAGAATTTCACCTATTTCCTCATATTTCGCCATTAAAACTCAGCATAAGTACTACTTATAATACATGAATTTAATCATCTGACTTCCAGCTATACGCTCATGTGTTTACCGACTCTTTAAACATCTCACTTCGAAAGCTATACCGCAAAGAACATCGAAAAAACGAAAAAAAAAACGCACAATCTTACACTTGCTTCAGATTTTTCTAAAAAAATATCAAACCAATGACTTTCAATCTAACAGAATCTTGTTCAGAATAGTCAACTCTATCGGAAACTGTGATTTAACAATTTAGAAAAAGCGTCAAAAAAAAGTTTTTTTTAATATGGCTAGATCACAATATCGAGAAATATCACTAAAATATTTTGTAAACCGTCGCATTAATTTTTATAAGAGTGAAATAAAAAGCCATGTATCACAGATTGTAGCGCGTCATTTCTACTATTAGGGTCTGTGTTTAGTTTCGTTTCCACTGCTACTTTATGTGAAAAAAGTTTGGCAACTTGGGAAAAAAGTGGTACAAAAATAGGGAAATGAGCAAATCATTCACCTTTTACATAATCAATAAATATTTTCAGCTCAAAACTGATAACAGATTCAGAATCTACGTAGAAATCTACGTGCATAGCGTTAGTCTCTCACTCACCCACACGTACAACTACCTAGCAACTGATAGATGAAAGTGCCTTACACAAGAATATATTTACATATGTGAAATTTCGTTTTTGTGTTCTGTACAATGTTTCTTTGCTCCTAGAAGTGTTGTAATGTCCACTGACGGTAGAGTGGTCATGTGGGAGAGCAGAAGAAAAGGAGAAAATAGCCAAGTTTCTTGTCGTTCTGCACATATCCCAGGTCGATCAAAACGAATCACCGTAAACCGGCGTAACATTAACGTAAACGTTCGTTTTTGCATCGTATTCCGTCGTAAAACGGCTGTTTTAAGCCGAATTAAGGCGTTTTAACAGGGACAGTATTACGGCCATACACGGACACCGTATATCAGTCATAAAACCTCGTAAAGCCGGCGTAATATTATCGTATTCTATAGAACATACGGCCGTATTACTGCCCCTGTTACATGGGGAAAATACGGCACGTAAAACGAGCCGTATTTGTATCGTATACGATCGTTTACTGATCGTTTTCTTCGACCGGGGTTGCTGGTGATTGTTGCAAATTGAGACTACTGCTTTTTTGAAAAACTCAGTAAGCAATGGATACATTTCNATCAATCGTCAATGGATGATATTTATGACTAATCCTGTTATTCTACTTCTTGTCATTCCCTCAGAGAGCTTTATTTTATTATATATTCTGAACCTCATTTTCACGATCAAAGCTGACATCTTTTGATTAAATATCATATTGCAATATCTATTATATCATGCGTTGAATCATAGAAACATTTCAAAGATTTCGCCGGGTTCTATCCTCAGGGGGGTGGCGATGACCGGGTAGTCTAACTGGTGGATCCGCCACTGCGTTATCGTCATAATCATGTGCTAAATGCAGCGGTAAATCAGGACTAGTTTATATCGATTCTAATCCTGAACGACGACGAGCAGCTGATTTTGGTTGAGATTTTTCATCCACCCATGTTTTAAAATACATTGGTTGTTCAAGATTTTCAGTTGATTCGTGTAGCATTCGAAGACAAGTCATAAATAATGATAAGATTACATAGTAATTGTGGAACGGGATGAAATTATATTAAAACTTCAGAAGCGAATCTTGTCAGTTGAGAAGTAAAATTACATTTTCGATCAAAATGAAAAACTAATTCACCTTTTCGAAATAAAGAATCTATGAGATTAAAGTCCATACTACTTTCATAAATAAGTAATATAATATTTTTATGTCAAGTATAGATAAGGGAACCTTTCCAAGTCTAAATGTTAACTTTATTCATTCAATAGATCTTAGTGAACAAATCGAAGTGTCTGCAATAACTCAATTTTCCAAACTTCGCTCAGATTAAACGATTCGATGATGTTTATTAATGCTGAAAAGTTTCTGCTCCAACGATAGTACTCAACAATGTTACATTTACAGATACTGAAATTCTTTGGATTTCATGTCAATATGACATTTCAAATATGATGATGTAGTTTTTGTTTGATTTTTGAAATTGTATCTCATTCATGATTCGAATTGACTCAATAATCTATGTATTTGATGCTTCTAAAGCATTCAACTCAGGTGCAACAATCATAGTTATCCATGCTCTTTTACTTAATTTAATTAAATCATCAATATACAGCACATTTATTTTTATTAAAGCTTGAAAAAATCTATCGATCGAGTAACATTAACAATAGCTCATCCTTATGAATATAATTTGTACAGGCTATTTCTTTGAGTATAGTCTTATAAGAAAAGAAACTATTTTTCTACATTCGAAATTTCAAATAAATATTTTGCTACTAAAAATAATTGGCTACTTTAAAAAATTCTAAATTGAAGTTAAAAAACAATCGAAAATAAGTGTTCACAGTGAGAACTTCGAATCTTTGTATTTTTATCATAGCCAATAGTGATTTGAGGACTTTTTGTGGAATTCAACAGAAAACACGAACTAATTAATACTCAAATAAGTTATCTAAAGTTTTGCTTTATGTTAATCTGCGTATGGAGAATAAAACTGTAACAGAAAAAGGCAGTACAGTCTGATATATCTATTTCAAATAACGTGGAATTTCAACGAAATAAAAGAGTGAATTGTAACTCTTTTGTGTTGAATACTATTATCACCTTGTATAAATATTTACTCGAATACAAGCCATGAACAGTAGTTAGAATATTAATTCTTTAGATGTAGGTGATTTATTGAATGTTCGTGTTTAATTCATAGCATTACAATAAAATTTTATTGAATCTAATTGTAAACTTTAATGAGACTCGTGTGTTCTAATTTGGAAGTATATTCATATCGATGATCTATTTCGTGTTTTATTTTTTATATGTCATATCTAAGATAAATGATTTTTGTACAGCATGGTTCACTTATTTTTGTTCATTTTCTTCAGTTTACTGTAGTTTTCTAAAAGTGATTACATGCAAGTTTTGCATACTTATGTATATTTTACTCAGATCAAAAGTTTTTCTAAGCTGGAGACGAAAATAAAATTTTGCTGTTGAAATTTTCTATGATATCGAATGTATCTATAGAATTCGATAACTGCAATAGATTAAAGTTAGATAAATCAATACAATAACTGTTGTTCTATTCAACTATATATTACTGAGAAATACTCTAATAATTGGATGACTATCATTTACTCGGCGAAAATCATCGATTGAACTTCTTTCTGAGGAATAGAATGGGCGACAAATGGATAATTCGATAGAAAGATTGAATAAAATTAGCAAAAATAAGTAATAATCCTCCTGAATATGAGAACATAATACAATGTTTAGACTTCGAACTTGATAAATGCAGCTCGACTCATAACTAGCCACGCGTATTGATACAAAAAACAACACAAAGAGAGATCCATAGCTATCAAGTGACGTACTAGTCTGAAAAAGTAAAATATGACAATCAGTGTGGTGATCACAGTAAAAGAGTGATGAAAACAAATTCAACGTTTCTTTCAGTTTATCTTTTCATTGATCATATATATCAGCAAGTCCNCCACTGCATATCAGTACGACGGATAGATGAACATACAGCATATTTACTTTTTACTTTTTTCCCAATTCACATTGAAAAGTTAAAACAAAATAGTGATGTGGAGAAAACTTATTTGTCAAAGATTAATTAAACACATTATAAAGAAACAAAAGAAAATACACTAATCTTCGATCTATGACAGAAATCGATGTGAATATTATTTTGATTATTGTATATTGTAAAACGTATAGAAATTCTTCAATTCGTGAATAAAACAGGATATGATTAACATAAATTATATTTATAAACTTACGTTAGTCAATATTTTCTTTCATATATGAAAAATTTTTCATTTGATAGTGATATTGGTTTAATAAAATGGTTTATGTAATGGGCCTATTATAAGTAAACGTTGAACAAACCAAATTATTTTACGACAACCTTCCCGATCATAAATAGTACTGTGGATGATCAAAATCCAGGGATAATAATGTTCCAGCAAGATTCGACCTCAATTTATCATTAAGAAGTTAGCGACCTATTGCCATCATAGGAATAACGTGTTAGTCATAGCAGAATATTTATTCTAAACATTCAATAAAAATAGCATTTTTTTAATATTTTGCTAAAATTTGAAAAATTTGATGAAGAAATATACTCGGAAGTATTTCAAAAATAATTATAACAATGAAATGAATAAAGCAGATTATGAAAACTGATTCCTATCGAATTAGACTAATATAGTAATTAATGATTTATTTTTCTTCTAGAGAAAGTGTCTTGACTAGGTTTCTTCAGATTCTAGTATTAAATAGGATAGCCACTGAAAATTATCTAGAAAATCGACTGGAGTCGTCCATTAGTTGTAGCCACATTTATTGAGTGTTTAACACACCGAAAATGTTACATGCATTATTATTGAGATACAATTGATCGATGTTAGATCAGAGCGACCTCTTGAGATGAATACTATAGAGAAAGAGAATGAAATTATTGGTTTCTACTCAATCGACAACCCTGCGTTTTGAGTAGAACAATAAATAATAAATCCTATAAAAGGATTTTATATTTGAAATAATTCACAACAGTTCTATTTTTGGTTCAACAAATGTAAATTTAGATAACAATTTAACAAAATAATGCTATTGCGTGCAACAATCGCACGAAATCACAGTAGATTTCTCAGCAATATATCAGACGTCCATAATAGTAAGTGAAATTATTCACTTTTTTCGTTATTTGTTTGTCGTTTTTTATTATAGACAATCGTTGGAATATTTTTGTATCATCGAAAAATCCAGCAGCACCAAGAAATGAAAGTCATCTTGTTGATGAGTCACTTCGAGCTAATGTTCGATTACTTGGTGATAGTCTTGGACGAACAATAGCAAGAGAATTAGGCAAAGATTTTGTTGGAGAACTTGAAACTATACGTGACTATGCTAAACGTCAAGATGATGGTGCTCAATTACATCAATATCTACGTAGTCTTCCAGATAATCACCTGTTGCCTGTTGCTCGTGCTTTCAATCAATTTCTTCAATTGGCAAATATTGCTGAACAACATCATCGAGTTCATTCAAAACGTCTCGATGATGATGATAGTCGTAATGTATCTGATCGTCCGAAACTGATCGATCTATTTAAACGTATTGAACAAGAAAAGACAAATGCCAGTCAATTGTTATACGATACATTTTCAAATATGAAAATTGAATTAGTATTAACAGCACATCCAACAGAAACTATACGAAGATCATTAATTCAAAAATATAATCTAATTGAAGAATGTTTAGGTTTATTAGCAATGTTAGATCCAGAATCTGATGAAAAATATGTTTCTGAAACAGCTCATCGAGCAAACGAGCGTCTTGAAGAATTAGTTAGTCAAGCATGGCATACAAATGAATTTCGACATGAACGACCGTCACCTATTGATGGTAAATTGATTTTTAAAGAATAAAATAGCATCTCTCGATTAATTATAGAAGCAAAATCTGGTTTTGCTGTTGTCGAAAATTCTCTTTGGGAAGCCGTACCGATATTCTTTCGTGATCTTGATCAATTACTTCTGAATACAACTGGTAAACGTTTACCATTGCATGCTACACCCGTACGATTTGCATCATGGATGGGTGGTGATCGAGATGTAATTGTTATTAGTATAGGAATCTCTTTTTCATTTACGATCGTTTTCTTTCAGGGTAATCCAAATGTAACAGCTGCCGTCACTACAGAAGTCTTATTACTTGCTCGTTGGCAAGCAGTTCACCTTTATATTTCTGATTTAGAAAAACTGAAAACAGAATTATCGATGGCAAAAGCATCGTAAGTGATCAAATAAAAATAAAACAGTATTGATTTCATGTTTTCTAGAGATGAATTATTAAATTCAATTCGTAATAACAAAGTAAAGGAACCGTATCGTGAACTCATAAAAGATTTACTAGTTCAACTTCGAACAACACGCGAATGGATACAGGCTAAATTGGATAATAGACCATTTACTATTCCTAAACATGTTCAACTTATTCGATCGTATAAACAACTTCAAGAGCCTCTTGAAGTTTGCTATCGATCATTATGTGAAAATAAACTTGATCTAATTGCTAATGGTATACTACTGGATACATTACGGCGGTTAGCTTGTTTTGGTGTCACATTATCAAAATTAGATTTACGTCAAGAATCAACACGACATATCGAAGCTCTCGAAGAAATTATTTCATATATTCTACCTCATCAAAGTAAATATTCTGAATGGACTGAAGAGAAAAAACAAGAATTTTTAATTAATGAACTTCTTTCAAAACGACCATTAATATCTCATCGACATAAATGGTCAGCAGAAACTCAAGAAGTTTTGGATACATTTGAGATTATCAGTCGACAGAATAATGACGAAGCATTAGGTACTTATATTATATCGATGAGTGAACAACCATCGGACATATTAGTAGTAGCCTTATTGATGAAAGAAATGGCAAATGGAAAGTTACTACCAGTGAGAATTCATTTTTTTCTTCTTGTTTTTAAATGAATGAACTTTTTCAAGATTGTTCCACTATTTGAACGACTCAAAGATTTGAATTGTGCCAGTGATGTTATTGATAGATTATTATCAATTAAAACCTATCGAAATCTTATTGATAATAAACAACAAGTCATGATTGGATATTCAGATTCAGCAAAAGATGCAGGGTATGTTAATGCTTTTAATTTTTCTTTATTAATGTCTCTGAAATATATTGTTATTGATCTTTAGTCAATTAGCAGCTGCATGGGCACAATATCGAGCTCAGGAAAGTTTATCAGAAGTCTGTAAAAAGCATGGTGTTGCATTAACATTATTTCATGGGCGTGGCGGTACTGTAGGTCGAGGTGGCGGTCCAGCTCATGCCGGTAATTCGAAGAAAAACATAGAAAGACAAACTATTGATCTTTTTTCTAGCTATTTTATCTCAACCACCTGGCTCAGTTAATAATAGTATTCGTGTTACAGAACAAGGTGAAATGATACGATTTAAGTTTGGTTTACCTGGTTTGGCTGTTTTATCAATGGAAATCTATGCTAGTGCTGTTCTAGAAGCAACTCTTCTTCCGATGCCTAAACCAAAAGAAATTTGGCGTGAAGAAATGAACAAATTAGCTGCACGAGCACATCGTACTTACAATTCTGTTGTACGTGAAAATTCAGATTTCGTACCCTATTTTCGAAGAATTACACCATTGAATGCATTGTCACAGCTGCCGCTTGGTTCTCGACCAGCCAAACGAAAACAAGAAGGTGGTGTTGAAACACTACGAGCAATTCCATGGATATTTGCATGGACGTATGTATATACATGGAGGAAAAATGAATTAGATTTGTTTTCATTTAATTTTCTAGACAAATTCGACTCTTATTACCATCATGGTTGGGTACTGATGATGCTTTCGGAGAATTTCTTAAAGAAAATCCTGATGGACTCGATCGTATACGTGAAATGATGCAATCATGGCCATTTTTTCGCATGTATATGGATATGCTTGAAATGGTACTTGCGAAAGCCGATACAGATATAGCAGCCTATTATGAACAACGACTCATTGAACCTAATTCATCAATGCAGAAATTAAGTGAATCAATACGTACGAGACTTCATCATATACGTGAACTTGTTCTTCTGATAACCAACCAGAAAGAATTGTTAGAAAGTGCACCACGGCTTGCTCACGCAATTGCCTTACGAAATCCTTATATTGAACCGTTACATGCATTACAAGCTGAATTAATGCAACGAAGTCTTGACAAGAAACAAGAAGATATACCAGCAGATATATCACGAGCTATGATGACAACAATGGCAGGTATAGCTGCCGGTCTTAGAAATACAGGATAAATTTCATAGATCTGATTTATTTTGTTATTTTGGTTTTGGCTATTTTTATTGATTTTATATAAAAATGATAGTCCGTATGTACAGAATCTCTTTTTCTTTCTTTTCTCTTTTTTTTTTTATTATATATTCAAGCATATTATATTTTTCGATAGTTTCTTGAAAATAAACATAATTTATTTTTCAGATATTATAACAATTTTTGTTTTTCAATTGAGATCAATCAGTACGTGGTTTTAAGTTGCGTCATTCGATATATTTCCATTGATTTCTTTTTTTACTCAAACTGAAAATAAAACACTCGAAAATAACAAAAAGATTAGAACGTTATTTTTAAACTCAAGAATGGACTTTGCATTTTGTACTCTCTACTTGATACACGAAACGTAAAGAGAAGAAAAAAATGAATAATCTTAATACACGAATATAGTTTATTCGTTTTGAATTACTTTTTATCGATGTGTACATTTATTTGAAATCGATTCATTGAAAACAATAGTCTTTTTTTGTGAAGGATCGATCGATAGTGAGTACATGACATTGACATCAAAGTACAAAGTACGCTTACAAATGCAGCACATATGTGACTCAGTTATACGTAAATAAGTTTTATTTTCTCCTGATAAAGAATAAATGTGTAAGCATGAATTACGTATTGGAAATTCTAAGTGAAGATAAATTTTACAAAAATTATAATTATAATATCCAAAAATAAATATTCGCAGTCAAGATTAACTTATATTTCTTCTTCTCCTGTTTTTCTCTTTGGTTCTTTTCATTTGGCATTTTTACATTTTTTGTCGTTCGTAGATTTTTTTCACTAGATAATATTCATCATGTCTTCTAGCGAAGACAACAACAATACTATGTCAGTTATTTATCGGCCTGTTGAAAAACATGAACAGCAACAAGCCATTGATTTATGGTATAGTGTATTTCCTACTCAAAAAGGCTTTTTCGAACGTTATTTCGATCCACAAGCGTCACCTAATTACCAAGAAGGTGATACGTTAGGTGCTTGGATTAATGAAAAATTAGTTAGTGCAATACATATTCGACGTCTTCATATTCGATCTCGTGATGATAATACAGAATATTTATGTGGCGCCATTGCGAATGTTGCAACTTTAGAAGAACATCGAAAACATGGATATTCTCGTCATCTTTTACGCATGGCTATTACAAAAATGGAACAAAGTGAACAATTCGATCTATCCGTTTTGGGTACTGGACGGCCAAATCATTATTCAGTTCTTGGCTGGGAACAAATCTCTTTACCTTCACCCATTAGTATTGAATGGAGTCATTTTAATTCATCTGGAGATAATCATCATCAATGGTACTCAGTCAATGATATACTCTCATCTAATAGTCAAGTTTTACTTGATATTCATTCAAATAAACCTCGAACTTATCAATTTAATCGATCACCAGCAACAATGTTTCAACATTGGACTGGATGGAATTGGAATAAAGAAAATGCTATTGTATATTTATTGCGAGATGCTCAACAAGGCTATATTGTTATAACTAAATCAGATAATGTCAATGATGTTTACGTATCGGAATGGCGAGCGTCCAATGTTGATATGGAAAAAAAACTCTTCAGATTAGCAGCTAACGAAATTCGACGACGACAACCACAAATTAAAACTATTCGTTTTCATACTGTACCACAGTATATGACTTTAGAAGAATTAGAAGAATGGGCTGGCACAGTTTGTGTTAGCAAAAATGATCATACGATGATGCGTAACATTCGATTATCAAATGAAATCTTAGAAAAAATAAAAGCTGCTTATTTAAGTGGCCATGCAACTTTTTGGACAGGCGATTATTTTTAAAATTCAACTCAATGTAAAATTCAACGCGAAACATTTACATATTTTTCTATAATTATATAACAATATAAAATTAAGTTGTATGCTAATATAATCCAAATCTGTCGTGATAACCAAGTAGTTCAGATGACTCGTTTTTGGTTTTTTTTTCAGTCATAACAAGTACTACGGTAAAATAAAATTGAATAATTCTTTGAAAGATACGAGTTCTTTTTAAAAATGTAATCTATTGACGTCAAAGTAAGTTCGTTCTTGAGCTTCGTCTGGACTTATCTTGTCAGATTTGATAATAGATAAAGTTGCTTTTATGATAACAAAAGTCCTTATTTACTTGCCTGAGTCTTATGACGAAGAACACCTATGGTTGAACTACTTTCATAAGATCTTTGTTGTTTTGAAACTTACGATTCTTGTTTTGTCCGATTTATGTATTCAAAGATTGCGTGATATAATTACATACGTATCTCTTCTTAATAGATTTTTCATTGTATCAATTAGATACGAATATGTAGACTGATACTACCTACGTCATTAACAAATAACAATAGCGAAAGTTAATGTGTTTGTTTCGATTCAGTAGATTTTTCTTTTTCAAAAATACCACCACCATTGAATAATAAGATCAATCGCATAAATTAGTGTTTATTTTGTTTTCCTTTTTTGACTTATAATTTAAATTAGTCTTCCTCTGATGATTTGTTTCGCTCACATATCACAGGAAAAAAACACGGAAGTCTATCAAATGATAAGACATATCCAGATGTGTATATATCTTTTCAAGCGGTATCGGTTCACTTCTATTTATAAGCAATTTTTTGCTTTATCAAATAGTGAATAGAGATTATACATACACATAAAGGCGAACAATCGCAAAAAAAAGAATTCATTCGTCCGTATACTAACATCTAATATAAGCTATTACAGGTTTCATCTCCTTTTTCCTGTTGCTTGTATCTTTCCTTTGCAACCCTACATATACACATGTGCAATTTCGTGCTTGAACTAACCCGTACAAATGTACATACAAGAAGCAAGCACTCGATGATCAACGATACAAAATAATACAGTGTATATTGTGAGGCTAGACAATTCTTTTTTTTCTTCTTTTTAGAGAATTGAGTTAGCGAAGTGACAGCTGGACTAGTTAAAAGGGAAAATAGCTCAAATAGCATATATATATATATATATATATATAAATGTATTTTTGGAGTATTGAATGATCAACGAAAAAGAAAAGTTGAATTATGTAAATCATTTGATTCGCTTAGAATAAATTAGATAAATGATATTCAATGAGTTAAAACGAAGCGTAACTGGGGAAAAAATGTTGCTGTTTGATATATATACATATATATATATATTTGTTATCAAGGATGCACTCTTGCTATTAGTTGTAATTATCAAAATAAAAGCTCGTTATCGAGATCAATATGATTATTTTTTCTTATTGCATCATGGATGTCCTTGTTTTTATATACGTATACGAATTTCTAGCTAACTATCACAGACGAAGGTCGAAAATTTCTATTCAATCTGATATCCATTATAGCAAGCTGGGCCCATTTCAATTTAGATTCTTCAATAAGATACTTCTTCTTTTTTTTTATATACATTGATATCATCTTCACATATTTGTGTTAGATGTCATTTGCCTACCACGGGACTCTTACTCACTGTTTCATATTTTTGTTCGTAATAGAACATAAGAGTCAAAATATCTCTAAGAAGAACTCACTGGTGTGAATATGTACTATCAAAAGAATCTGCGGCATTGATATCTCACAGCAAGATACTTGTTGATCGAAAACGCAATGTACATACGCATACATATATATATATATATATGCGACCAATTTGATTTGATTATAAAGTAGAAAAAAAGCAAAACGAGTCATCTTGAACAACGACATAATCATATGTATGCTGTCATATTTCTTTCGACATCAAAAGTAGAGGAAGAATGTGAACTGGCACGCGCACAGCAGGATACACATACTGTTTGTCTTCTCTGTCTCTCTAATTGCCTCTGTGAATAAAGGATGTTTTTGAGCTAAATTGGCAGAATATGTCATTGTTATTATTATTTTATTTTGTATCCATTTCCTGCTATGAATGTTTCTACTACACATCTATCCATTTCCGGAGGCTTTTGACTGACGCCAATAACTCTGAGTACAGGATCACTAAGAGAACGTCTATACATACGTGGATATCGATGTAATTATTTAAATTTCAAAAACAAAAGAAACATCTTTAAAAAAATAGCATTCACGATTGATTGTTATTTTAAAGTATTATTCTCGTCATTTTGTTTTTCTCTCAGACACGAGCTTTTGTTTAGACAGCGTGTAAGGTGTTTTGGGTTTGAATAATAATAATAATAGAAAAAATTCAATACTATCAATTTAAGTTCATGATTACATTTCACACATCATTATAAAAGGACTGAGTGAGAGATGATTGATTTTTTGTTTTTTTTTTCTCTTCGTCTCAAATAGTTTCCATTCGACTTGTTGATTTTCTTTGCAATTGAATTGATTAGAAAAGTGTTGTCGCCATTAAGTGATTCGACTTTCTTCTTCTATTTCAATACTACTGAGTTGTTATCGTCACAATATGAAATGGAAGATTTGTTTCAATGTAAGCGCACACTATCAGAAAAGAGTGGCACTTATTCTCGACGACAATGATCACGAGTTTTAAATGCATGATGTGAAAAAGTGTATGAGCAAAGCCGGCAATATATACACCAGCAACAACTAGCTCAATGACCTACTCAACAAGTGAAAGGAGCGCTTATTGATCGCAAGAAGGCAACGACTGATAATCTTTTCCCAGCATTATTTTATCAATAAGAAACAAATAAAATAAAATGTATACGATTGAACTTCAAAGATAAATATTAGTCGCAACAGGTGTATTTCCTCAATGAAATAAAATCATTCTACTCATCATTGATCGTAATGAACTGTGCATAAATATATTGATACTTTCCAATAGGAGAACGAAGAGAGAAACACCCAGAGAGCGAGAGAGAGAGAGAGAGAGAGAGAAAAAATCATTAACATAAAATAAATATATTGACCAATGGACGTATTGCTACGAAGAAAAAGAAATGATTTTCTAGTTGTAAGCTTGTCTTAAGGACATATCACAAATAATATTCACGCAGACGTATAACAACATAAATAATATGGTTCTTTTGTCGTATCATCAGGTAAAATTGATTATTTACTTAAAATGTGAAAAAATAACACGGAACTTGACTTCAGAAAGTATTTTATTTTTTTCTAATTCAATTTCTTTTAAAGATAAATGAGATTCATCATGCTCATGTTACACAGAGTTCTAAAAAAGAAGGATTGCCGCTTTATAAACGAGCACCTATTATCTTTTAATGAATAGACAACTACTCTACTTGAACGTGCGTCATATTTCTTAAAGATTTTTAATGAGAAAATCTAGCATAATAAACAAACGTCTTTTTCTTTTTCTTCGCTTTATCTATCTTTAAAACTAAACGGCATAAAGTTGTCAATAGAAAATGTCACACTCTCTTGGACTGACTTGCATCGTTAAATAGATAAAAATCTGCCACACTTCCTTTGAATCAATCCTTTCAGTATGTCTATATGTCTATATATATATATATATATATACGTGTTGCTAGAGGGTATTTAGATAGAAAGTGGATAAACTACATAGCGATTCGGTAACGCAAACCAGTATCTTTATTTTTTTCTTCTTCTCTATCTATATTCGACAATAAAACTATCTGCTTGAAGAAGATGTACTTTTTCAAAGGCGTGAAAATCGTCTCTCTTAATGTATTGCCTATGTATAAAGTAGAAAAGAAAAAGAATTTTTTATTCTATTTGTATGAAGATGTCACCGCGCGTGACACTACGTCAAGCTTCGTTAGGCACAATCAATAAAATCGTAATCGAATACACGAAGACTGTCAATGCATTACGTGAACTAGTCGCCTCCCCATGAGAGAAATGTGTTTTTTTTTCAAAATTATCTATTCAGAAGAGTAATAGAAAAATCAACCATGGCTATTCAACAATAATTAATAACTATCGTTAACATATGTCACAAGTCTTTCATCTATAGGATTAGAATGTAATAATTTCAAAAAAAAATGTTTATAAAACAACGTTAGATTTGAAGTTTTGACATTATAGACTTCTATGATGACTTAGTTAGATCATATTTCTAGACATCGACTCAAATAGATGATTAGGATTATTGCATGGGTGTATTTTCAAGTGGAATCATATTTTAAATCTTTTTATATATTGGATCCTGTTCAAAGAATGATCGAATAAGAATATCAGATGTTTTTTTTATTTCAATTAAGAAATTCTTCATATTTCTTTTACAATTAAAAAGTCTCATTATGTTCGATGTTTCTCTCAAATATCACAAACTGTCTTGATTTTTATAGAACACGGAAAGAAAAAACAGGTTCATAAAAGAATTTCTGCTTGTTTATTCTTTTGTTTTCAATGATGAAGGAGAAAAGAACGTTCAGTTAAATCGATAAATAGTATTTTCTGCATCTCATCACATCACCTGTCGTAAAAGAAGCTTAAGATTTTAAGATTGACTACGCCTTGGTGCATCATCATCACCTGTTCAGTTGCTTGCCGGCTTATCTGACGGTTTAATGAATTCAAAACTCGTTGCATATCTCTCGTCAATCCTACTCAATTTTTTTTCTTTTTTTTTCTCTACTTGATCCCTTCATTGCGCACAACAACACTTGAGACGCTCTTGGACATTTTTTTTTTGTCTTTACATGTATGTGTATAAATGTAGACGTTGTTGTCATTGAAAGATCTCTCTGTTTCACGCCTTCCGGTGGCATATTCTTTGTCGTATGCGCGCAAACATGTTTGCAAATGCTGACCGCTATCCCGGATATTGGTTTAGTTGCAAGCTACTTCTTCTCTTTTTTTCTTCTTCTTCTTCTTTCCTTTACTATTACTAATAGCCGGAATCGATGATGATGTTCCGTAGGAGTAGAAGTAGTTAGCGTAGAACGTTTGTAGGAAAAGAGAAAAAAAGCCTCTCTAGATGTTCTAGCGTCGATCAGATGATGAGTTTATTATTATTATTAGTAGTAGTAGTAGTAGCAGCTACTTTTCTTCCATGTTCGCTCTTTTTTGGATCAGACGAGCAAGAATGGAAAAGGGAGAGAGACGAAGGAGAAGAAGAAAAGGAGAAGAAAAAAAATCGTTCACCCAATCGCTGATACCCGAGGACGCAGCGAATTTTGCCGATTGGCTTGTACGAGTTTGCATCGTGCCTTAGGGCACGATTGGTCGAAAACAGAGAACGAACAAATAATATAGAGAAAAGAAATCTACTTGACTCAGTGCACATACAACAAGTTTTATTTGACGAACAAAAAACGGAATTTATCTATGTATTTTACATATGTATATATATGATGTAATATATATTTATTTATTTTATTTTCAATCAATGCAGGTTGACTTCTTTCTCTTTCTCATACTGTTATAAAATTTGGCCGCTAGCAACAAGAAGTAGAATAAAAAAAGAAGGAAATAGGACATCATCATCATCATCATCAGATCGATCGTCAACACTTGTGTGTTTGTCGACATTTTTTCTCCCTCTCTCCTTCTCTCCCTCCCTCCCTCTCTCTCTCTCTCTCTCTGTCTTTTTTCTCTCTCTCGTTTTTTTTCACTGTGTGTTTGTGTGCTTCACGACGAAGACATACACGTATAATTCCATCGTCGTACATTTTTTGCTTCGGGTGTTTATTGTTGTCATCTCATCATCGTTTGTCGAACTGCCGCAGGAGAGCGAACATAGTACTCCTGAGAACGAAGAAGAATAAGAAGAAAAAAAGTTCAACAACATCATCGTATGCCATCCGCATTTGATCTAATTGATTCAGGCGGTGGCAGCGGTAGTGGTGCACAGACCGACGTAAGTTTTCTGCTATTTTCTTGTCACCGGATGGCCCTTAGGCAAAATAGGTTAAAGAAAGTCATATATGAAAAATAGTAGAATAAGATTAATAAAAAGAAAGCAAATTTCTTCTCTTTTTTTCCTTTTTGTTCATTGACATGCTGTAAAAACATACATTAATATATTTATATCTATACCAAAAGAACGCATGAACATGTCAATTATTTTCTTTTGTAAGTAAAAAAAAACAAATCATTAAGTTAACTAACTAACTAAAGTTTTCTTTGGCATTTTTTCCTTTCTCGATGTGTTTCATTACTATGCTATTTTTTCGTTCATTACTTTTGTTTTATATATCCATGGATTCATCTCATTTATTACAGGATACTAAATATGGTTCGTCACCAACATCCTCATCGTCATCATCGGTTGGTGGTGGTCCATTTAATACATCACTTAATTCACGTGGTGGTGCCATAACTGATCCATCGTTTCCCTATTTCCCACCTCCATTCAATCCAGCGTTTGCTGCTCAATTCGATGTACATGCAGCAGCCAGTGCCATTGAACATTATCCAACATTTAATTATGCTACACCGAATGGCTCGTCAGCATCATCATCGCCTTATGGTAATGGTACGACAATTCATCATCAACATTCAAGTCCGAGCAGTAATACATTTAATTCATCACCCTACGATCCATACGCGTCGGCTTATGCTGCAACGGCCGTAGCTGCACGTCACCATCATTCGATTCTTGATGCTCATCATCATCACCATGCAGCAGAACTCTACTCTCGTCATTCACAACATCATCAGACATCGGCCACTTCGCTTGTTGATCATACAGCTCGTGTAAGTTGGAAATTTTTATTCCACTCTCTATGATAAGAGCCTTGATGTTGTTCATTCAACCAAATACAATAGTGGGCAGGCAACGTCATCGTGTACATTAAACACTTGATACCAGTATAAAAGTGAAAGAGAAAAAGGGAGAGAGAGAGAGAGGGTGAGTGAGTGACGATGACTATGATTGACTTTGAGTATGTATATGTTCATTGACATGGAAAAAAGAAATCTTTGTATAGATTCTAAATGGAGCTATTTCAACTGGTAATGCCGGCGGTGATGATTTACAAATGGGTGAATCACCTTATCAGAGATCATCGTCAAGTAGAGGTAAGATTAAAAAACAATGATAGTTTTTTGTTTTTATTAAAAATTTAACATGTTTATTAGAGGGTCGACGTTCAGATCCAACAAGAGATTCGAATTCATTTTCATCTATGTGTTCTGGAAATGGCAATGGCAATGGCAATGGCAATGGTAATTCACTTTCACCAACAGATTACTTTTGTTCAGGTACTAGATCATTTTTTTTTTTTATAAATTTATTTCACTATTGTCTACTTTAAATATCATTGTTCCTTTTTTTTCTGTACATAGTACCTGGTCGATTAGCACTTTTGAGTTCAACATCGAAATATAAAGTAACTATTGGTGAAGTTCAACGACGACTTGCTGGTCCAGAATGTCTGAATGCATCATTACTTGGTGGTGTTCTAAGACGGTAAGAGAGAGAGACAGAACCAGAAATAGTGTCTAAATTAAATCTATCGAAAATCTAATCCTCAATAGACATAGACAACAACAAAATGATGGGTTTGGCAGTCTGTCGAGATGTCAACTCAATTAGTGCTAGGCACTCTCACTCTAGTTTTTTTTTCGATGAAGAAAGTGCCCTAGGCTTTTCTTTCTCTATTCACTCTTGATGGTGTTGATTGAATTATAAGAATTATGGGTTAATTTTCTTTTTCTTTTTTCGTCCATACATTAGAGCTAAATCGAAAAATGGCGGCCGAGATCTTCGTAATAAATTAGAAAAAATCGGTGTCAATTTACCGGCTGGCCGTCGTAAAGCAGCAACAACAACATTACTTACATCTCTTGTTGAAGGTAAGAAATCAAAATTTATGATGATCATGACAAGGGAAGTAGGAAGGACGAACGATGATAATCATCATAAACTTTTCATTGTATTTTCTGAATTGGTAATGTGAGACAAATTTCATTATCATTTGACCTCAATATATGCGTGTCGCACGCATCAGCTGTCCACAACACACACACACACACACACATAGTGGCCAAAAGAGAACCCTTGAGGCGATCATCATCATCTTCTTCTATAAATTAAAACGAATAAAAATATAAAATCTATTTATTGTTAATTCATTTTAGGAGAAGCAAATCAATTGGCAATCGATTTTCGTACGGTATGTGAAAATGATTTTCCGGCTAAAGCTGCTGCAGATTATGTTGCAAGACATCATTCGGATCCAAATGAAATCAGTACACGTAGAAATATGGTTTTAGCTGCTAAGTAAGTTATTATTCGATGAATTGATATGTTTCATGATATAATTAGAACTAATCGATAAGATTTAGAAGATTGGCATTATTTTGTTTCTTTTTCTACGTTCTATGATTTGTCGCTAAATCGTTCCGGTTCCGCTCTAACTTCCTCTAAGGATCGTAGAATTTCCTGAAATAGAAATAGGCCATATAAAATTTGCGCGATTGGATCTTCGTTCTACTAATGCTTTTAGAACATAAGAAGAAAAATAGAAACTATAATTAATAATTAGATAAGACCTTGTCACAGTCATGCAACTTCAGTTTATTTCTGTCACAACTTAATCTTCCGTTTTTTATTATTATAGACAATTAGCCAAAGAATTCAGTGATTTACTTAAACAAGATCGTTCACCTGTGAATGTCGCATCGTCAACAAATTCAGTCAATGGTGTATCGAATTCTCGGCATGCATCTAGTTCATCATCGGCATCGTCATCATTGATTGCTCATCGTCAAACGCACAGTATTCCTGTTACACTTGACCCACATGTTCAAGATTTACTAACAAATTTTTCACTCATAACACATGGCTTCGGCTCACCAGCTTTGACTGCTGCTGTCGATGTTTTTCATCAATATTTAACTGAAATGCTTAAATATTATGAAAAAAATTATCCTATGTTTATTGCAACAACATCTACATCATCATCATCATCATCTATTAAGAATGGAGGTGGGGGCATTGATTAACTCTGTTTTGTTATTATATGCTTGCGTTTTTTTTTTCTTTTCTTTTTTTCTTATTGTATTTTTTTTTCTTCTGCACTTTTGACAAATACATATATATATATATGAAAAACAAATATATAAAAATGCAAGATGTAAACATATTCGATTGAATGAACGTGCCAGGTGCCACTTTTCTTTTATATTTCTCTTGTTCGTTCGTCTTGTAATCTCGATTCCCGCCTATCAGAAATGTGTGCAACCAAGCGAACTAATCAAACTTTTTTCTTTTCGGCATCAAGAACGAGTGAGCATACTTACGCATACAACCAGAAAAACAATCTATATATCTATGCTCTTCAATGAGTGGATCAAGTAGCTTGGCAAGCACAAGAAAAAGGATGAAAACTGTTCGCTATATGTGTGTCTGTCTGTTGATGCCGCGAGCAATCGAACTTGCACATTTATAGGAGTGCCATATGTGTGAATTTGTTGGGAAAATGTATATAAACAAGAAAATGGCTGCTACTACTGATTGATTTCTTTTGCTATGAGATTTTATCAAACAATCAATTTATTTCAAGCAACCTATATAGACACAAAAATATGATTAAGAACAATTGACTTATTTGTGGAAATGAGAGGATGAATTATTAGAATGATATTTATCTAGTCAGACCTAGCACGAGATAGAATTTAATCGAAGAGATGAATTAAAGATAAAGATGATCTTTACAAATTTATTGAAAAGAATAGATATAATAGAAAATATTAATTGATATGATAGTACAAAAATAAAATGCAATAGACCAGAGAAATTTTTTGATGAGTTACGAATAAATTCAAATTTTTCTGCATGAATAGATATGATTCGACTGAAAGATTTCTTTTTTTTCTAACTATATATATATATAGAATAATATTACGAACGAGTGAAAGTAATCGGATATGCTTAAAATTGGTTTATTAATAAATATATATTTCGCTTGATCAATCAGAATAGAACAATTGTAGCTGCAATCCATTTTTTTTATGAGAGAAAAGTTAAAAATAAATTATTATTATTATAATAGTTAAAAGGTGTCATCATTATTGTTTGTGAGTTCACGTTCAAGTCTATTCATTTTGTTTTTGGAGATAAGTTTTTTTACATTCGTAGTCTACTTCTCACTGTATAACAGGCGTCTGATAGTATTAAAACGTAATGGAGAAGATTACGATCCCATGAAATGTAAGCGTGACCATCTTAACCATACACACATTTAGAACTGATGGGTCATGACAATACAAGATAGGAGGCTAACTTTACACAATTACAAAAATAAGTATAATGTTCAATGGAAAGTTGCTGGTACTGGTTTTTCTTTGTGTATTAATGGGTGGATGAGAACTTTTTTCAAATTAACTACAATTTGATACTTGAAATTTACTCTTAATTGAAGTAGATCTCAGCAAAAACTAGAAGTCTGCCATGGTTTATTAACCCTTTGAATCAGCATTGAAAAATCGAAAATAAATAAAACTCTCCATTTAAAATATTTCATGCGTATTCAGCGACATCATGCCTTTCAATTGTGATTTGTTGTTCAGAGTTCTTTCTAGAATGAAATTAACTTTATTATTCGCCTATCCGGTAAGTGTAACTTTTAAACAAAGAAAGGGTCCGTCCTAGGCAACGTCTCTTTTTCTCGTTCTCTTGACTAGTATACGTTACGGTGATAATTATTTATTCCAAAATCGATCGCAATGGATGCTGTAAGAATTTTTTAGAAATTTTCTTTTTACGATTTAACAACTTTTTTTCTATTTAGCCATCAACTACTCAGGTTCAACAAGTTCGTGAAATCACACGAATCGAACGCATTGGTAACTATCCATTCAAAAATTGTTTTATTCGAACTAATATGTTCATTTGTTCTAGGTGCGCATTCGCACATTCGTGGTCTTGGTCTCAATGACAGTCTTGAAGCACGTAATGTGAGTCAAGGCATGGTTGGTCAACTTAAAGCTCGTCGTGCAGCTGGATTAATTCTTGAAATGATTAAAGAAGGTAAAATAGCTGGACGAGCTTTACTTATTGCAGGACAACCAGGAACAGGCAAGACTGCCATTGCTATGGGTAAGTTTTAGATTATAATGAATCGTAAATATATACGTATGTTGACTTCTTTTTTCGAAGGCATCGCACAAGCATTAGGATCGGATACACCATTTACGGCGATGTCAGGTAGTGAAATATTCTCATTGGAAATGAGTAAAACGGAAGCATTAACACAAGCTTTTCGCCGATCAATTGGTGTTCGAATAAAGTAGAATATTAATGATTGAGATATGATAACTTGTAAATAAATGATCATTTTAGAGAAGAAGCAGAATTTATTGAAGGTGAAGTTGTTGAAATTCAAATTGATCGACCTGCTACAGGAGCGGTAATAAAAATAATGAATATTAAAATAATTTGAACTTTTATCAATTACAAATGATTAATTTATAGGGTGCTAAAATCGGTAAAATGACATTGAAAACAACTGAAATGGAAACAATTTATGATCTTGGTCAAAAAATGATTGAAGCATTAACAAAAGAAAAAGTTCAAGCTGGGTATTCATCTCTTTTATACTTGTTTTTTTTTCTTCTTCTAATATCTATTTCTCCAGAGATGTTATTGCTATTGATAAAGCAAGTGGAAAAATTTCTCGTCTTGGACGATCATTTACTCGTGCAAAAGACTATGATGCTATGGGACCACAAGTACCGATAGATATTTGATTTTTTTCAAATCTCAAGAAATTTTAATTCTTTTTTAGACTAAATTTGTTCAATGTCCGGAAGGTGAATTACAAAAACGTAAAGAAGTTGTACACACTGTGACCTTACATGAAATCGATGTTATTAATAGCCGTTCACAAGGTTTTCTTGCATTATTTTCTGGTGATACAGGTGAAATTAAATCGGAAGTACGTGAACAAATCAATGATAAAGTTGCTGAATGGCGTGAAGAAGGAAAAGCTGAAATCGTACCAGGCGTTTTATTCATCGATGAAGTTCATATGTTAGATATTGAATGTTTTTCATTCTTAAATCGAGCATTAGAAAGTGATATGGCACCAATTTTAATCATGGCAACAAATAGAGGAATTACAAAGTAAAAGAGAAGAGTAAAATTGTTTTTTTTAAATGAATCTTTTTAGAATTCGTGGAACTAATCAACAAAGTCCACATGGTATACCTATTGATTTACTTGATCGTCTTTTAATTATCACAACTAAACCTTATGAAGCTGATGAAATTAAACAAATTCTTAAAATACGGTAAGTCCTTTCGAAGAGAGAGCGAGAGAAAAATAGTTATTATCCTAATCTCTATGAAATTGAAGTCTGTAATAAGATCAGCCTGTCATTCCTAATCAAACAAAAATTGGGTTATTCTTTCGATTTGCGATTTGTTCAATTAATTTCCCACAGATACAAGTAGGAATAAGTTCATATAGATTTTATGGCGTCGTGATCAAAATCTGACTAAAGAATTTTCGAGTGGCGTCCGAAAAATGAGTGCGAATAACATTTTTTGTATTTATGAAAGATACTTTCGTTCCTTGTATGTCAATAGAATTTGAGAGTGCCGTACATAAGATTCCAAGTACATTTCATGACAGCTGTCAGTCGATCTTTTTGGCTGATTTCCGTTCTTGCTTGGGGAGATGATGTCATTTCCTACAGGAAAATATAGTTAAAAAATTAGTTGAGAGTCATCACAATGTTTAACACTCAGACTATTAATAGTAGCTGCTGTCTCACCTATGGTTTTAACGCTTATTCCATATTATATATTTTTTAAATACAAAATTTAATTTGAATTACTAAGATAGACAATAATGCTGATAATTGACAGTAAACCTAACCAATCATCTTGTTTTTTCTATATATGAAATTTGCAATGCAATGCAATGAGTACAAGTCACGTGACAGTCAGCTGATATTTTAGGTTTAATATATATTTTAAACATCGCGCGCCTACAAAAATACGTCTATTAAATTGACTGATGCCTAATATAGAGAGTGCTTCAATTGTACTTGAATGAAATTAGTAGTTTTATGAAAGATACTTCCCATGTAGAAAACTGGATTTCAAGAATCGATTTTGACCTCTCTAAAGCTGATTTTTTTACATGGGCTACATATTAAAAGTCGTTCTCTACGTCACAATATATTTGAATATACTAAAATTTTCTAGACATCTTTTGTTTCAGTTAGGTTTCCATTCAGAATTCAATAGAATAGTTTACTTGAAAGTCAGATTATATTAAAGGAAGTAGTGATACCGGATCTCTCATATTTTTGACTATTTTCGATTAAGATCCGTTTGTTGCTCTTTCAGTTTTACGGAAGTAAATTCAGTAGCTCATCATAAACAAGCAACAAAAATAGGAACCTTTCGGCAATTATTCTTTAACCTTCATTTCTCTGACTAATGAGAAAAATATCGACTGAAAAGTCTTTAAGCATGGTTGACGCTTCTTCATAAATTTCCTGTATAGATCATAAAAAAAAGTAATTATTATTTTCCCTTCGAAATCGAGCATGAAAATGTTAATTTTTCTCATAAGAATAATAATTTCGATTTCTCTTCTATCATTAATAAAAATAATTGCTTTTCCTGATTTGATTACAGCACAATATGGATATCGAAAGTATTCCTTGGAACGTTCTATTTTCTTTTCTTTGTTTTATAGTATATATGAATTTTGATGAGCTATGATTATTTAGTTGTGAAGAAGAAGATGTGGAAATATCGGACGATGCGTTAAATGTTCTAACAAAAATTGGTAGAGAAACATCGTTACGTTATTCAATTCAACTTATAACGCTTTCAAGTATTATTAGTCGAAATCGAAAGGTAACAATAATATTTCTTTTTGTGTGCGATTTAAATTATTTCTCAATGCTTTTATAATCTAGGCTCGTGAAGTTACTGTTGACGACGTTAAACGTGTTTATGAAGTATTTCTTGACGAGGCTCGTTCAAGTGATAATCTTCGTGAATATGAACAGTATTTTATGTTTAATGATCTCACTAGTATGTATTTGTGCGAGAAAAAAATACGCGATTACTATTCCAATTGAATCTATTTTTAGCTGATCAACAACCAACCGGAGCAGCAATGGAAACATAATCTTCATCGTTTTTTTGTGCTGTTATTATTTCATTATAATGAAATGTATTTTTTCTTTTTGTTACTGTTGTTATTTCTATCTGTCAAAATTCACGATGATTAAATCTGTCCAACACATCATTGAAATAATTAGTAAAAAAAAGAATCTTCTAAAACAAAATATAGAAATTTTTTTCGCAACATCAAACTATAATTTAAGTATCATTTTGATATATGTATATATCAAGACATGATTTGTGTCGATCTTACTGGATCTTTGTTTTTATTTTATTTAAGTGACACTTAACAATAGATCGATCGATCGGATTTGGAGATTTATTTTTCATCGAATCGTGTTCTTTTATGACACTATCATTATCCGGAGCATTTTCTTTTTTCTTGTTGCTCGAGTTTTCGATATTTTTATTCTTTTAGAATCGTCATAGGACAAGAAAAGAAAACTGAATTATCCTAATGATTTTTTCAAAAACGAATGTCTTATCACGTTTCTATACATGTCAATCATATATCGTAGTGTCCTGGTAAATCCCGAGGGGGGCGTCCACTGCAAATAATTTTTTCGCTGAAATCCTGACAAGCGCTACGATGTATGATGCCAATCGGACGCTATGAATATTAGTTTTTAGTTTTTTTCAATAGAGATTGGCGGCTAGAAAAAAAAAAGAGAAAAGGGCTCGCTGTTCGAACGTTCACAGTTTTTCAAGTTATTTGTTGATTGTCATTCAATGGACCAAAAAGTATTTTTTAATCGAGTAATCGATGGTATACTTCCACGTTTCGTGACATGTATCTATTATGTGTTGTTTTTTTTCTTCTTTTTGACAGCATCCATAACTATATCTTCGTTTATAATAGACAGTCGATTTGCATGTTGATCAACAATATTTATATTCCTTCAAATGTATTCCATGCTTTTCTTCTCTTTTTTTTTTTTATTCCAGTTTGCAAAAAAAGAAACATTGCTGATGATGACGATTGTAATGCAAGTGAGTATAGGAAATTTTATGTTCGATAAAAAGAAATAACCGAATTGTGTTGTTGCTTTCCGATAAGATTATTACTTAAGAAGTAAAAAGCTCAATAAAAAAACCTATCATGCCCGATAGGCATAATCGTTTTTTTATTGAGTTGATTGTTCCAATTACTCTGCTTTTTTTTCTTCTCAAACAAGTCTCGACCCAAATACATACTTTACGCGGATCAAGCTGCAAAAAAAAAAGAAAAAACGAGAATGAAGTTTCGTTTTTTTCCTTACAAGTCAATATTGACTTGAGTCTTCAATACTTAACATGTCTGATCGATTGTGCTGATAAAAATAAATAGAGAATACCAGAAGTGCTGTTGGTCATTAGGTATTGCCACTAACAATAATTTTTATTGAATAAACTATTATCACATGAGGTTAACGCTTCACACAAAACAAAAGTACATAGTAATGTGCGTTTACTGAATACATTTATGACTTTTAATTTTGTTATGACTAGAGCAATTATCGGTGTAATGATGAATTTTCTCCCTAGAGTTAATTGATAGGTGGATCGATTTCTATTCAGTGGTCTTAGAGTCATTAAGAGTTGTAGTGTAAATTAGACAGTTATTAGTTGTGAGTTTATTTAAGTTATAACTAGAGATAAATGATTGATTTTAATAAATGAATAATTAAAAAAAAATATTGACCCTATTTCTTTAATTAGCGAGAACGTACCTTCGGAATACATGAAAATTTCTGTAGAATAATAGAAAGCGTTTTTTTAAACTTTTATTGAAATTCCTTTCATCGTTGTCATCATTATTCAGTGTACGATATTCGACTGCGGTAAATTCACTAAATGTTGTTTTTCATTTATTCAATTACCTTTTTTTAATGAAACAAATAAATTGAGCATGATCATAATGACATTCATTCTTTTCTACTTCTCACTAAATATATAGAAAAAGGGTGATTATAAAAGCTGAGAGCACTTCTTTTTTGTCAAATTGTTTTCTAAGAAAAATGAAATCTTTTCTCTTTGTGAGTAGATCTGACGTGACAGTCTATCTAGAAAATTAAAAGATAATATTTCTTGAAATAAAAAAAAAAGAAACAATATTACTTAACTGATTTGCTTAGAAGTTGCGGATGTTCTAATATTAATATAAAAAGAAGAAGAAGAAAATAGAAGCCGTACCATGACAATAGCTCTCCTATGAATATTCTATGATGGCAGCCGCAAAAGGAGCTTTCTATACGAGTCAAATATTACATGTATATATATATATATATATATACTAGATCAACATTTGATTTTTTCTTCTTCTTCTTCATTATGATTTGTTTATTAACAAACGTGTTGTTATGTTCTACTTAGTTAATAGAATATTTTCATCCAGAAGTTCGGATAAATACAATAGGTATGATTATTCATCTATTTCAGCCGATATTTACCTGATAAGGAATGTCCGACGAAAGTGTAAGTACCGATAATAATCGATCTCGCTCACTATTACGTCAAGTACGTGAAAAATTCGGTGGTAATCGACAACGTACGGAAAGACGAGCGGGATCATTATCAGCGGCATTGGTTAATACGCAACGTAGTTCAACTGATCATGCTGAAACATCCAATAACCAAACAAAACTTCATGTAGATAGTTCGGCACCAGTTTCATTTTCGCATCATTTATCATTATTAGTCAATGTTAAATCACGTTTTCGTAAAACACGAAAAACTGCAACGGCATTATCATCACCGAACTATGATGATCGCAAAGCTTTATCATTGCCGCCTACTATTTCTGATTCCGTAAGTTATCTTGAACTAAAAAATTTGTATGTAACTATCGTTTGATTCAATGAAATATTATATAGTCGATAGTATTGGACTCGTCAGCTTGCGCCAGCTGTTGTTTTTCGTGCGTGTCACAGAACGAAAATAAAATAATTTCATAAGATATTTCTATCAATCGTTCTCATGATATAGTTTCCATATAGAAACGGAAATAATTTATCATATCAATATTATAAAAAAACGTTAAAATATTTTTATTTTGAGCTTGTTTTTATAAGCTTTCGGTGCTTTTTTTTCTTGATTACTACTATTTTTGTCTCTAGTTGTCCTATTGTTGATTTATTATTCATGATATAATAAGGAAAAGATCTTCTTATGTCTGAATTATCTTTGCAATTCGTACATCTAATTACACATGTTTCCTACTTATCAGTGTTGTCCCATGAGTGTTAGTGCCTGCAAAAAAAGAGCCATTCATGCTCATTTAGAATAATCACAAATCGCCTAAATTTCGAAACTGATTATCGTTAAAGAAAAAAAGAGGGATTTTTCTCTTTCAATTTAATAATTGTAAAAAAATTTACTTGTTTCAACTCGCTGAAGTTACCGAATAACACTTTATAAATCGGAAGGAAGCACTGAAAATTTTATTTTTTGACTAGATATAATTCTATGCACATATTAAATATGTATATTTAAAATATGAAATAAACAATAACAATGTATTGTTGTATTTTTAATCCTTAATAGGTATTCTGTTTTTCTTTTCATATGAATAAATTTGCGATTCAAACATTCGACCATATTTTTCAGACAGAAATGATATAAACCCTACCTAAATACGAATAAAATTATTCGATTGGCCTTGATTTTATCGTTCGTTTTTTTTTTGCAAACGACCACTTTACCGGTTGCTACAAAAAAATAATGGCATCGTTGTGCTAGTACGAGCAAGGATTGAAGTCTTTATTGACAATATATAAATACCTACATATATATATATATATATTTGTAACGTAGAAAACATTATCAATGACGAAGTTCATGGTAAAACACAATTTTTATTGATAAGGATGTCGACACTGAAGGTGTTATTTTTGTTTTAACCTACCTCATCTCATAGCAACACATTCTCCGATTCTAAAGATCATTTGACAACTAAATTCATGAGAAGACTCAGTTTCTAAATAAGCTATCACTAAAGCAGCTGTTTTTAAGCATTTTTAAAATGTAATTACGTTTGTAATATAAATACTGGTCGATCGTTTGAGAATTATTTACCTGTAAGAAAAATTATGCTCTTGAGATAGAACTAGTTTTATTTATCTAGAGAATTTTGATGTTAGTTATTTAGATATCTTTTTTCTCAGTGCTAATTTTTTAATACAGATGAATTGTATTTATCAACCATCAAGTTTATCTTAAATTGAATTCTATAGCAAATGCTATTCGTTGATGTAGCCTATTAGTGAGATTCAAGTGGAAAGTAATCACACTTCAAGAACAGAGTTTTTATTTGTTTTTCTGATGAACACTTGGCAACAAAAAAGTCAAATATGAAGGAAAACCACAAACAATTACTGAGTAGAACAAATTCCGTTCGTGTCACATTAAAAATTTTGTTTGCGTAATTGTTTTCAGATTATTAAGCATGAGATGATCTCAGACGCAATATTATTAGAACTGCGTCGTAAACGACATGTATTTTTAATCTTTTTAATTCTTATCTTCTTACTTATTCAGTCAAGGGAAAACAAAAACACAAAAGACAAAAAAACATGCCAGGCATTCTGTTCATTCTAGATCTACACATGTAGTATAAATGGAATTATTTTTGAAGAACGTAATATTTTGTGTGCGCTTTTGTCGAAGTCGGATGCCATTTCCGAGAGAATTTGTCCTATCCTATACTATTAAGAAATTCCATAATGGAATAGGAAGATCTGCCATTAGCTTGGTTAAAACTATATAGAATAGGTCTTAATGCTTCGATCTTCATGTTCCTATCGATAGGCAACTCAAATGTTAATCGTTAAAACATTAGTTGTTAATGAGATGCAATAGAATGCATTGTCGTATCTATCGACAGATATAGCTTCATTTACTGACTAACGAAAGTGGCACCATTCTATCGACAACAAAAAGAAAAGAGTTCCATACTAAAAAATCTGTGAGGCACAGAAGGAGAACAGAGTCTTTTGTTTTGCTTTTTTTTCTCAGCAAACATTTTTCCTTCTTTTTGCTCTATGTAGCCTCAAACAGTCGAGGAAAATGAGTTTTTCTGTTGTCGCTAATCGTTTGACGCATGTTAACATCCGTTTTCTTTTCGTTTAATCGTTTAGTTAGTCGCAAAATGCTAAGAGAAAATTGAAGTAAAGAAAAACTGCAACGAAAGCTGACCTAATGATGTCAGTGAACATTGTAAGACGAGCTTATTATCAAAATGAGCATACCTAATAAAGATAACCACAATATGATTATGAAATGTTTTTGTGCGTGCATCAAGGTGATTAATTTCTGTTTCATTAAAATTAAAATAAGATTCCGTTAATAAAGCGAAGTTTCTTTTTTTTTCTCTTCATTTGTGAATCTCTAGGAATCATCAGTAACAACACTATGCGAAGTCAATCAAGATATCAATAAAAAAGAACTTGATTTAACATCTCCCGAACTTCCGATTACTACAACAGCAACTAGACCAAGTACTGATGATCAAGTAACAGTTGTTCAACGTAATTCTACCGATATGTCGACAGTTGATGACGATAATATTTCGCAGTTAAACAGTGAAACAAATCGTGCATTGTATACAAATCGAAAAAATTTTAATAAATTAAAAGATCATATAACACAACGTGCAAAAACAGTTGTAAGTAAATCTCCATCGTTGACATCACTGTTAACAAATGTGTCAGTAAAAACAAGTTCTAATGATACAATCTATTGGATTGAACTTCATATTGAACGAGGCAAAGATTTATCGATTAAAGATTTTAGTGGTACCAGCGATCCATATATTAAAGTTTATTATGGTAATGATGCAAAATTTGAAACAAATATTGTTTTTAAAAATTTAAACCCAGTATGGAATGAAAAAACGACATTTTTCGTGCATGATTTAAATATTCCAATTTATTTTCATATATTTGATTACGATCGTATTGGACGCGATGAGTCAATGGGTTCAGCTAGAATTGATCTATGGAAAGTACCGCTTGAAAAAGTTTATAATGCCACACTTGATTTAGAAAATGAAAAAAGAACCGATGGGAAAACGGGTATGCTCAAAATGAGTATTACAATCACACCTAAGTCACCAGAATTTCGTGATGAAGTAAGAATAAATTTAAAAGAAAATAATAACACGCTATATATAGATTTGCCATTTAATCTTCATTCATTTTTAAAGATAATGCGCACAGTGTCAAAGCAATTGAATAGAAAGTCTTCTTTAACTGGTCGCTTAGGAAATACAAATACGTATCCATTATTACGACGTACTGTTGATGTATTTATTATTGAAGGCAGAAATTTATCAGTGACTGGTGCTTCGAATAAAATGTTTAGTCCTTCTGTTCGTCTTAAATTTGGAACAAATAAAAAATATCGAACACAAGTATAATAATATAATTTATATGATGAATAATGTTTGTATTTTATTTTTCATTAGACAATCAAATCAACTCTTAATCCTAAATGGCATCAGTCATTTATCTATGAGATTCTTGCTAGTGAACTGCCTCCATTAGAAATAACTGTAGTTGATGACACAAGTAGTTCTGGAGAACTTATTGGAAAGTACATAGAATATATAACTAGTAGAAATAATATGAACATTTGATTATTTTATCTAGAGGATGCTGTAATTTAACTCATCTGGATGAAGAACGAACTCACAAAATATCAGTAGATCTCGATGATAACGCTGGCGCTATTGATTTATTTGTAACCATAACTGGAATAGCACCATTACCAGATGTAACAAATGATAGCGATACTTCTTCAAATCTTGCTCTAGATGTTATGCCATCAAAATTAACCGATGAAGATATCCAATATTATGTTCGTATAGAAGCAAAAAATTTAATGTTGTTTTAAAAAAAAAGAATGAATCCGTGATTTTTCTTAGAGCTTTTTCTCGTCACTACGATCAATAACACCAATATTTGATGTCGGAAAAGTTGAAATTAAAAGTAGGACAATAATTGATTTTTTTTCCCAGAAAATCATCATCTGTACTCATTTGTATTAGTTTATCAAGCACGCGATTTAAGCGCAAAAGATATCAATGGTAAATCAGATCCATTTTGTGTTGTCGAACTTGATTCAACACGTTTACGTACACATACAATTTATAAAACCCTCGATCCTGTTTGGAATAAATCATTTATTATACCCGTACAAGATATACATTCGACGTTAGAATTAACTATTTATGATGAAGATACTAATAAAACGACAGAATTTATAGGAAAAGTCGTCATACCATTGTTAGCGGTACAACGGAAATTAGTTTCCTTTATTTATATTCATAATGATTCTTTTCTTGTTTAAGATTAAAAATGGCGAAAAAAGATGGATGGGATTAAAAGATCGTAAATGTATTTTACCTGTCAAAGGTATTATTGAAATTGAAGCCACTGTTGTGTATACAAATGTAAAGAAATCTTGTTTTTCATACTAAACTTTTTATACAGGTGCTTTTTCTCGACTAAACTAGTTAAGAGCAATTCTTCGTACATTTAATCCCAGACAGATTCGATATTATCAACAGGATGGAAAATTTCGTGTCGGCGTAAGTAGTTGTTTATTCTTGACAAATTATTTTCCATTCATTATGAGTTCTTGTAGGTCTTTAAACAACATATCAATCGTGTAAGAAATATGCTCAAGTATGTACTTAATGCAGTGAAATTTATAAATTATTGTGTTGAATGGGAAAATCCTCTACTAAGCTTTTGTGCTTTTATTGTAAGATGATTTGTTTGAGATGATTTGTTTGAAATGATAAAATGTTTGCTTGTTATAGTCTTCACTTATAATTATTTGGAATTTCCAATTGTATATGCTCCCTTTTGCACTTTTATTAATATTTGCATGGAATGCAGTAGTTGAATATCGTCGCGGTTCATTGGGAAAACCTTTTTCGACATTAGCAGATGAAGTAAAAAAAATACGATTTGAATTTCAATTAAATAAATATCTGCTGATTGCTTTTATCTTTTGAAGACAGTATCTGCAGTAATACAGCCGGCAACGATCGATGAAGATGTACTGGATGGTGATGGTAATACGAAAGTAAGAAGGCGAAAACAAAAACAAAACAACTTTCAAGTATTGATTTCTTCCAATAGGAACAAAAGAGATCATTGTTGGGTGTTATTCACGGTATTCAAGATACTGTTCTTGAAATTCAAGGTTATGTTGATGATTTTGCTTCGACAATGGAGCGAATTAAAAAGTCAGAGAAAATGTTTTTTCGTAATAGAAACTTATAATTATTTTTGTAGCGTTTTCAATTTTACTGTTCCTTGGCTATCCATTCTTGCTATCACTGCTTTAACGATCATTTCCATAATACTCTATCACATTCCACTTCGATATTTAGTTCTTGCATTTACTATAAACAAATTTACTAAACGATTTCGTAAACCAAAAGGTTTTATTGATAATGATGAATTAGCTGATTTTATATCACGATTACCTTCCGATCCTGAACTAGTAAGTTTGATGATTTTTAGGGAACATACAAATTGAATCCACCGTTTTACTACTTAATTTAGTTACAATATCGAGAATTGAAAATTTTAACACGCATTCCAACACCGAAAAAATATAAACGTACGACAACCAATGGCAAATAAGAAAAGACAAAACTATTTTTGTATATAAATATATTTCCATAGACGATTGATATTCAAAATAATGTTCGTAGCGCATAGTTTGTGATAAAGTAATATGATCATTCTATATATATATATATAAGAGACATTTAAGATCAGATATAATGTTACTATTTTTATTCTGTGCACGGTGAATTGTCTTTCGAAAATAAAAATAAACACTCCTTTAAACTCAATTGAATGTATTTCCAGTACTTTGATAGAAGAATAACATTTTCCAGTAAATAAACAAATAATCTATTCGGAATTGTAATCAGGGGTCGCAGCAGCGTATGTCTCAAAATCAGGAATTCAGACAGGACACAAATTGGGAAAAAATCAGGAATTCAAACAGGACACAAATTGGGAAAAAATCAGGAATTCAAACAGGACACAAATTGGGAAAAAATCAGGACATTTGCAGACTTGTTTTGATAACGCACTAAGCGATTAAACTTTCACAAAATTGAATAAAGTAATGGTAATCTATTTTTATAACCACGTGCATTGCTTCGATGAACTTCATAAATCACGAAGGAAAAATCAAAAATGTGACGAAATCACTGTTCGTTGGATGCTTGCTTCTAATTCTTTTTTCTGTGGAACTCACATATATTTTTGAAGAAAATAGTGAGTGTAAGTTGAATTTTTAGGTTTTTGCGGCTCCTCTGNCAATTTCTCACCTGATAATACGAAAAAATATAAATTTCTCAATAATATTGATAGCTATATCCTAAATACTGTTTAAACTATTATCATTCACAATATTTCTCAATGAAACCACTAAACACTTCAGCATACTGACATATTCTAAACAAAAAATTTTTTTTATACATTCTCTCTAGTAATATTTCCTATTGATAGCTTCAATAAACTTCAAATGTTAAAAAGGTTTATTATCTCATTTGTGAACAAAATATGATCTCACTATTCTGAAAAAATAAAACTGCTATTTGATCAGTATCTAACTGACCGAAATATGTGAGTTCCACATTTTAGCTCCAACGGGGCTGCGTTGAAAAGCTTTTTCGTAAAACTTATCAAATAATTACATATATATTAACCTTGAAATATTGATCATAACAAAAGAAAATGTGGAAGTCATTTATATTTAGGCCTATTGGTAAAAAAAAATCATAAAATATCAGGACATCAAAAAGAAATAAGGAAAGTAGTACTGCTGCGAGGCCTGATCATAGTGATGAAAGGTTTCTTTCTTTGTTCTCAATTTATTATTCAAATGAGCGTGCTATTTCGTACAGCTAATGACATTTTTGTGATTGAGTTAGAAATAATTGTCGATGATGATTGCAGACTTGTTAAATTCATTTTATTGATTCTCAAATCCAAGACAGAATGTAACGATGAGGTTGTGACCGGAATAAGAAATTATGTACTAAATGCATTGTTCATTTGTAATTTTTATGGAAAATAATCGAATGATTGATGGATTCCATTATGAGTAACCCGCAATAAAATGTTTGCGAAAACAAAACGAACACAAGAAAATATAAATCATAAAATAGTATACTATAAACTGACTATAGATTTCTATTAATTAAAAGTTCGAATGCGTGAACTTTGAGAAAATGTGTTAATTTTCATAATTTACTTCTGTTTTACATTCTATACAGTTGTGATAATCAACAGTTGAAGTATTACACTATCTATGAATATCGATTGTATTTGTCTATTTCGAGTAAGATGATTGTAGATAAAATTACCATGTTGTGCAGTAAATTTTTATTTTATCTTACTCGTCAGTTCGATCAACTTCATCAATAAGCTTACCAACGTTCTCGTTAATCACATGTCGCAGTAGATCTTTTTTATACTATCGGATGTTCTAAATCGACAATATATTTATATATATTCTATCGTTGTAGCCAATCTACTTCCATAATTTTAAATCCAAACTGAATTTTCAGATGTAATAAGTCATTTTGCGAGCTTCATAATTCCAAAAATAATCTTAACTATTGTCGTTCAGCTCGAAACCTTAAAAACTATGCTTAGTTTAATGTGAGCGCGGACGGATATCTCCTATAGACATGATGACTGTAGTTATTTCATTCACACTATTTAAAATGGCATTGAACACATTAAAAAAATCTATTTGAAATATTGTTCCTCTCGAATTGTATATCATTCTTTAGAAGATTCGATATGATGTCATCTTGTAATCAGTGAAAAAAAGACAAATCTAATTGTAAGTTTCACAACGAAAAAAGTAAATTACATGAAAGAAAAAAATATACAAGTCTGTTCCTTGAATGACGTTTTAAATAGATTTACATATATATTAAATCATACGTTTATTTTTTAAAAATTCTTGACCTTTCTAAATAAAGCAAAGAGAGAGAGAGAGAGTTCATAACAGCATAGAAAAATTCTCTTTTACCTCTATTTGTCGTACAATTTCATGTTCATTTTGTAGTAGTTTTCCTTTGGCAAATTCTTGTTTAATTCTATTTAAATAAAAGTCAACATCTGTATACTTTAATGTTTGACTGTATCGAAGTAAATCTCGATAAAGGCGAAGTATTTCAAGTTGTCGTGTAGGCATAATGAAAAATATCTTGAAAAGAAAAAAAAACAAAAACAAAAACAAACACAAAATTGATTCTTTTAACTAATTAAACGGCCTTTTTTAATTAATCTCTTTTTTATTTTCGATTTTTTATCATCTTTTCTCTTTTGTAAATTCGTTTGACGTTTTTCTTGTTTTTCTTTCACACGTTTATTGGTTTCAGATTTATTCCTTTGCCATTTTTTAGCTGATCGTTCACGAAGTTTGCTTTGTTTTTTAATTGATTTTCGTAATAATTGAACATTATCACGAATTTTTTCACCTTTGGCCTTTGCTAATGCTGTTTTCCAATTTTTTGAACGTAAAATTTCTTTCCCTTCTTCAGGATTTTCTTCTTTTAAACGATTGATTTCATCTTGTTCGGATTCAACTTTTTTCAATGTACTAATTAATTGTTGTTTTTTATTTTGGAATTTTTTAGTTTTTTTCTTTTTCGAACTTGTATCAACTGAATCTTCAGTCTTAAATTCAAATCGACCAAATGTTATTTGATTTGGAACAATTGGTGGAGTTTTAGTTGATGGTTTCGATTCTTCATTATCGTTTGAAGAAGGTGCTATCCATTCTTTTGTAGTTGATCGAGGTCGTTTTGTACGCTCGGCTGATTTATCTTTTGTTCGTTTACGTTTGCCATTTTCTTCAACTCCATTCTCTGTCAAAATAATCAAATAGTTAGACATTTTCTTATTGGATTTAGTAATTTTTAAATAAAAACTTTTCAGACTGCTCTTCGATAGGGATCCAAAGTATATATACGATGCAGGCATGACTTCGGATTCTCTCCGCTCAACCTAATATGTTCTTGCTATGTTAAAATATTGAATGTTTGTTACTAGAATCCGCTCAATAGTCTGAATCTAAGTGTTTCTTCAGATTAAAATCGGACTGCTCAACTTAAACGAAGAATCGATCGATATTAACCTGCTTGTTGTTGACGATGAGGCATTTTATCGTGAAGTTTTTTTAATAATTCCTCACGGCTGACTGGAGTGCTTGACTTTTTCTTATTGTTAGCAGTTGATGAGTTATTTTCTAAATAGAAATGAAAATAGAAAATTCTAAATAATAAACTATAATGGTTAATTACTATCATGATGAGCTAGAAATCGATAGATTCCTGATGTTGTTCTGATCGATTCAACACCGGCTACATCAAATGATGATGTAGAAGTTGGTCCTTTGCCTTTTTGTTGTTGTTTATTACGTTTTGATGTTGATTCCCGAAGAAATTTATCTTTACGTTCATTGTATGCTTGTAATTCGTCTTGGGCGATGTAGGTTTCAGGTCGAATAAAATCAACTAATGAATGAAGAATTGTATTCAAATTTAAAAAATGTTCAATTCCTGGATGTTGAGGAACCGCATCATTTTTGACTATGTTGACATCAGATGAAACCGTATTTTTCTTACTCATTTTCTGAATCTAATATCGATTTTTTATGATACTGATCTACGTATATTCCACTATGAAATACACGAAAGAATCGTTCTCTTATGATTGGATAATAATACCAAAATTGTATTTCACTGCAACATGCTTCATGTTATCCAATCAGATCTATTTAAGATAAAGCTATCGAAAGAGGACACTAGCTTATGAGCACTTTCTATTAGACACTCATGCAGCTATTCAATAGTTCGAAAGGTTCTTTACATTTTTTCAATGGAAATGATTTAGGTGCATTATAAAAAACGTTCCTCTAATAAAATAGCAATCTAATCCACAAGCATTATACTCGTTTTTTCTTGCTAGTATTATTTTTATTTACACTGGTAAAATATTCATTACACAACGTTTCTTGCAACTTTGACCTTCAAGCGTAAAGAAAGAGCTTATCTATAATGCTTTCGATCGTCCACATTCGATATGATCTAAACGAACATGTTCTCTCTTTTTTCTTTGATTTTCGTCGTGCTTTTATATCCGACGACATCAATGACTGTTATGGATGAAGGGAATGAAAATTTTCGAGGGTCAGATCGCGACATGTTCCAGGGACTATCCGCGGTAGAACATTCGGGCCACCGGATCCCGTGGGATACTCCAGGAAATATGTGAGAAAATCATCATATCCTGCAGGAAAACACGGGAAATCGCTGGAACATGGAAGCAGTATTCCGGTCAAAAATACGGCCGGACTTTTCCGGCGGATTCCTGCCAAGTTCCAGTGCTTTCCGGCAGGAATTGATCGGAGATCACCGGAAAAATTTCCAACCGGAATACTGCTTCCACAAAGTCAACGGAACTACCCGGAACTGGCCGTTTCTAGGCAGGACTATTCGACCTGCGATCACATATCTTCTGTCTTCTCTCTCTTAGTCAAATAAAATAGATATAAGATAAGTAAACGAAAATCGAAATGCATCCATTGAGTGTCGATATTACATTCAAAGTTATACGATATGAGAACACTTAATTTCTACATCCACTATGGCTGACATAAAAAAACAGGCTAGTTTATCACTTTAATACACGAAGTTACAACATAATGAATAGTTATTTTACAATGACTTGAATATAAATATGTTTTCATACGGGTTTATTGCAAAATAGATAGAAGACATACGCTATCTAAACAGTATTGAACGTTTGTAATTTACACAAGCTGTAATTCTTGCATTTCTATGAACTTAAAAAGTATAAGATAGAAATATGTTTGGACTTCAATCCTACAAGGCAAATCTTCAAAAAGTTGAGGATCATGAGAAGTTTTCTTCTGCTCCTAGCGCGATCTTTTAGTTGTTAAAAGTAAAAGAGTTTCACATATTTCTTCCTGAACACCCTTATGAGTATTGAATATATATTTGATCGTTTTATCCAAGGGGGAAAAAGCTGATTTAAATCACAGTAAAACTCAACTTACAATCAATATAAATTAACTGTATTGGAATGAGTTTGCGTGAGTTTCGGTGCCTTTGAATGATTTTCAGTAATAATTTATGATTTGGAATAGTTTTTAGTTAGTTTAGCAAATTTTTCGTTTTCTCAAACTCATTTTAAATCAGCTAAACTCAGAAAAATCATGAAACTCATAAATCGCTTTTCCCCCCTTGGTTTTATCACTAATGTAATGTCTCAGATCTGTTAGTTTCCTTATCATACACGTGTGTAAGAAATAGAAAAATCAATGCGCTCGTTCTGAACCTGACTGTTGAAGGGCCCGATGCACTTTCTGTTCATATTCACACAAGAATACAAGTAGCAGTGGTGAAAGCAAGGCTAGCTTTTCTGATCGTTCATTCATCGATCGTGTAAAATGTATAAAAGTAACGGCTCTGACGAAAGCCAACTACTTAATAATCTAGATTCACAGAATAACGAACGAAGAAGATGTATAGTACTCCAACTTTTCTTTTTTTCTTAGCCTTTATTTCATTGTATTTCATCATATATTTAGGTCATCGACAACAATCCTATTCCCAGGAGAATCATTTCGACAGTAGTATCCTATCGGATTCCGACAAGGGTCAGACAGTGAATATACCGAATACCATATGTGTTTCAATAAAACCAACGAAATCTTATGGGATACCTGAACAGGGGCCTACAGTCGGATCCGATGTTAGATTTTAACGGAATCCAACTCTAACGAATCATCATTGCGCTCTGATGACTCAAAATTGTTATTTGATCGTGAATAAGAAAATAGTTTTTTTTCCGTCGGAACCGACAATAGGTCAGTGTCCAGGAATCCTATCGGGGAGTCGGATTCATTCACCTGGATTGATTCGCATGTAATTCCACGTAGTGCACTCATTGCATATGTGAAGAGTTTCGATCACGAAGCGATCAATGAATTCTTTGTAACGCCAACAATTGCAATGAAAGTCATCGATTATGTCCACCAGCTTTTGAATAGAACTACGGTGACAAACGATGTAAGTAACGAGGCAATAACAGCTTGTATTTCTAACAATTACAGTCTATTATATAGGAAGCAAGTATGTTAGTCCATAACTGGTACAAAACCGATATTGACAATAAAGACGTAACAGCTTTTAATAAAAGAACCAAAAGCATTGACAAAATTATCGTCTTATTAGCAGCAGTAAGTAGTCTCCTTTTCCTTTCTATTTGTTTTATTTTCTGAATTTTTTTTTCAAGGATTCCCAGGTCGAACAGTGCGGTCCGTATACGGCCGATGACGGTTACTTTACGACTACTTTACGGGCGAAATTTTGCCGTAATATCTGGCGCAGTAATACGGATCGTATTATCATGAGAGTACGGAGCACAAACAGCCGTAAACCATGAAAATTCAGTCCCATTTGTGGTGCCGTATTACTGCGCCAGGTATTACGGGCAAATACGGTCTATTTACTGCCGTAAATACACCGTTTTGACATCGTTTACCGTCGATAAACAGACCGTAAACGAGTGCGTTTTGGCCAACCTGGGTACTGTTGGATTGATCAATTTGAATTATTAACATATTAGCACCATTTTCACCATTGTGAAGTATTTTTTGTTGATCATAAAAAAATGAAATAAAAAAATTATACATAAGAAGCATATAATCAGGTATATGCTTTTGTGTGTGTACGCTAAACGAAATTGTGTATCTTATGTGAGTAAACCGCCCTTGTTAAGTTCATCTTAATGCAAAGTAAGGAAAAAGAAAGATAGATAGAAAATAGTTGCATCAAAGAATTCGCAACGTTTACAACTTTTATTTCTGTTGTATTTATTAAATCCTAAAGGATATTACACAATTGATATTTAACGAACTATTTGATCTGTTCGATTCGTTTTAGCCTATGACAAATCCTATATGCTTTCCGTCGATTTTCTCCATGTCGTTTCTTTCGAACGCTTTAATGAATCGGTTTTAAATGACTGAATTTTAAAACAATTCTGACGTGAGTGTTAGATAAACCTGCTGACTTCTATTCCAAGCACATCACATTTGACCAAATGTATCAAGAAACGTCTCTTCAAAACAATGAATTTATTTGATCTGCTATACATTATTTTAGAAGAATTTTTTAATCAAATTTTATAAAACATAAATTCTATAAGCAATAAACTTCACATACAATAAAAAAAAATTGAATGATTTAAACAAATTGGTCTGAAAGCAATTTTTAACAACTAGTAATATTTGGTATATCTAAATGAAATACTGAACGTACGCAGTATCTGCAACATATTTGACATAAGTTCGATGCTTGCCACACATTGAAAATCTGATTTTATATGTGAAATTGTTAATATAAAATGATATCTGTCATGGTAGATTAATTTTGACAATAATCAAATGAAAGACGAGACAAATCATTTGTTGATACTAAATATTCAAAAAAGAAAGAGCATCAAATTTTTATATTAATAAAAAGATCAAATTTACCTGTTTGTTTTAATAATCCTTTCAAAGTAGCTTCTAATTGAGAATTTGTTGATGAACATGGAATAATCAATGTTGTATCAGGAACAGAATATCTTTAATAAAAACAAGTTTAAGAGTAAAAGAAGGTTTTCTTTGAAAAATGATATTTACTTTTTTAATCTTGTAATAAATTGAACTTGAATAGACATCTGAAATGAGCAAACAAACAAATAGAATGAGCATTTATTTATTTAGTAGATATTGATATTATTTTTTAATATCGTCTAAAGGTTTATCAAGTGGATCTGTTTTAGCTTGAGAGATCTTTTCTACAACGACGTCCATTCATTTTGAAACTCTTCCAAAAATACTATGTTTATTATCAAGCCATGGCGATGTAACAACAGTTATAAAAAATTGTGAACCATTTGTATTGGGTCCTGCATTTACCATTGAGAGTGTATATAGACGATCGTGTTTTAATTGTGGATGAAATTCATCTTGAAATTTTTTTCTCCATATTGATTGACCACCTTGAATTAATTGAACAAAAAGAAAATATTCTTTATACTAAAAATATGTTAAAAGAAATAAAATAATAAACCTGTTTGAATCATAGATTGTTTAATAACACAATGAAATATACAACCATTATAATAAGATTGTTTTGAATGTCGAATAAAATTTTCACAAGGTTTTTGAACATATTCAGGAAATAAACGAACATGAATATCACCACATGTTGTATGAATTATTGCTGATTGAGACAATGATGATAAAGCTTGGTCTCCTGTTGCTGCTAAAATTTCTTCGCGAGTTGGTTTTTCATTATAAACATCGCAATCATTATCATATTCACTTCGATTGTCTAAAATGAATCGAATAAATAGCATAGAAATTCAATGTTTATCTGTTAATTTTGTTTAAATTCTCAGCTCAATAGGCAATAAAAATCAATACAATAAACGAATGGTTTACTTTGTGGATTATTTTTTTTTAAATAAATGGAATCTATTTTGTTAATAACTAGTTGTAAAAATAATAGTTAAAATAATTTGATTATTTAATGATTTATTATATTGATAAAGTGCTAAGCGTACAAATCGTGCATTTTCAGTTGTACCAAAAAAATGTCGAATAGAATTATTACATAAATTTAACATTTTAATTACATATAAAGTTGAATAAAAAAAGACAAGTTCTTGATGAATCAAATCGAAGATTGATCAATGAATAAATAGAAGAATTTTTTTCTAAATCTTTTTCAATAGTTAACCGTCTTGAATATTCAACATTATTTAATATATTCATATTTGATTTTTTTTCTTCGTTTTCTTGTTGTCTTATTTGTAAACGTTCATGTAATTGTTTGTATACATCAAGATGTTCATCGAATATTTTTATTATTTTACCTTTTACTGTATTAATTAAAAAGAAATAATTTTCTTTCAGTTGATAATGCACCCATCATCAGAGCAAATAGTCGACCATTGAGACTGAATTCTAATGCTAATGGAATTAATTTTCTTTTAACTAATTCATATAAATCTGTATCTAATTTTGAATTTAATAAAATTTCATTTGGTAAACTTTCAATATTAGTTGGTGACCAATAATTAATAATTGATTGCATGATATAGCTATATCATATTTATCACAATATGAGATTAATCATATTGATGAAGCATGATCATGATTTGATAATATCGATATCGGCTCTTTTATATTTAATGCTCGCCCATCATATAAATATAGATTTTAGATGATCGACTATTAGAAACAGTCAATCTTGATAAAGCTTGTCATGGTGAATCAACAAATGAACCAGCTAATAGAATAAAATCTGATTTAACTATTGTTATCATATAAAATGATGAGGCATCAAATATTTTGTAATTTTGACTCGAAACATGTTGAACATAATCTTGTCGATTCTAAAAATATCTTAATCAATATAAGAATGATGCTCTCTCCCTGCTTTTCAGAAATCAATATGACTAGATGAGAAAAGCAACTTACCTAAATAAGCACAAATACGTTGAACAAATTTTTTAAGAATATGAACAAAAGAATTAATTTGTTCTTTGAGATTATCATTTGTTTTTATGTTTGAGATGATAACGAGACTGTAAGCTGTTATTTAAAATTACCTGACATTAAATTATGGAACATCTGCTATGATCATCATGTGAACCAGTAATTCAAAAATCATTTCTGGATAAAATACTATCTGTAACAATATCTCTATACATCTATAACATCTTCGGTAATTCTCCAGATGAGAAGCATGACACTATTTACACTTCTTGATGCCCTCGTCGTCTCTAGTTGATGTAGATACTGATTACGACGAATTTGTGTGCATGCTGTCGTCATTATTGATAAGAACCGATTTCTCAGCATTCTTATTTCCGTCATTTTTTCGGAAATAGTTCACCTAAAGACAAAGACAAATTATATAATATGGCTATTTCGTTCTTACCTCAATAGAAGAACTGAACAGTAGAGGACGTTTGAAATCGTGTTTTTATAAATTCATTATCTTATTAGATTAAAGTAATAGGCATACAATACGTTGGCTCAAAATAATTTCTGTAACCCAAAATCGTTGAACTAGTATTTAACAAACTATTTAAATGTTACACAATTTGAATTTGAAAAACTAAAACAATGATTGTACCATAGACAGAGAAATTTTAGTTATTTCTTTCATGTGGATTCAATAAGAAGAAAGTATAAAATGGTGAAAAATAACTCTTGAGTGAAAGGCACAGTTTCGATGCAGAAAAAAAAATCAATTTTTCGCCTTACAACCATTCAATTGTGTATCTGCACTTTCATTCCCAGAGATAAACAAAATCAATTTCATTGAAGACGACGCGTAAGATTCACGACTTTCCGAAAAGAAAACTTTTGTTAATCAAAATCTTAATAAGCTCGAAAACCATCAATAAAAATTCTCGAAGTTTCTTAATTTCATTCAAAAACATCATGTAAATTACGAGCGCTATGTGTCTCTTGCAACATATAGAATAAAAATGCATTTGTTTTTCAGCTGAATATTGAAGATCATGCTTCTTATGAAAAGTGACCGCAAGTAATACCCAAGTACGTCCCGAGATCACCTATACGTAACCGTTTTGATTTGATTTCGATCGATGAATTTTTCACTGATTCGCGTGAAAAACCCACTCCACCTCCAAGAGAGCATCTAGTTATGAAGCGACAAAAAAATGCATGCATCGCTGATCATAATATATCTGTGAATCTTATGAGAAATTTACAATTGAAAATAGTTTTTATTTTATCTACTCTGTGTATCTATTTTCAATTCAAGTATCGACGATAACTTCAAAACAAAAAACTGTTTCTACTAGTGTGTGAGATTAAAAGTAATTCTACTATTGAATCTTGAATGTTTATATTTATTGAAAATCCTTTATAGTATACACACACTTTTTGAACTAATAATAATAATAATTGAAGATAGTTTTTTGTGTCATAAATCGAATAACCAAACGTCATAAAATCAGCCGTTCCGTATGGCATCTATCGAAAAGTGACGCTTCATATAAATTTGACTGGATCCGTACAATTATCCAATGAAAATAAAACCAAACTGAAAAATAACAGAACAGCTGTTTGTTTGATCGTTTGCAGGCATGAACAAATGATAGAAATTCTAATTAGTTTCTCTATCGATTATAGATTATTGACCAAATGATGTCCAACATGAATGAAACATTTTTAATAAACTTAAAAAACGAATTTAATTCGAATTCATCATCAGCATTCGTTTCCTCAGAACTTCTTTTACATAGTTATACACCAATTGAAACGCTCTCATCCGAACTTGATTGTTTACCAAATCTCTCACAAGGTAAACATTTTGTTTTCTATTCATTTCTATTATCAACTCGGGTTTTTCTTTGAGATCTTTGCGTTCAATCGTCAATACCAACACATTTCAATTTGAAAAATTCAAATGATTGGGTTCTCGCTCATTCCCTTATAAAACAAGCAGTTGTTCAACTTGAACGTACAACAAATGAAGATCTTTCACGCTTAACAAATAATAATCACAGCAAACTCTCTACAATATCTCCAACTTCAAGTATACATTTTGATGAAATACCTCGTGTACGTGGTCCAAAGTCTACTCGATTTACTTGTCCTATATGTGGTTTAATAACTGTATCGATGGAACGTTTACAAAGACATGTAAATCAGCACGGACAAAAACTTCGATTAGAAACATACAAACCCGAACGCAAACTGTCTACATTAGTATGTGAAAAATGTAAAGCAACATTTTCATCTGCATATGCTCTAAGAAAACATCAGCGTGTACACACACGAGGTTTGTTAAATGAAATATTCAAAAAGAAAATTTTATCTATATATAAATTTAATAGATAAACCATTTTCATGTGATTTTTGTGAATCAAAATTTTCTCAATGGGGAAATCTACGACATCATATTCAACGACATTTAGGCATCAGTCCTTATGCATGTCCATATTGTAAAAAGACATTTATTGCACCATGTAAACTTGAAGTGCATATTCGTGGCCATCTCGATGAACGACCCTATGTTTGTGATCGATGCCAAGCTACATTTAGATGTAATGATGATTTACGTAAACATCTAATTATTCATGCAGACTATAAAGTAAGTTCTTGTGTTCAATATCATAGAAAGTACGGTGTGGGTGTGATCCTACGTGCTTCATTTCACTAACATCAACTCCAGAGACATCTACTTGAACACTTACAATATTTGAAGTTGAGTTTTTGTAATTTATTGGATAAATTATTCATTAGAATTTGAGTGTAGCTTAGATCATCCTCTCTTCATTTCAAACTAGAAAATATAATATGACTTGAACGATAATAAACTAAATGAACAGTTAATATTCTTTGTATTTACATTGAATATACTTCATTTCCGCTCATACTGATCTCATTAGAATTCTTCGACAACAAACTAATTCCTATCTAGAAGGATAACAATTGTTGATATTTGACTCTACAATAGTTGTATCAGTTGTACATAAATATACTTGCATTCATGCATATGACGAGAATAAATGATTGGAAAACTTTTTCATTGATGTTTTTTTCACTTGATAAATCTCAGCTTGATTATGCAACGCAGCAATATATTGTTGTCTTCATGTTTGCTTAATGAACTGAAATAGTGCATAAAATTATAAAATAAGCTCATATATATTTTTACATATCAATCACAAAAGGGGGGTATAGTTAATTAGTATGTCGTGTAGACTTTGTACCGTACAGTTCATTTTCTATTGGGAGAACGTCGTCGAGATTATTTCAATCAGATCAAAGTATAGTTATGGTCTGATAGATTTTGGCAGTAGTATGTTGCTTTGCTTGATAACGTGGAGAAAACAAAAAAGATTCAAGGTATTGAACATGATATCATGTTTTCTTTTTGCTTATTTTAGCCATTTGTTTGTTGGATATGTTCAAAACCATTTTTTCATGCATCGAAATTACGTATGCATTTAAAAGAAAAACATGATACGGATGTAATGATACGGAAAAAAGATGTATTAGAATCTGGTACCGAGTATGAAATCACATTTATTAATTCTGGCGAACGAACAAAAGACATCTCGTCATCTACAGAAATACAACCAACAAATGATGAACAATCATCAACATTTTATGACACAATACTCGGTTGTGATGAAATCGAAACACGAAAATTAACATTAGTCGATGAAACATGTGAAGAAACAGTTACAAATTATCAGTTATTGAACGAATTCACTGTTAGTGATATTGAAACATTTGTAAAAAATAATCCATTTGTTTTATCTGATAATGATCTAAGAACTTGTGGCTCAGAAGGAGGCGTAGGAGGACATCATCAACATTTTGATGATTTAAAATTAATCGATTTTCCTGTTATGTGAAAAGAAAACGAGAGAGAAAAATAGTTCAGTCTGTTTGTTTTACTATTGCATCTATTAGAGAATACAAAAGCCTGAACAAGGTTCAGATGATTTTTTTTTATTGTTTATTTTTGTTTGTTTATATTTGTTCGATTTCAGTCTTTAATATCGTATTCTTGTTTTTATTTATATTACTTCGTTTGTTATCATACTCGGTTCGTGTTTTGACTCGTAATCGATGTCGTTTATTCTTTTTTGATTTGTCATTTGCTAATAATGAAACATTCTTTGTAGTGCGTCGAAACTAAATGAAAGAAAAAAGAAGGCAAAAAAAAAGGGTATTGAATCTCATTCAATTCTTTGTTTTTTTAACTAATTTTTTAATTAAACATGGCAATAAACATTGAAAATAGATATAGAAAAATATGATAATACCGATCAGAGTTCCTATTATCACCCAGCGATGGTTTTGTTGACTTTTTTGACTTGACCATGAGATTGTTGATTCAGTTAAAATAAATAAATAGAACATTTTGGCTTTTATTTTCTAGCGCTTTTTTATTTGTTTGTTTTAGATAATGTCCGAAATAAAAATAAGTTCTACAGGCTGCTTAGCTATGTACTTGGAGAACGATAATGTACTTGTGTTTGATTTAAATGATACGAGTTTATGTCAATGTCTTGAAGCTGAATCGGTTATTGATGATAATAGTAATGATCTTCATCGTAATCAGATAAAATTTAGTCCAAATGGACAATTCTTAATTATAAATCGACCAAATAAACATTTGTATATATATATTCAATCAGATTATGATAAATTTGGAGATTCTTGGCTATTAAAACAAATCGTACGTGTTGAAAATTCTATTTCGGCTTTAACTTTAACCGATGAAATTTTACTTATTGGAGATAGAATCGGTGACATTTATAAATTTGATTTATTATTTAATAGTAACAATGAAGATCTGATTTTAGCAGCAGAAAATAATCGTATTATAAGAAATTCATCGATGTTATTGGACATTATTTTCTTTCGTATGAGTAATAAGCAATCATTTATAATAACAGCTGACCGAGAGAATAAAATTTGTCTAAATAATTATCCGAATAATTCTGACAATCAAAATTATTGTTTTGGACATAATCAATTTGTATCTCATATAAAATTAATTGATAACGATCGTCTTTTGTCAGCATCCGGTGATGGTAAATCTTGGCTTATTTTTTGTTCTGTTATATCAATTTATTGACTTTTAGGTACACTCCGTCTATGGCATCTTCCTGATTGTATGCCACTTGCTTTTGTACATTCAAGAGCGCTTACTTTGCAACCCAAACAAGTTTTTTTTACTGGATTGTGTGCATTCAGAAATTCGGCATCGCTCGCAGCTTATCAAAAAGATGTTGTGCCTAAATGTATAGAAATTTCATCATCAACAGTCAACGATTCTATTTGGAAAATGGATGTTGCTTGTTCGAATCCGCTAAATTCAAATGTTTACATTGCTTTTTCTACTTACGCTCATCAGTATCATTCAATTTATTTATCAAGTCTTTCAAATATGAAACGGATAAACAATGAACAACGAGAACTAACTTTTGATTCAAGTTATGGAGAAATTATTGACTATTGTTTTCCGGCACAAAAAACGTCGTTGAACGATTATACAACCCATGAGAAATGTTTTTTATACGTTCTATTCAATAGTAATGTATTGGTTCAAGTTGATATTCCGTCAATATTGTCTTATAATCAAACAGCATTATCTGTACAAACAAATGATAGGATTCAAGAAATTAATTATATCCTAGCAAATCACGAATTCAATTTAGTTCACAATAAAATTAAAAAAGATGCGTTTACATTTAAAGAATTATTTGAAAATTCTACCGATTCAAACAATGACTGCCACCTAAAACGTAAATCCGAAACAGTTGAAGAACAAGAAAATAGAAAAAAACAAGCATTGTCGTAATATGATGTTTATGACATTTTGCATTGATGACATACGTTTAAAGTCCAATCACATGTTTCTATTAGTCTCGAGATGCTCACGTAATAGTGAATGGACTTTGTCACTTCCTTTCTAGTTGTACTCATTATAAGGGGCTCGTACGAGTTGTACTTTTTTTCTTCTTGTTCTGCACAGATAAACGTAACGACGTACGATGCAGTCATCGTATTTTTTTTTCTCATTCTTTACAGTATGCCAGTCGAGATTAAAACTATTTATCAGCGAGGTGTGTTGCAATAATACTTTCTAATATTTTTAGATGATGAATTCTTCGTTACTTACTACTGGTTGTCGATTAGGACCATCATGTATTTCGTTACTTAATCGAGTGGCAGCTCGTACTGCAGCTACAGCAACATCAGCCGCTTCTGCACCAGTGACGTCAGAGTCACGTGCAAACGAGCAACCCCAAGGAACTAAAGATACTGAAAAAAAAGTTAAATCAGCTCGTGTGTCAAATTCATTTGTGTTGAATTTATATCGTGGTAATTTTCATCCTAATGAGTTATTTCCATATCCAAATGTACTTAATGAAGAACAAAAGGAAAATGTTAAAGTATTCATTGATCCAATATGGAAATTTTTCGAAGAGAAAAATGATTCTGTTAAAAATGATATAAATGAAAAAGTAATAAAATACTTGTTTTCTATTCTGTTTAAAACCATTCGTTGCCTTTGATTCAGATTTCAGAAGAAACTATGAATGGTTTAAAAGAACAAGGCGCTTTTGGAATACAAGTACCTGTTGAATATGGTGGTCTTGGCTTGAATAATACTCAAGCTGCACGTCTTTATGAAGTTGTGACATCACACGATCTTGCTGTTTCAATTTGTCTTGGTGCTCATCAATCGATTGGTTTCAAAGGCATTCTTCTATTTGGTACTGAAGCACAAAAACAAAAATATCTACCAAAATTAGCTGGTGGAGAGTATACGGCAGCATTTGCACTAACTGAACCATCAAGTATGAAAAAGACGTCTTGCTTTTATTTGAATAATTTTAATTCATTTTCTTTTGTGCATTTCAGCTGGCAGTGATGCTGCTTCTATAAAAACTAAAGCTGAACTTTCAGCCGATGGTAAATATTATGTTTTGAATGGCTCAAAAATCTGGATATCGAACGGCGGTTTTGCTGAAGTATTTACTGTATTTGCACAAGTACCATCAGTCGATGATAAAACAGGTCAAGTACAAAACAAAATGACAGCATTTATTGTCGAGAGAAAATTCGGTGGCCTTACAAGTGGACCACCTGAAAAAAAGATGGGCATCAAAGCATCAAATACAACTGAAGTTTTCTTCGAAGATTGTAAAGTACCTGTAGAAAATGTACTTGGTGGAGTTGGAAATGGCTTCAAAGTAAAACTATAAAATGAAGTTGAAAATGAAATATTTCAATATTATTTTCGTAGGTTGCTATGAATATTTTAAATAATGGTCGTTTTGGTATGGTTGTTGGTTTATCTGGAACAATGAAAATGGCTATTCGAAAAGCCATCGTAAGTTTCTACTGAAAAACAAAAATCTCTGATACTCCAAAGTTCTCAGAGCTCGAGTAGGAGAGCAGCGCGTTCGTTTTGAAAATAGACAAGTAGAGAAATGAGTAGAGAATGAAAAGTTCAATCATATGTTTACAAAATGACAAAATAAAGCTGTGCTCTTGCGTAGGATTTTGCTAAAAATCGTCGTCAGTTCGGTCGCACCATTGATACGTATGGTAATATTCAAGAAAAACTTGTACGAATGGAAACACGACAATATATTACTGAAACACTTGGATTTCTTTTGGCTCAAAATATGGATCGAGGATCAACTGAATATCAATGTAATAGAAATATTCTTTTCTCACTTTGAGTTTTAATAAATCTGAGTTTTAGGTGAAGCAGCTATTGGAAAAATTTTTGCGTCCGAGTCTGCATGGTTTGTTCTTGATGAAGCAATACAAATTCATGGTGGAATGGGTTTTATGAGAGCCACTGGTCTTGAACGTGTCGTTCGCGACTTACGTATCTTTCGCATATTCGAAGGTGCCAATGATATTCTTCGTTTATTTGTTGGCTTTACTGGCTTACAATATGTTGGTACACATTTACGTGAATTACAAAATGCAGTTAAAAGCTTTAATTTTAATGCTATTGTTGGCGAAGGTTCAAAACGATTGCGCCGAAATATTGGCATGTCGTCAGGTCCAAATATCAATGAATTTATTCATCCATCACTTCATCCATGTGGTTTACTATTGTCAAAATCGATCGATCGTTTTGGTTCAACAATAGAACAAATTCTCATTAAACATGGGAAATCAATACGTGATGAACAATTTATTGTTCACCGTATTGGTGAAATGACTATTGATTTATTTACAATGGCAGCGAGTTTATCACGTTGTACGCAATCATTTAAACTTCAGTCACCTACAGCCGTGCATGAATCAAATTTGGTCAGAATATGGTGCGAAGAAGCTCATGATAGAATTAATAGTACTATTGATACTATTCAGAATCCAGCGTTTACTGCAAGAACAAAATTAATGACGGAGATAGCACGTGAAATGGTTGATAAAGAATCAACTGTACCAGTTCACCCATTAGGATTTTAAACTGCATCATAAACATAACTCTGTTCCACATTCTGCTTATTTAGACGGAACATAATTTTAAAGTGAAAAACAAAACTTTGTATTTTATTACTAACTGGATCAGATTATTATATTAATAATGGTGTATTATGCGTATAGACCAAGAAATAAAAGAGTATGATAAAAATTTCTAAGTGTAAAAAGATCGAAGATGATACAAAACAATAAACTATATATAAATATACTCATACGAATAAGGATACAGTTTTGAAGAAAAAAAAGTAACTATTTTTGCCTGTTGTTATGTTTTCCAGTATTCAGTGGAGAGTTTCTAAAAAAAAAGTCTTTTCAATCTCAATTAATGAAAACAGTCCCAGATGATGACGTACCAACTCTCTTAGAGGCAAACTATCACTAATAGCTACTATTTTTGCAATTCATAGATACACATCCACATTTGAATGATTCGTATCAATCAGAGAAAAATGATTGATTGATTAATAAATATGACAACTCATGACCTTGATCATGTTTTCATTAACTATTATTATTTCGTTGTACTGATGGGTACCCATTTTAAACGCTCATTATTTCTTTTTTTATGTAATACTTGACGGTTGCATTGTTCAACTGATCTTTAATTAATCATGCACGAATAGAAATAGCTATTTTGTTCAAGCGCGAAGCCGTATTCAAAGTAAATTTATTTGAACCCACCTATGACGAGAATAAAAACGCCAAAACAATGTCGAAGTTATCTTCTATTCTTCGGGCTATACGATCAGATTAGAAAAACAAAAACAATAATTACGTTTATGCTTATCGATACTTTGAAACTAAGAACAAGAGATGGGCAAGTCAGCGTTTTTTCGACTCAAGTCAAGTCAAGTCAGTTTCTGAAAATTTCAAGTCAAATCATAGCTAAGCCAAAGAAAATTCCAAGTCAAGTCAAGTCAAGTCAATTTGAGTCATAATTCATTCAAAAAATCATCAGGTGAAGTCATTTTTTGACTTGACTTGAATTTCTCTGTACGACTTGTTGCAAGTCAAGTCATAACCCATCACTGACTTGCCCATCTCTGCTAAGAACAATAATATTTGTCAGCAGTTTAGTAAAATAAGTGGTGCATGTCATTTTATTTTCCCAATAATAAAATAGGCTTATTTCAAGGCCCTATTCAAAAAGCAACTGCAAATCATTCAATGAACATTTCAAAGAGTACAGATTGGGTTATTTGTCAATATTGCGAAAATTTCATTCACTATCAACAACATTTTTCGTTTATAATTAACTGAATGACTGTCAAAACATACCTTTTGCATGACGTATGCTTTTGATTTCTAAGTGGACAGCGTATGCATCTGAATTTACATACATTCCATTACATGCATGAATGATTTATATAGATACGAAAAAATTATATTTCAACTTACATTTATTCACAAGCTAGACCACGTGACACTTCAAGAGAACATATTCGTTATACAAGTAGATGCGATAAGTTAGAAAATATAGTCATATGTTGGATATCGTCTATCAGCTAGAATAAAATCCCGAGACAAATAAGTCGAAATTTTTCTTTGAAGGTCTTTACTTTATTTTTTCGTTGATACGTGCTTCCGCGATGGTGAACATTACAATATCATAGAGTCACAGAAGCTGCAAATTCAACAAGGCTTACGTTAAAAAAAATTCTACGAGATAATATTATTGAATTTTCAGTGTTTCTCCTCACTGATTAATTGAAATTATTGCTGATAGGAATAGAAACTGTCATAGAAAATCTACAGTTAAACTAAATATTTGAGTAATACACTTTATAGCTATATCAATAAAGACAGCCATAAAAATTAATGACAAGGAATCAGAGTCTTGGACAATCAAAGACTTTTCGATGGATGATTGAAAATCTGAAGTAGCGATTTTAAAAACTGATACTTTATTATTTGAATTATATTTCTAGAAAATAAATATATCGAAATCAAAACCCGTCGATTGCAGAATTTTTGCTCTTTATTTATTTCTTTGTTCCTTTTTCTTTTTAGCCTGTTCTTGATTCAATCATAAAATATGATCATTGACAATCTAGAAAATTAATGAAAATTAATTATTATACATGTTTCTATCTTTGATTTTATTCGCACTGAAGATTCTGTTGATAGATAATTAAATAAAGTTAAATCTCGATGCAATATTCATAATCAGAGCTAGATAATGACTTGGATTCTCAATAAATTAGGTTTATAGAAATCAGACTTCTCTATTATGATCAATAAATTATCATTGCAGTCTTTAATTATCAACCATTTATTGTTTCTTCTACGGATATTGACACCGTGATACGTTTCTAGTATTTTCAACAGATTATTGTTATTGATCGAATGTCATCAAAGTAAGAGTTTAACAAAAAAAGGACAAGAATGTTCTAGTATGTACGTACAAATTCATTATATAAGTTGATAGTTTTACTATTTTTCATCTTTCCGTATTCTTTTATTGTTAATTCAAATCAGTAAGTCATTCGTGGAAACCGAAAGAATTTATTATCTATTCGATTGTATGTCGAGTAGATTGCCGATTGGAAACAAGTACAATGTTCGTTATCTATTGAATCTTTAAATACGCTGAATTTACCGGCTGGTAGTGAATGACGTCAAAATTGGAGTATATAAACTCGTATTGATTTAGGTAGGCAACCGAATGGCACATACAATACTCCAACACAGCCTACTATGATCTCTTCAATTTATATTTCTGTTGGCGTTCAGCAAGCAATGCCGATATCGACCGTGGACACCGATTGTGATGATGGTCGATTTCGTTGTGTTAGCACAATTAATGGATGTGATGGCGTTGGTCCACTGAATTCACTACCGAATAATACAATGATTCTAAATACTGATCAGATATTTCACATGAAATGTGTTTGCTGACATTTTCCATTGAACAGTCATGTCTTTGATTCATATAATTTTACTGAAAAACCATTTTTGTATGGTTCAAGTCTTATTGTTGCTTGTACTGGTACACAGGTGTGAGTATCATATTCGCTGGTACTCATCTCAGAAAATGACTGTTCTAACTACACTGTTTCAATGATCGATATATGGTCCGTGCACTCTTACGTGAACGCCAATAGTAACCGAAGTCGGCTCACAAGTATTTTGTTCAGTTGGTGCTCGTGGGAGGTAAAATTTTAATGACAACAAAATCATTTAATGTTACTCATGTGTGTTCTAATAGTCAAAATCTACAAACGAGCTAATAGTGTCTTACCTTCATCATGAATGGTGGAACTATGGGAGCATGCCCTAGAGTAATAATGGCCGCTAATGGATTAAATTGCTTTTACTTGTTTTTATGAGCATAGAAAAAGTTATTTTTGCCCACGTAGATTGACTACAGAATCCTTTACTACAGTATTGTTAACTACACAGTCGTCAACGTCGTGGGTTTTGTCATGATTGATTTATTCTGAAATGAACAACTTGTCTTTCAGAATTGTTAAGTTACTTTTATGAAAAAAGTAATATCGGTTCTTACTTCTTTTTTCTTCTTCGACTGAGAGAGAGAATTAAAACCACAGTTAAAAACACAACTATTTGTAGGTCTATCAACATTAGTTATACATCTCTTATTTCAATATCGTTTATTACAGACACTAATTCGTTGTTGCACTTGTTGGCTAATTTATTGAATATTAGTTAGAGTAACCGAAACTTTAGTACAGAACCTCTTTCTTCTTGCTCATTTGAGCAATAGAAAATGATATTAATTCAACTCCGGATTTAAAACATAGACATTTGTCAGACACATTTGACAAGAAGTTCAATAATACTGAGGAATACAAAATAGTTTGTTGTCGCCGGCTCCCAGCCATTAAAGGCAATATTCTATGTTCGAGAACACCCTAGATCATGCACAAAATATCTTCAATAGGTGTTCTCATCAACTATCTAGCCAACAGAAAACAATCGCCTAGTCATATATCCTCACCCGCCCTGTCTATCCACTACGAGGAATAATATCACATGTTGTATCGACATATCAGAAATGATCAATTTTTCAACATATCTTCTATCCTCAAATAATTTCTTGTATCTATGACTTTGATTACATAAATCTTTTTGAAATGATTCGTTTTTCCATTACATTTTTTGGCTTGTCTTGTTGTTCATCGGCAAATTTAAAATTATCATAACAAAAAAAAATGTCTCTCTTACTCATTAAACTTGTTTAAATTCATACTATCATATAAATTATTCAGCAAATCATTCAAGTCAAATACTGTCACTCTTTCATTATCTGATTGAAAAAAACGACTAAGTAAATATAATCAGACTAATGTAAAAGAAACCTATCGTCAACTGTTAATTACATATATGATATGTATAAACTCACTCTTCTATACAATGTTGTTTTTCATTAGTCATTATGCTGATAAAACTGCTTTGGTGGTAAACATGTGCCGAAGGAAGAATACTCTCATTTGTAAAAGTTATTGCATTCAACGTTTCATGTATATTAGCATTTATATTCTTTACCAAGATTTACTGATCATTGAATGTACACAAAATTTCATCACGAAAGATTTTCTTTTTTCTTTAATCACAATTTTTCAAAATTAATAGATAAATAAAACACAGAAAAAGCATAGAAACTATTCAAATTACACTTGCAAAATGTTAATTAAATGGAAAGTTTTTTTCTTCTACTTCCATCAAATTCAGTACAGAAATTTTACTAATAAGAAGAAAAAAAACTTGAGGACGTAAATGAATAGAAGTATCATTTAGTTGTTTTCAAATGAAATTTCCTTTAGAAAAAGAAAAAGACAGTAGGAATGTGAAGATGATTAAAATATCACTATCCACAATTCAATAGATGAATAATTGGATAGCCATGGATCGGGAATTGGTTTTCTTGTTATTTGTATTTGATGCAGCCATATTATTATTTTTTTCTTCATTCTATTTATTGACATTTTTATGAACAAAAAATGGCACTTGAATATAATGTTTGTCAAAGATGCCAACCAATTCACATAAATTAAAAAGGAAATCATCTATGCATTGCATCATGTACATATGTCAAGTACAAGAAAGAAATAATTATTACCTTGGCTCAATTGAATTTCAATGCATAATTCTCAGTTTTGCTGTTGAATGCGATATTTCATTTTTTGAATTCAAGAGGGAAAACTAAAATACTTGCATGCAGATCCAATCAATGTGAATATAAATGATGATTTCGTTCTGTATGACGAATTTATTAATTGAAATTGATGTGAACAATGAAAAATTCTACAGCAAATTTGTTTTTTTGGTCTATTTTTCTTTTTGACTATCTCATGTGGAAACATGCTGATCTGGTTTGTTTCAAGCTGTGATCTCTACTGAAATGAAAATTGATTTTTTTCATATATACTAACATCTTAGGATTTCATAGTGTGTAGATGTGTTTTATTTGTGTTCATTATCATCACACATATATGTATATATATATATATATATATATTTATAAATCAATAATGATCAGATGATAATACCGAAACAGATTGTTGAAGATGCAACGATACTAAGCGGAATCGTGTTAATCAACCGCTCAGTAAAGATACATCTTAATAATGAACGGTGTATGCATATATATATTTATATGTGTGTGTGTGTGTGTGTGTGTATACTTGGGTGAATGAATGTTAAAATGTGCAAGTGAGAAAAAAGTAAAGGTAGTAGCAACAAAATGAGATGTTGATTTAAAGAGAGAATAAAAGAAAAAAGAAAAGAAAGAGAGACGTAGAATAAGAGAGAGCGCACAAAGAAGAAAGTATGTCTCTCTCTCTCTCTCTCCCTCTCTCTTTCTCTACGTGTCAATGTATGTTCTAAATTCTAATAACAAGATATTCGGGCACTTCGCTGACTGTTACTTTTGCCTACCTGGCTTTTGCTATATCTAATGAACTGACACACTTGTCAAATTTACGGATGGATAAATAGTCAATCGAAATAAAAGAAAAGGAAAGTAAACTTATACGTTGGACATACAAACCGTTTGTCTTCTATCGATTTCCACCTCTCCTATCATCATCATAGGGACTTTTTTTGTGTACTATTTGTTTTGCATCTATACATTATTGAATAGTGTCACGTTCTTTACTTTCATAGACTCTTGTATTTTTACTATACTAGCCAATTGAATATTTTCGTTTCCATTGTCATCATCATTACCATCCCATTAATGTTCAAGTGTGGATCTCGCTCGCTCGCTCTCTCTCTCTTTCTTTCTCTTATGTGTGTGTGTGTGTGTGTTTATAAGAACACCTTTTTCCCTCTCTTCAGTTTCTTTACCTAAGAGAAGGCGGAGGGAAAAAACGAAGTAAGAGCTCTTCTCTCTCAAGTGTGACGACGAGCAAAGTGATTAATTGCAACTAAGCGAACAAGGCATATAGTGAAAATTTTGAAAGTAAAGATTTCTTTCTTTTTTTTTCCTTTCTTTCTCTTTTTCTTTTCCAAAAATTTAAAACGACGTTCTTTTGTTTTCTAAAGGTGTAATGTCCATCAAGTCTCGTACTGATTTTTGTCCGTTCGAGTTCATCGATAAGTGTTTTCTTTCATTACCATCGTAACAACTTCCTTTTTGCCTTTCTTATTCATTCACAACTACTGCTACTACTGCCAGTAGCATTCATTTCTCTAGCTAAATACGCGCACGGCATCAAGCGTTTCGGCTCATGATTTGAAATGACAGACGTGAAACGAGAGAAAGAAACGCGCATATATATATATAGGTGTATAAGAAAAAAAACGAACCGGTTTCCGCTATGTCGCTATCATAACGACAATCATAGTAGAAAAGGTATAGCGAGAAATTCTGTACCTTCATCGTCTACTTATCTATCCGGTATAAAAGAGAAGTAAGTAGAAAAACGAAGGAAATTGACATCAACACATGAGCTGGAAGCGATCTAAGTGAGTGTGAAATGAGTCGGTTGCTCTTTCTGACAATGATTTATTTTCATAGTGATAATTAGATTTGGTGACGAACTATACAATTTCTATTCATGTGTTCAGAATACAAAAAAAAAAGAAAGAAATGAAAAGAATTAAAGAATAAATGTAATAATTAAATAAAATGTCTTGAATTTTATTTCTGTAAAATGAAAAGAATTCATACAATCTTGTCTATTACTCTTATTCTGACTACTCTGAAAAGTCTACATGTAAACTCTAGTTGAGATCATTTGTAAAATAATGAGCCAAACTTACTTAAATAACATGATAGACTATAAATGACTAGCATACTTTTCTTCAATCTCTTTACCGGTGTGACTGTGTATTTTGAACGACAGCTAGTCGACCGTTGTGTTGAATGAAAAAGAGAGAGAGAGAGAGAGGTAGTAGTTGCAGCATAAAGAAGAAAAAAACGAGAGAGAATTATGAAAATGTTCGTTAAAGTGTGTGCGCGCAGTGCCGTCTCTCTCTCTCCCTCACAGTGTACGATGCATTTTGAAATTCCATTAAAAATGAGTGTGTTTGACACACGACGAGTGAAAGAAAGTATGTAAAAAGAAACGAGAAAGGAGAGACAAAAAAAAAAAGAAAGTGAGAGAATCATACTAGTCTCTTCAAGCATCAAACCAGCTGATATATTGAACAATGTTCATCACTGCGGTTAGTATGTTTCTCTCTCTCTCTCTCTCTCTCGTATGATTTCCACTTTTAAAAATTCAAGATTGAGAATAACTAGATCAATATATTGGACATGCTTGAAAAGCAAGCAAGTTTATTTGACATACGACGACTTCTCTCTTTCATTCGAGTTGTTTGTTTAAGACAATGACTTTTTTTTTCATTTTCAGAAAGTGTATGAATGCATGTCTAATCATGAGATGACGACGACAAGCAAGTATTGCGAAAGAAGCAATACCTTGTTTGCATATTCACCAAACGAGCCATATGTAAACTTTCGATCGATCGATCGGTCGAGTGCATTATGCTAGATATGTATTTTTAACAATAAAAATTTCTCTTGCAAATATTGTCCTTGCAACAAGACAGAATAAAACATCGGCAAAGTCTATCAAATATATATAAAGACGAGATAATCATTTATTTACAAGTACTTTTGTTCAAGAATAAATTTTATATGTTTAAATGTTTTCTCAACTATTGTATAAATTAATAACAGCAGAAAATCCGATTAATGTTAAAACAGATCTATAGATCTTCATATCGATTTCATATGTAGAAAAATACCGCTTGTGATTTTTTATATCTTGTAACAGACCGAACAGGTGATTTTTCTTGCGTACAAAGAATAACAATAATAATGTGCTATGAAGGAACTAGAATGAATCAACACTTGAATATAATTACTTTTTACTTTTGATTATTCAGAATAATTTTAGTTTGACTATTGCATGTATGTAAAAACTATATAAATTTCCTTGCCATGGTGATTGTGTATATCAATGTGCGACATCTTTAACAAAATTGGATAGCATATCAAGTTTATAATTTGTAGTGATCGAAAAATAAATAATTTTTTTTTTCTAATAATAAATGTTCTTATTTTTCAAGTATGCAATAAAATGATACAAAAAGAAACAATTGGTTGTTTGATTGAACATAGATAGATACAAGAAGGCATTATTGGCTTTGTTATCATGTCCATTGTCTCTATGTTTCTAATCGCTATAGTCGATGTGAATAGTATACAGTGCAGCGCTAGGTTATGTAGAGATCGTATGTAGCTTATGTTGACCTGTCATTGTTTCTTCAAACATATCGTTCACGACTATGCTAAACAAAGATCCCTTATGTGATTGATCGATTTAAACGTTTGTTTCCATTTTATTTAGATAAGTATTTCTAGTCTAAACTATCGATTAAGATAAAGTAAAAAAGAGACCGAGTGTATAACAATGGCTCTTACTGATCAACAGTTACGACAAGAATTAATAAGTTATGGTGAAACTGTTCCTCCGATTACTCAACGTAATCGTGAACAACTTCGTACTCGACTTGAAGCTCTTCAATCCCAAATACGTACACGTACTGCTGCTTCGCCATCTCGAGTTCAAGCTACTGCTTCACCTTCACGAGCGCAAACTAATGGTTCACCGTCACGGTCTCAAGTTGCCACTGCTTCTCCATCGCGTTCAACACGTGCAACTGCTTCCCCATCAAAACCGCTTACTAGTGCTTCTCCAGCACGTGCTACTGCTTCACCGGCGCGAGCGCTTACTACGAGTTCACCATCACGTACTCGTTCAAGCACAACCAATATTACAGTAGCCTCACGTCAATCAACGCGATCAAAACAACCAACTAATCTTATTGAATTAAGTGATTCAGAAACAGATTCGGCATCGATGGCTGCTCTTGCCTTACGATCGACTCGTTCTGATCAAACAACACCAAAAGTACAAACGCGTTCAACTGGGTCACGTCGTCAACAGGATTCACCAAGTACATCATCATCAGTTAGCGAAATCTCACCGCCACCAAACATAACTGATGATGTTGAACAATCTAGTAGGTTATTGATTTTGAATTGCATTTGACTTATGATTTGTTTTAGTTGCTCGTCATCGTCGAGAAATTAAACAATTACTCGATTCAGCACGTGATCGAAATCGTGCTGCGAACACGAATGTTTCAATATCTGCTGAGCTATCAGGAACACCAATACGTCCACCATCAAAAGTTCATATTGATACGCAACCAGAAAAACTTGATGATCAAGTGAAACAATCACCAAAACCTAGTACAGGAAAGCGAAAAACAACATCATTATGCATATGTATAGGAAAACCATTCCGATCATTATGGCATACATGTACCAATCTTCCATTCAATCCATTAAAACTTTTACTTGTTACGCTAGTTCTTCTCGGTGGAATTATCTTTATAGTTAACAATCATGAAGATATATTTCCACGTCAGAAAGGTAAATATTTTAAAATTTTTTATTTAAAATTTTCTTGAATGTCTAATTTTTCTAGATATAAATTGTTCTGTGAAGAATGCAGTAAGTATTTTGTAACTTGCTTCTTTTAATGTTGTAGTTCATTGTTGCTGTTAATTAGACTAGCTGTGAAGATATGAAACAAATAATCGCTGAAGTACAAAAGCAACTTAAAATACGAACTGGTAACGATGAAATAAAATTTTCGTTCAAATTGTTGTAGAAGTTGTTTCTTGTTGTTGTATAGGTGAAGTAGACTGTGGCATTCGTGCGAAATCTGATGTGTATGTTACGAAAAATGACATTGAAAAACGTTTAGATGAAAAAGTAAACATAGATTATTTATATACGTGTGAAAGACTATTTTAAATGTGCTTTTAGAGATTGAAATTCAATTTGGGCGATGCAGAACGATGGAATGCATTGGTTACTTTTATATTAAATAAGCCAGTGACTGATATATTGTAAGTTTACATTGTCGGAGCACGTAAAATTTAAAATATCTATACACAAAAGATTAATTTGACGATACGCCTGAAAGATTCGTTACGAGAATATAGGCTTAGACATTAAGGTGAACATTGCTATGATGAAGCACTGTTTCCAAGAGTTGCTTATCCATTGAGTTCATCGTAATTGCAGAGGTTCCAAAATTTATCATTTCCATTGAGAATCAGTAAAACAAATCACGGGCATTTGCTTACTAAACTTTTTATTCTTACTTACCGATTGACAGCTAATTACTATTTACATTCGAAATGAAGGGAAGTACAAAACGGAATTAGGATAGAAAAATATGGTTGATTTAATTTGTTACAGAATGTGGAATGGAAAAGTACAAACAAAAAATCTTTCTGAAGTGACAGCATTAAGCACAGAAGAAGCATTACGTTCAATTGCTTGCCGTGCTCAACAAGATATTAGTAAAACAGCGAGAAATCTAATATTACTTATCATAGGTAAGTGTTAATTTTAAATTGATCGAGTTTGGAAAAAAATTGTGTCCGCTTCTCGTCAGGATCCACTGGTCTTTTAACATTAGCATGGTATCTTCAAAAACAATCGAAAGCACACGAAGAGAAAGAAGAAAAATATTATAATCTTCTTGAAAATGTAAATAAATTACTTGAAGAACAACATGAAAAATATCTTCAAGATCCTAAGATACAACCGTGGCTTGCTATTAATCAAATTCGTGAAAAGCTTATTTCAGAAAAAGATCAGTTAGTATTTGATTGTTTAGCTATTTATTATATTCTAAATTTCATTGAATATTAATAGAGAAAAATTAAAAGATACTTGGGAACGTGTTAAAAAGCAAATAGATAGCGAGAAATCACAAGTCACATTGGAAACCCAAGATGTTAATGGCGAGAGTGTTGATGTTTGGCGATGGGAAAAAGCATCTCCAATGAAGACTAGATCGGTATGTGGTAAAATTCTAGAAATAGAAATCATTCTTATTCATTTTGTTTATCTTGAATAGAAAACTGCAAAGAAATCCACTGAAGAAACAACTGATTTTATTACATCGGAAGTAGGACTTACTGAATGTCTTAAATTACGTAATTGTTTTCGTACGGATAGGTAAGAGAATTGTACTTTTTTTTCGGAGTATTGAATATAAAATCTTCTGATTTTTTATAGATATACAGGTGATAAGGAAATCGATCATATTACCAAAGCTATTCGAAATCGTTGCGCTAATATGAAAGAGATCGAACATATTGGAATTAATGCGGTATAAGATTGGAAATCTTTCGAAACACCTATCTATTATCGATTCTTTTGTTTAGGCTTTTGTCTATATTAAGTTCGCATCAAAAGAAGCAGCTGGTCATGGTTATGATTTACTCAATAATTGGATCTTTGAAGATCGAACAATAAGTGTCAAATATATTCGTCATAGTCGATATAATGAACATTTTCCTGAAGCACGAAATGCTAGTTCAAAAAAATGAAGAAATAAAAGTCAATCAGATTTATATATATATATTTTTTTTTTCTTCATTGTATCATTCAATTGTACATTTCTTTTCGTAGTATTACCCTCAGATAAACTTTACTTTTTTTTTCCTATTAATAATTTGTAAGCCGCTATGCGTGAATTGTAATCTGGTATTATTATTAAAAGATATGTTACTTCCTGTTTTTTTTCTTCCAACAAAATTTATTTCCTCTGTTGTAAAGTAAAATAATATCGAAATGAATCATCTATCCTGAATAAACATATGTTCTGTATAATGAAATAGATTAAAATGAATAAAAATTTATATTGCGTGAAACAATAGTTTATCATTCGACAATGATTTATTTACTAAAAGAAATTTTTTTTCAATTGATACTATAATAACAAAAAATTTGTTGGACGTATTATTTATGCTGACAAATTTTTGGACATTTATAGCACTTGGTAACCTAATGAGTAACGAAAATCTTTAAATTTATGTGATCATGACCATCTTGACAAAACATGTTGGCACGTGTTTTATCACAGAAATCGATACCATGATAATCTACACAAAGAGAATAATTCGAACATGTTAAATTCGTTTGAGAAAAGATATTGACTATGTTGTACGTCGTTGATAATCTTTTTTTCTTGATCATAGACGTGCATTTGGTTGGCCTTTTGAAGTCTCATATTTTTACTATTGTTTCTCTAAATTTTGTTAGAAATGTTTTCCTTACATATTGAAATTTTCAATCTATTTTGTTTTGAATAATTGAGACGATCGATTGATATTTCTAGCAGATAAAATACTAATTAGTTCTGCGATCCATTTGTTTCATTTAATTATCAATGTAGCGTTTGCGCATGTTAGTTTTAGTACTGATTATATTTGAACCGTTTTATATTACACTATTGAAAAATGTGACTCGTATGTCGTTAAATATAATTTCAGTCTATTAACAAATAGACTTGTAGCTTGCATATACTTAGTATTCATTGCATATCATATCAATTTTTTGATATTGAAGAAGAAAGAATATACTGTTAATAAAGAAGAAAATGTTTTTCTTTTCCCAGCTGACCCCGGATTGATTTATCTCAATATAATTTCTCCGAGATTTTGCCCATCACTAATCGACTCTTCTTTGCCGATTAATTAAGTTAAATTAAATGAGTCACAAAGATAATTTTAGAAATTGGGTGCGCTGATTTTTCCACCACACTCCATACTTTATTTATTTAAACATATCGAATTTCGATACTATCGTTTTTAACATAGATCTGATTTCACACGTTTTATAGTCTATTGAAACATTGAATACTTCGAAATAATCTGATTCCGTACAGTAGTCGAAAAACGCACGCTAAAAAAATCAAGCATTAGCTATCAATAGAAATAGCAAATGTAGTGATTAGATCGTTGTTTGTATTCTAGAATAGCTTCTACGTTTGAACCACAAAGGACCAAGTCACGAGATAGAAGTATTACAGGCCCTCGAACTTCAGATGTTGTCTTGAAAGATTGGCCAGGGTACAAAAATAGAAATCAACAAAAACTGACATGAGAACTATTTAGAAGTAATGGAAATGCGACGATCTATCTTAATTGACAGTTAGACATGACATGGCAGTTGACCCAAACGGGTTATATCCTTATCAGTACTTTAGTTTTTGACTGAGATGACAAAATCTATTTACGAGCTTTACATGTATATATTCAAGCGTTGCTGGTTAATCGTCTGATAAAATCCCGATCAAAGCTGCACTTCAAATTTAATATATACGTTGCTAGATCAATGGCAAGAATCGAGAGTCGTACTTGAAAAATAAAGTCGAATGATCACAAGTTAAACATAACGAAAACATTCGTATTCTCAATTAAACGTTTGATTATCATAATAGCCTTGAATCATTTTTTGATTGCCGGGATTTCTCTGCTTTTTTAAAACATTCTCTTCAAATTAAATTTTGTAATCTCCAGAAACAAGAGAAAACTGTCTCTTCCGTACAAAGATTCTCTCGTGTTTATAACCTTGTACTACAACAAGTCAATAATATCTTACATCAGATTAATCTTAATAATAATCAATATTGGTTTTCTTTTATTTCATCTTAATATATTTGCCAGCATTTGTTGCACTGCAAAAAAAAGTAGAAAAATACGCAAAACTGATAAGAGATCAATGAGCACATACAACAGAATGATTAAAACAAATTTACCGTTTTATGTTTCTTTTTTCGTAACTTTTTTCTCAGTTTGCCCATGATCCTACCGACATATATATATATATATATACCATTGTTCTGTGAGTAGTATATGTTCTCACGCACACCTATGAATAACATGTAACATTTGTTGTTGAAACCTCAATAGAACAAAAAAACGATGAAACTACAAACACTTGGGCATGAAATGAACTGTTCTCGTTCGTTTGTTGTAGGTCCGTTTCTTTTTTCTAGGTTCTAATCCATGTTTGTACGTGAGAAGATATTATAAAACGATGAAAAATAAACGAACGAGTATGAAACCTTTTATATTCGAACGGTACCACCATTAACATATACACCTACTGAGTTTACGAGAGTTCTATTCTCTGCTTCTTCTTCGCAAGTTTTTTTTTTCATGTAATTGAACACAACTCGAAAGAGAATGACAATAGAAATAAAACTTTTTTTAACATAGTTGTTATTTTACTCTATTCAACATACAAAGGACGGTCTCTAATATATATATATATATATATATATTTGATCTACTGATATTTTCGTTGTATATAGAACAAACAACCAAGAAGACAGAGAGAGAGAGACGGAGGATAACCCTAGTAGAGTATAAGAATGCTGCTAGTTTTGATATCACGAGCACTTCAACATACACGCTGTCATGTCTTAAATGCCTACGGGATAAAACCATAATTAGAAGAGGCAAATAGAGGATATAGGTAAGTTGAATGTCATGCCAACTAGATTCATAAAACAAGAACTGAATTAGTTATTGTGAAAGAAAGAAGAAAAAAATTATTTTAATATTCATTTCTAGTAGAAATACAAGTAAAAAACAAAGAAGAAGTTACTCAATATCTTTTCTTAATTAGATCTTTTTTTTTTCTTTCATAGAGTTTGCCAGCTTCATTGAATTTTACAATTTCCTTTTCTTAGAATTCTATGTCAATATACGGATAACTTTATTTCATTAACGAAAATGATTACATAAAAAAGAAGAAGTTATATGCTTAAAATTCTATCGTTAAAAATAACATTGCAAATTTCATTTGCCACTAAATTAACGTTAGGCTTCTCACAAGAGAATTTTCTTTTCTTGTATTTAAACGAAGTGCTTTTTTTTATAATACAAATCAAAAGAAATCAGAGATATATTTTGTGCATTTAACTAACATCGCCTGAAGTTGATGTAATGGAATTTCGAGCCTGTCATCATTTTTTCATCGTACTCTCTCTCCCGCTCTTCTTTGTCCGATGAGCTATCGGTTTCTCTTTGCTTTCTTTCGTTCTTCATCTATCCCTTTTATATTCAATTTTTGCCATTACTATTTCAACATATGAAAAGAGAACAGAACACACGAGACAATTTCGATTCTTATTCTTTCTCTGTCTTTATTACTACTTTTACTGATAGTGAACATTCTCTTGTCTACACAACGTTTGACACAATAGAGAAAGATAAGCCTTCATCATTATTACAGGTCGGAAAGCATTTACCAAGTGATGACGAGTTCGAACAAAGCTCGCCGTTATTTACAACATCATAAGCAACACTGTACAGACGCACATAACAATCATCAGTCAGCTGCTGAATTATTAATTATCGATCCAACATTGGCTGTCTCATCAATGCGAAAATTTCGTGGTAAAATTCATCAACAACAGCAATCGTCAACAACAGTTCCTATACCACAAATTTGTGTAGATAATGACGATGATGACAATCATGCTACTGCTGCTGCTGCTGATGATGATGATGATGATGGTAATGATAATAATAAGAACTCTAGTAATGATGATAATGGTCATGTGGCTATACTTGATGAATTTGATGAAGTTCTAGAAAATGAATTAAAACGTTCATCTGTTTTTCGTACATCATCATTGAAACATAAAGATTCGAATAATCTAATTGGAATACCTATTAGTCAACAGCGAAGTTTTTCATTTGCACTTGGTTCAACGACAAATTTACATGGAAAAAATCATGATCCTGATGATGACGACGGGTACGAACATTATAACCATAATGAATCAGCAAATAGGTCACCATCTAAATCTGCAAAACTTCCATCGTCTATTAAAGCAAGTTTGTCGAAAGAGACATTCTCACGTTTACTTCATTCTCTTGCATTTCGCTCGGGGAATCATACAACCTCGAAAGTAACAACAGACTCTAATGCACAACAACAACAGCAGCAACAGCGACCATGTTTAGCTTGTCAAAATCATCCTAATTTAGATTTAATTTCTAAATATAAAAAACGTCCATCAATATTTGGCGTTCTCGTATCGAAACTCAATACGACAACAACAAATGAAAATAACTCTGATCGTTGTCCTGTATGTAAACGACGTTTATCAAAATCAACTTTCGATAATACGATTACGAATAATACTGATGATGATAATCATGAAACACCACCGTCAACACAAAATTTTTCATTGTCATCATTAGCATCAACAAAAATTCTCAACGATCATGGACAAATACTGTCACGTACAAAAAGACGTCGAAGTCTACCGTCATTATTTCAAAGTCTTTTTGATTTCGATCATCATGATCATAAACGACGTATAGATAATACACAAATACAGCATCGCCCATCATTTTCATCAATATTGACACATACTTTACTTGATAGTATTACTCGTGAGCAACAACAACAACAACAACAACAATCACTTACTACTGTTAAACAAACATCACCACTTTCATTTTCATCTGTTTCACTCGCGGAATCTGATGATAGTAAAGAGAACAATGATGATCAATCATATAAACGACAATTAACGATTTCTGACGAGTCAACTCAACTAACCGAAAAGGTAAGTCAGTAAGTCGGCTAAGACGTTGTTATCATTAGTAAAAAAATTGTTTACCCATAGCGGCACACGTGCTTTTAACATAAAACATATGTATACATATAACAACGAAGGTCAAGTGTTAATACTCTTGGTCTCAATAGAGAAAGTTTATTATTATTTGACCCTGATACACACACGTATAAATTGTCGTCGAGACATAGATGATAATCAGCGTCGACACTATCGATTTGTTATTGTTAACTATATAACGCCTGGCGTCCATAATTACAACTACTGGTGAGCATGAGAACAATGATGTCAATGGCATTCTGAGTATTTAATTATATGACTAAAATATAGTTGATACTTTTGGTCAAATCGCAAGGCACACACGTATGTGTGTATGAGTTTTTACCGCAATCGTGTCAGACGTTGCATCGTATTACATATACGTACGTACGTACGTACATATATATGTACACACAAAAGTATCGATGAGAATCAAGTTGATAGTCGCTGACCTTTCGCTTTTTTCTTCATCTTCTTGTATTTCTTGTGGTATTCGATTGCTTGATAGCATGAACTGTCTGTCTACCCGTACTGATGTTGTTGATTAGCCTTTATAATACTGTTCTGTCATTTTCATTGATAATATTTGACTTTTCTTCTGTTATATGAGAGCAATCGTATAATGACGATAGTAAAATTTTAAATTCAAGATTTCTTTCGAACAAATAAACGTCATAGACGGCGACACTACTTGACCGTTTCTTCTCATTGAGACAATACGAAGGTACTTGTCATATCGCTTTTCAGCTTGAGAGCGCATGAGTCAAAAACGGAGAATGTCCTTTTACAGTAAAATATGCAAATTTTACTTGGAGCTAAGATGCACTCGATACACTATAGGTTTTTTTGCTTTCGTCATACTAACAAAAACACTGACACACTTGACTCATTATCGTTTGCTATCGATCGGTTATTTTGCTTCTCTTAAAAAACAAATATGATTGTCGTCTGAGGATAATTGATTTTTCGTATGAGCTATCATATGGCACGTCGGTCATTAGTATGGACGTTTAATTCAATCGTAGTAACGGCAGCAGTTATAAAGCTAAAGCTATCTATATTAGCTACGCTGTTCTAGTATGAACGAAGAAATATAAATAACGAAACAATTGCAAAGAATATAAATTTCGAATTTATGTAATCACATTTTGACTTCGTTTTTTTTTTGTTCTTCTTTTATAATACATATTTCAAGTCTGAAATTGATAGTCTTCACCATTGGATATAACTTCTTGCCAATAAAAACTACCTTGCTGTTAATTAAATTGTCTGTCATGAAAATAATTCGAAATACTGGAATCAAAATTTAATTGTCATATGGCTTCTATTTTACCTTGTTTCTTTTTCTTTTCTATTTTTTTGCTTGTTATATATTATTCCTACTGATAGACTAGAAATGACGCACAACTAAGATACTATAATTTACACATGGAAATAATCACTAACGGTAATCGAGACAGAGAGAGAGAGAGAGAGAGAAACAAATCGATATACACTAGAAATAGCAATCGAAAGAACAGAGAGGAATATCAATCGTGTCACCTGCCTAGAGTTGCATAGGCGAAAAGTTTCCTTATCTACGTGACCTTGTCTTCTAAGATCACTACTTCTTCAATATAAAGTATGGTTATGCATTTTAGACATTTTTCTTGTACCTCTATTTTAATGAATGAAAAATAGAATGCATATTAAAAGTAAAAAGCATCAATGACTTCTATGGTATTTGGGTATTGTTTTAATCGAAATGGAAATGAAATGAAAATAAAACTAAGAAGAAAAACATTTCGATATTTTATAGTGCAAGAAAATGTATAGAGGACATTTTCGTTCTTTCAGGCTTCTTTTTGGGTGGGGTTTTACAATTATATAGTAACAAAATAGGAATATATGATGAGAGAAGGGATTTTATGACTCTATTGTCTAGTTGAATAAAGCAAGAAGAAGAAGAAGAAGAAGAAGAATTTATATAGTTTTGTATACACTTTGAAAGATGTATGCTGTATCTCACGCGTTTATGCCTTGCCTTATGAAGGTAGTGATAAAGCTCCTTTAAGCATAGATTTCTTTTCAAATTTTATATTATTAATCGTTTCTTTTTTCAGTTCCAGGTCCGTATTGATTCTGATGGATATGATGGAGAGAAAGAAGAAGGTGACCATGAAAGCACTCTTGATAGAGGTGATTTTATTTTTCAACAAATCAATTGAAAAGTTAGATATTTGCTTTTAGAAACTTCTACAGGCGAATTAAATGATTTAAACATTATGGCTGCCAACGATTCAACAAATGAAAATAATAATAATCAATTCTTTCTACATCCACCTGAGTAAGTTCTTTCAATCTCTTTTTTTTTCTTTTTGCTCTTGTTCAAATTGACGTTTTCTCACATTCGCTATGTGCCATTGACAAATAACGAATTTTATTCTTCAATCCTTTTTTCTTCCAAAAAAAAGACACACATAAGAGAAAAGAGACAATGGACGACTAGGATATTCGATATGCGCTGAATGCTAGGCAGCATTTTGATAACGGTGTGATAGTCAGAATCATGCTTGTGCGTTCGTCGTTTCGGGATACAATATCAAAAGTGAAAAAGCAATTTCAAAATGATGAAAATCCATATAGAGATAGATTTCATTTAATTAAATATGATTCAATAGACAATATATTTATTGAAACTAATCAAAGGAATTCTTCCAGAAGAATTTCTCACTCTAAATACATACCCAACGGAAAATTAATATTAACACGACAGTATTCGCGTAATACCGGGTAAGCTAACTAATCGATTATGCTTGTAAGATATTAGAATGAATTTTTATTTGCTTTTCTTCTTAAATAAAATCTCTATGACAATTAAATTCGATGTAATCATTTACTTGTAGTTATGAATATGATTTTGTTAAAAGATACGCAAAGAATTTATAGTTTAATTAATCTCTACTTTCATACCCCAGGTTTTTTTTCTCTTTCTTTTGCTTTGTCGCCCACATCGACACTAAGCAAATAAGTTTTACTATTTGTATAACGATTGTTCACACCTCACATCATACGATGATGATAAAAAAAATAAAAACTACTTTGAGAACAGTGAGAAGGGGGGAAAAGAAGAGAGCTAGTACATACATAATACTCATATATGTAGATATATGTGTGTGTGTGAAGTACCGTTGTATCTGATTTTTGCGCTGATATAAAAGTTCAATATTGATATTGACAGTATAGATTAAATCAATATCTATTCGTTTAAAAGTTCTATGAATGATTCAACAGCATTGCTAATTGATAGTCGTCATGCACTAGTGACAAATTTACAAATACGCAGGTTTGCACAGTAATTTCTTTTTTCTTCGTTGTTTTGAATTCATTTTTCTTTCGCGTTCTGACAAAAGTTTCTTTTTTTCAAAGAGAGAAGACACGAAGTTTATTAGTTAATGTATTTCGAACTCGTCGATCAAATGTTGCTTTGGGATCAAATGAAGTAAAATCATTTTTTTTGTTTCATTTTTTTTATTACTTTCAAAAAATTCTTCATTCCTTTTGAAACAGACAAATATGGTTGGCAAACAATTCAGTGTTTCAGTGATTAATTTAGCGACATCAATTGGCTCAAATCGAATTAATGCTACTACACCAGTTAATAATGAATCAACACTTTTAAATCTTCTTGATCATCGAAAGCATGCTTTATCCGAGGAAACTTTACCATCAACAGTAAGTTCGATTATTAAATCAAGGGCCTTTTCTTTTCTTTTTTTTCTATTAAAAAAAGACTAGATAAGTTGAATAAATGAATTTTTGTCTTACCGATGAAACCTTCAGTTTCGTTTACTTTTATTCGGAGAGTTATTTATTTGATAATAGATGCTTATCGAGAAGGACAAATGACAGATATATGTATGGATTGTTTGAGTAGACACCAGAGAAAAAAACTTCATAGAAACAAAAGAGAATTTCACTTGATGTGGTGGGAAATATGGATGCAAATTGAATATAGTCGATATGTGAGAGACAGTTGACCTTGAGACTAATTGGCACTTTTTTTTATGTTTTATTGTATTTTATTTTTCTTGTTTCTAGGATGGTTCCTACATCTATTTTACTAATGTTAATGGTCAGAATTTTAAAGAACGATTTAACTACTCGAATGCGTCTGAAAATACAACATTAAGGTAAAAAAAAAGAAAATAAAAATTGACTAAAAGAACAAAGGTTTACTTGACATGATTTATGTGTACATTTATTTCATTTTTAGAGAAATTTTGTTAAAATTATTTGAAAAGCATCACCTGACTATTGAAACATATAACATTTGTTTACGAAGTGCACCTAGTTTACCATTGCCCTTGGATCAACCAGTCAAACATCTTCCGCTAGATGATCTTGTAGTTACAGGTATGCAGAAAGAATAGGTCTCATGGTTTGATTATGTAATTTTATTGTTTTCCTCCTTTTCGTTTTTCTTTCTTTCTTTCTTTCTTTCTTTCTTTCTAATTAACGCTAAAACCTCTTTTGTCTCTTTCCTTCACTTCAAAATCACTTGGTGCACACTCTCGAAACGCTCACACGCATTGAATGATATGCTATGATGCAACTTTAAAGAATTCTTAATACGCATCATTGCTTCTGTCGTTTGTTCAAGCTTAAAATATTCCAACAAATTTAATTCAGTATGTCGGTGAAAACAAAAGAAAATGCCAAATCCAAAAAAACATACAAGCTAATGTATTAGCCATGTTTCTTGCAAAAGAAAAGAATCCAGTTGTTATCAATATTTTTTTTGTTATTGTCGCGATTGTCACATTAAATGGTTGACGCTATTATATAACTCCGCTCTTTTTTCTCTCTATCAAATATTATATATATATATATGCATATGCAAACTTTCCTCTTCAGCTAGTGATTGTCACCCTCCGGCGTACAAACTCTCATTTATTGTAAAAAAAAACTAAGCGAAGAGAGAAAGCATAAGAGATTGCATCGTTTATTCTTTGTCTTTGACTCTTTTGTGAATGAATTGTCTATCAAAAAAGGAAAAAAGAAGAACAAGAAGAAGAAGAAAATATTCATTGTTAGATTTATTCATTCACTTTGAATTACGATGTCCAACGATGGAACAGCATCAGCTGGTTCTCATCCACCGCTTGTATCGCCTCTTCGACGTTTATCGATATGTCGACAATTATCTGATGTATTGAAGTATCGACGTAAATCATACTGTTCCAATAGTAATGATCATTTACCATATATTCCATCACCATCGCCAACATTATCAACAGCAACTAATTCAGCATCATCAACATTTACATTTGTTTGGAATTGTGCATTAACAGAAGTCGATTCTCCACCTGGATCATCATCGAATGAAGATGTACATATTCTACCTATTCAAATGCAGCAACGAGCAAGAAAAAATGGCCTATCCGATGATCCAAATATGTTAAATACTAAAGAAATCACAGGATCAATGGTAGCTGCGTGCCTACTTAAGCAAAAAAGTGTCAGCTGTGATGACGTTGCCTTTTTATCGTCAAGCGGAGATGAACAGACAATCTGTGCAAGCGGGTCATCATCGGCTACATCTGCTGCAATGTCATATAAATCAAAATGCAATGGTCTCGTCTTTTCCCTTTCATTCATCTTCTTTTTAAAAACAACAAAAAAACGAAAATCCCAATACTTTTTCTCTCTCGTTCTCTATTAATTGAAGATCTTACGGTTTTATTTTATTCAATTTTCTATTTAGAAAAAGAACATGGCCTATCATCATGTACACGTACTAATAATCGAGCACTTGCTAAAACGTCAGCTGGAAAAGAACGAAATGAAAAACGAAATTCAACTGGTTCGGCAATTTTAACAAGTGTAAGTTAGAAAAAAATTAACATCAATGTCACATAGCAATATACGTATATAGATATGTATATGCGTATATTAGGTCTAATCCGTCATAAGTAATAGACATTCCTATGAAGTGATAGTTAAACACTTGAGAGTCGTTATTGCTTGTTGTAAAGAGAACCAATTCGAGTGACATGACCAAACACCTGTTTGTTCTCGTTCTAACCAAGTAGGATATAGTAAAAGAGAAAAATCGAGTAAATATCCTAAAATATGTCAATCATTCGATACGATTATTAATTTTTAATTGTATAGCACTCAAAAGCTAAATTTGTTATCTTATTTTGCAATATATAGAAACCAAAGTAATATGTTTGATCTCAACTTTCATCTTAAAACTAATTCTGGTTTGATTCTTCTCTGTCTCGTATTATTATTATTATTATTATCTGCGTTAACTGAAAAATGATGTTCTATCGCTGTTGACTGTCAATAAAGATACTTGAGTTGCTATCTATTTTATTTTTATAACTGTAGACGCCTGATAATTGCTCTCATTTTCCACCTACAAACTGTTCGATCTAGCCATAAGAGAACTTTAATCGTAATATACACTTTTTTTACGACAGATTGAGTTTTTTTTATTCAATCATCAAACCGATAATGTTGTCATATTATCGCTATTAATCTAAACGATATATATTTTTTATTTATTCCCAATTTTCCTCCATTTTATACTCCATTATAATTGTAAAGCAAGAACTAAGCATCGTTAATGATTTTCATCTGTTATTACTACCGAGATCAGCATGTTGTTTTCTTAGCATATCAAAAAAAGACATTTATCGTCTATATTTTTTCTTTTTTTTTTTGATATTTTTCTTTAGACTACTAAATCAGCAGCATCTACATCGAAACGTTTATCAACTCAATACATGGTGCAAGATAATGATGACGTAATACCAATTAATATATTAAATAGTAATTATAACCAAGAATTGAAATCAGCCAACGCACAACAACATTCAAGATCAGGAAAAACAACTAGATCTGGTCTTTTTACTGGCAGTATATTTACTCGAGTAAGAAAATATGTCTAAATATACATGTGTCGTTGTGCCCCTCTTGTTTTTATCACAAACTGTACTTATATATTTATATATATATATACTAGAGAGAAAAGAAAATAGAGACTTTTTTCTTCATTATCTCTTTCATTAGAGACCTGATTTCCTGTTACTTGAAAATAAAATAAGTCTTGTAAATGAATCATTGATTGCGCGCATGAAGAAAAACATGTATACGTTAATATTTTCACGAGAGAATTATATGTATCATCATTTTGCATGTTTACACATCAAGTTTAACATAACATTTTCATCAATATTAGTGAATTGTGAAATGTTTGCGGAGGGAGGAGGAAAAAAAACAATAGTAGATCTACCTATCCGTATATTTAAGTTAATATTTTTACTACGTAACAGAAAAATAAATAAATCTAATGATTCATTCTTCAACACGGAATATATTTATTTGAATATGATAGGAATGACGGTAAAAAAAAGAGAGCTGTTATCAGTTATTAAACAAAGAAAAAGTCTAGCATGCCTTTCGGTGAAATATCTTCCTATATAATCTCTGTCGCTTCACCGCTGGGGCATTGAAAAGAAAACGAAAACTCAGATGCAATGCTTAATATGACTCTTCCCACGTATTTACCTGCATCTTATAAAGATATAAGAAAATCATCGCCATCACCTATTCGATCGGTTTGGCGATCATCAAATCGTGGACATTATATATTTTATCTTAATGTAAGTGATCAGTTTATCCATCAATCTTGTTTTGGCTCTGATTAATATCAGATAGAAAATAAGAAAATATTAGTTTATCTTGTTGGGATAAGTATTTTGTATATTTAAGTGCAGTAATACGAGTAACGGATATAGGAGGAAATGAACTAGTGGATTAAATTACTAGCTCGTTTGTTCTTCCGCGATAAATATGTGGTACTACTTCATCTCTATCATAAATAATATTCGTTGTATGATGGACTACTTTGGCAAAAACAAAAATTAATAGTCCTATCGACATCTATCTCATAATCAGAACAGCAAACAGAAGAACGTTCGACATTTTCTTCTCATCAAGCGAACCGAAAAAAAACAAGCGAAGATATAGAGATCAGCAGAAGGGAAGTGAGAGTACTACAAAAATACACAAGGCGGATTTTCACGTCGTCCTATTAACTATTTCCCTATCTTGCCCTCTCGCGCTCTCTCTCGCTCTCTCTCTCTCTCTTTCGCTCGTATTCCGGCTTCTTTCCATTCTCCTTCTACCCTTTGTTATTTGACGATATCATTACGAGCCAACAATTGTCGCACAGCACGAGTGGTGTCAATAATGAATCGACGCATACTGAAAGCGAATTCGATCACAACTTATGATACTGCTACCTTATGGCGTGCACTCGAAGCATCATCTGCTAATCATCAAAATCATACCGTGCATAAAGAAAGTGCACGTCGTTGGCAACGTGCAGCAACTCGTCTTTTAAGACAAAATACAGTAACTTCGATATCATCTCAGAATGATAATTTATCAAGATCATCTTCTGGAATAGGATTCGCAGGAGGTGGTGGAGTCGGAGGAAATGGACTGTATAATTCGGTATTTATTTGTTCTTTTCTTTCCGTTTGTAATTTTTAAATCGTTATCATGAATTCAAATAATCTTTATTGTAACTTATATCTTTTTTGTTTTCTTTCAGGATGCTAGTGATTTAAATGAACGACCAGAAAGTAATTTAGCATTCGTTCGTCGTAAATGTGACGAATGGTTACTGAAAGGCATACCAAAACTAGCTCAATTACAAAATTATCAATTCCAGATCGACGAATGTGATTTAAAAATCGAAAAAGAATGGCAACCATTCTTAAATGAACAAGCACGATCAGTAAGTCAGTCCCTGAACTCTTGTCATCTATTCTATTGAGTATCTATCTACACTTAATTTATCTTTGTGTATGAATGACCCCCCTCAATCGGGAAGTGTCGAAAACTTATCTTATCTCGTTTTCCCTTTTCTTGTTTTAAACATACATATATACATTTGTCATCGCCTGTTATTTCTTCTCTTCTTCTTCTCCTCTTTAGCTCATGTCAGAATCGATCAAATTACAACAAGAAGCTATCTATGAAATGCTTTCAACTGAAGTATCCTACATACGTCAGATTTTAACAATGACTGATATATTCATGACAAGTGTCATGATATTAAAATCATCTCAACGTGATGGTCTCTTGAATGATATTGAAATGGAAAAATTATTTTCGAATATAAAAGATGTATTGAATGCAAATTTATCATTTTGGAAAGAAATTTTATTGCCCATTAAAATCAAACTCGAACAAACTGGCTGTGCAATGAGTCCGTCGGACCTTAAACTTGGCTTTCTCAAGGTAAGTTCGAGGATTCGAGGGTTTGATTTTCTAATTGGTCTTTAGCATGAAAAATGTCAATCAAGAGAAAATTAAAAAGAGAGGGGAAAAGACAGTATCCGTACAACAGAATGTCATCGCGCCTAGCAATATTGATGTTATTTAGTCTAGCAGTATTGTTGTTATTTAGTCCATATAGTAGCAGCCTAAGCATATATAGATGTTTTTGGCTGTTTCTGTGGGCAAAAAAAGTAATTTGTAAGTATATGCGTCATTTATCTTTCTTTCTTTCTTTCGTTCTAGTTTGATATTTATTTTAAATCATATTTACGTTATGTTCTCGATCAAAAAGCAAGTGCAGAATATTTTAAACAGAAATTAGCAAAAGACGATCTATTTCAATATTTAATTGCTGTAAGAATGTGACATACATATATATAAATGTATGTATCTTTAACTAATTTATTTTCTTGTTTATCTAGTGGATAGAAGCTAATTTTACTAATCGCTTATCATTTCCCGATCTAACTATCAAACCGTTACAAAGACTTACACAATATAAATTATTGCTCGAAGCTATACAGAAACGAACGCAAGATAATCAACAACGAAATGATCTACAAGAAATGGTAAATAATAAAATTAACATCATCTTTAAATTTCTATTAGGTTTACTAATAGAGGACGAGAAAAATAGAAGCAAATCTTGTTTTCGTAAAGAAAACTTGAAAATGATGAGAAAACTCCATTGTTTTCGTCATGTAAGATAAATACATCAGGATGACGATAATATACTTCCTCATTTGTTATTCTTATTTTTTTCTTCTATGACATCTTTAATAATAGAAATCTTATAAAAAAAAACATGTTTTGTCCTAGATTCAAAAAGTGGCCTCGTTTGTCAATCGAGTCAATTCAAAGTTACATAGTCAAGAACAAGAAGAACGTGTACGTCAGATAAGTGATCGCATCGGTCCATTTGAATGCGTTTCAGCACCGCCTGAAATCACTTCAGTATGTAGTCACAATATTATTGATGTATTTTCAATCGTTTCTCAATCAAAACTAATTTTCTAATAGATACTTCAAGAATGTTATCGAGATTCATTTTCTCACCGATTGGATCTTCTTCGTGATATGCCATTATTCGTGCGAGGCTATCGTCGTCAGATTGTTCAACAAGGACCGATGAAAATGAAAGATGCAAAAAATAGTCAAGATGTTTACTGTTATTTATTCACTGACATGTTTCTAATAACAAAAGGCGGTAAACGAAGTGGTGCAACAAATCTAGCATCGTCAACGCCATCCTCACTAACATCTATAAGTAATGATGGGCAATTTAATCGTGGTGCGCCAACTACAATAAATAAAATTCTCAAGCCACCAATACGTATTGATCGAATGGACGTTCGCGAATATGATCGACGTGGCAGTAGTAGTAATGAACCGAATACTGTAAGTAATAATAAATAATTGAGAAACAAAAAAATAATAATATCTACTTTCAATTATTTAGGCTTCATTTGTAGCATTAGTTTTTTCGGAATATAATATAGTTGAGTGTGGTTATTTATTTCAAACAAATTTAAGTAAACAATGGATTGAAAATATTCGTGCAACAAAAGCAAATTTTCAATTGTTAATGGAAGAATCAAAAATGAAATTACAAAATGCACATAATAATCATTCAGCAGCACATTCTACTTCAGCAGTAGCAGCAGCAACGGCAACTGCAACAACGACAACAACAACAACAACAACAACAACGTCAACATCGACACTCGCAACAACTGCGAATTCAACATTATCTGCCATACATCAATCACTTCCTAGTCTATCATCAACATCTGAAACATCACTTGATTTACCTGCGCTTAAAATAGGCGGTTCATCGATTGATAGTTCATCAACAGATGAACCGATTATTAATGATTCAACAGAAAATATTCGGCGTTCATCAAAAATTGAATCTGATGTATTTAAAACTGTTGAACAACAAGCTCGAAGAAATTCTCGTACCGATCATAAAAATTACGGTCGATATTTTACTGCCGATTGTACGGGTACACATGAGACGAATCCATCAACATCATCATCGTTAGTTAATCCATCGTCAATTAAATCAACGCCATCGACAGCCATTATTAAACGTATGTCATGGAATAATGAACCAACGAATACAAATAATTCAACAACAATACCAACGAATGAATTAAGCAATACAAATTCATTTCGTAGTGTACATAGTTCAAGTGGTGTCAGTTCGACAGGTTCATTTTTATTTAGTGCCGATGAAGAATCATCAATAACAGCGGCAACATCATCGTCAATACCACTAATTGGATCTTCAACAAAAGCTAAAATTGAAGATCTAACCGATGAGCATGATGAATTTGATGGTAAAAGCTCGTCGTCAACTGTTGTCGGTACAGATGATCACGAGCATTTATCTAATTCTTCAGCATCACATGAACAAAATACATCTTCACTTGTAAATTTAAATAATGTAATGCGTAGTGATATGAGCGATAATAATAATAATAATAATAATAATAATAATAATAATAGTCAACAACTAGCCAATAGACTATCAACGTCAAGTACAAATACATTGACGTCAACAGCTAATCCATCTATAAATGGTTTGCCAAAAAAACAACTTTTGTTTTTAAACTTATCAATTATGATAAGATTATTTATTTTTAGAAGTTCCTCCATTGATTAATAGTCTTACATCATCACCTGAAACATCATTACGTCGAACACCCTATGCAAGTGTAAAAAAACGCAATCAAAATCATCCTCATCATCGTTCTGGCTTTGTGCAACAACAGAATCCTTTTCGTAGACATCGAATCTTTGATGAAAATGATCTACGTTCTTCAACACATACTGTTGTCTATGATTCATCAAAAGCAATCAATACATCAACAACTATTCCAATTCGACGAGCTTTTGTACCATCCGATGATAGTGCTTTGACGGTATCATCATTTGGTGGTAGTGGAAACGAAAGTGATTATGATAATCATCATTCAAATTTAGAATGTTCGAAAGTTACAAGATATTTAACAACATCAACACGATTTTTTAAAATACCGGTGAATAATTTCAATCTATTTGATGAATTAACCCGAACAGATGATCTTATATTGGGTGATCAAAATGAAATTGTTCTTCATAATGATTCAAATATTCATACAATGACTAATAATGATACTGTCGAGGATGATGTGGACGACGACGACGACGATGAACAGAACGATGACAACAACGACGACGACAACAGCCACGATGCTGATAACACAGACCTTACAGAAGCACGAGTTGAACTATCTGATGACCATGACAATGATGATGATGATGATGATGATATAGATGGTGATGAAAAAACTATTCAATCAACAATTATCAATAATAATCAATCGTCAGATAGTAACATAATATTGCCGCTTAATTCTCGGCAGCCAGCGTCAACTCATCGAGCTACTACCCTAACTATGATGAAACCAACAAAGACAACGACATTAGATGATAGTGCACCATCGAAATATGCTGGATATCCTAAAGATCCATTAGCAGCCAGAAAATTACTTGATATTCGAAGTCACCTATTATTGAATACCACACTCGATGCAACGTAAGCTTTCGTTGTTGTTCTTTTCCGATCAAGTTTTTATTTATCTATTTCAATATTTTTTGTTTATTTAGAGAAGTGTAACGATGATATGGCATTATCTCTTTTCTTTATTTCTTTTTGTTGTTGTTTCTCCGCTATACATATATATTTTTTTTGTTCTCATTTTTCTCATTTGGAAAAATCAATTTTTTTGCCTGTGTGCGATAAACAAATAAAACAGAACAGATTTTTGTATAGATTTCATGCATGTATCTGCTTGTCCGCGGTATTGTGTAAAAAACAAGAAGTGTGCAAATGCAAAAGAAGAACAGATTCTGTCTAAATGACGAATTATATAAGTATGTCTAGTAGGATAGGATAGCCTTACAAGACGAGAGAAAGCCTCGTAAAAGCAAGATTAACGAGACATGGAAATATATTATTAATATAAACAAGAAAAGGTGTCGATTATTTTTCGCTGTAGATTTAATGAATATATAATCGATGACCTGGGGGGAGAAATTTATGGTACAAAGTTTATCAAAACAATTTTTGTTTTCATAGGAATGATCTTGTTTTGACCTGATGACGTTCTTAGGAATAGATTTGATCATACTTTACTAAATTAAAAACTCGACAAAACAATGATGAACGGCATAAATAATAGTATTCTTAATGAAAAAAAGAAAAACATGCAAGATTGTAAAAGATACATTGACCTTATATCAGTAGGCTCATTTGAAAAGGACGCCCTATAGGTGAGAGATTTTTCTAGTGGAAAAAATGTGAATCTCTAAATAATGAAAATTAGTTTCTCTTTTTGAAACGATTAATTATTCTAGCTGTTGTAATATACATGAGACACGCAAAAGCAGCTTTTATTGAGTTGGTATGGATCATGAAGAACAAAAAACAAATTAAACACTATTTTTGTTAATTAACATATTTTCGATCAAAAGACAAAGCCTATTTGAAAAGTTTCTGAGATAACTTAAGCAATTATTTTCTATTATATGCATCAGAAACGGATTAATCTTAGTCGCCAGATATTATGAACATCACACACACACAGAGAGAGAGGGGGGGGGGGAGAGAAAATGNCGCCACCCCCCCCACCCCCACCACCCCCCCCCCCCCCCCCCCCCCCCCCCCCCCCCCCCCCCCCCCCCCCCCCCCCCCCCCCCCCGAGAGAATGTGTGTCATTCATAAGGTTTTTTCTCTTTTTTTCCATCTGTCATACAGATAGTAAATTCTACTGTTTTTTTTTCTATCGTTGATTTGACAACTAAAGACGCTATTTTTTTCTTTTGTGACATTATGAAGCGGAATTGAAAATACTTCATTCATTACAGAGAGTCACGCATACATGTAAACATCTATTACTAACAACTAGAAGTTCTTCGTATAACGTTCAATAGAGATGGCTTCATCTAAAAAATATTTTATTCTGCAAATGATTTTTCTTGTCCAACTATTGTATATGAGTAAGAGAAAAATTCTACATCATAAAATTATTTGACATTTTCAAATTATGATTAAAGGCTATGGTCGTGAATGTAAATCCTGCGAAAAAGAAGATCATGATTGTTTATTAGGACAAAATGTTCGAGCTCGTACATGTTCAACAGAGAACGATCTTTGCTATATATGGTTCGATCGCTCAGGTCAATTGCTATTTATTTACTTTTTGATAAGTCTTATCGTTTCTCTTTCTATTTCTTATGCATAGGAAGTGATGTTGGTGTTCAACGTGATTGCATATCAATCGACACAATGGAATATGACGTGATTAAAGACGTGATGGGAGAAAAAATGACTGGATGTGTAAAACGCATTAATGGCCTTGATTGCTTTACATTTTGTTCGTCGGACAACTGTAACTGAAAATGAAAAAGAAAAAGAAAAAGAAAGAGCTGCTTGGTACACATTCTGTTTTTCTTTCATGCTAAATAAATATATACGCTCGGTTAAATAAACAATCTTTTTCTCTTCAAACAGTTAGTCGTTCGAAAATTGAGTGTAGAATAAAACGTAAAGAGGCACAAACGTAAAAAATATGATTAGCATACGTTTTTTGTTACGACCATTACAACAATCATCCAAACGTCGTTTATCGACGTTAAGCCAAGTTATTGATAAACGTTTAAATTCTGAACTTGATTCTATTCGACAAGCAGGCACGTGGAAATCAGAGCGAATTATTTCAACCAGTCAAAGTGCACATATTAAAGTTCAAAATTCAAAAAATGACCTTTTAAATTTTTGTGCAAATAATTATTTGGGGTTAGCAAATAATACTGAAATTATAAAAGCAGCTAAGAATGCTCTTGATGAGTATGGAGCTGGCCTAAGTTCAGTACGATTTATTTGTGGTACACAAACAATACACAAACAACGTAAATAAAAAATCAATAGAACTCAAAAGAAAAAGAACGAAAGAAAATTCTATCTTTGAATTTTTAGTTGAACAAGCTATTGCCAAGTTTCATAAACGAGAAGATGCAATTCTCTATATATCGTGTTTTGATGCCAATGCAGGCATTTTCGAAACACTACTTAAAGAACAAGACTATATAATCAGTGTAAGTAATTAAAATCTATATTTAAGGGTGTAATTACCAGTGCAGAAAAAAATTGAAGTATCTTCTTTTAATTCTTTAATACACCTGAAGCAACGGCAGCGGAACGATTTCAATCTAGGAAAGGCTCAAAATTGTTTTCAGAGGATGAGGGTAATGAGAGATGAAATTAAAAATAAAGCAAATCTGACGCTAATAAGGTGGTTCGTTTCTACAATCCTTTTCAAATTAAATGAGCCTCCCTAAGCGTTCTTCTCCGTTTTTTAGGGGCGGTTTGAGTCTCCCCAAGCCTAACGGAATCCATCGTCTATGGCCTGAAGATTCTTATCGGTTCATATCATCAGATATATGCCATTTTGCCTAACCTATATAGAAAGACCTTTAAAACACAACAAAAAAAGAACACTGCAAATATATTTGTATCAATGTGATAAAATCATTGGCCTAGCATTTTTCATTTCTGTCTCTTTTTGTTTTGTTGATAGTAACAATTAAGAAAGAAACAAAGGAAAAACAAATTATTGACTCGTTTTCCATCATCTCGAACTCTATTGTAATCCATCAATGCGTAAATAGAATAAAAAGAGACTGTTCTTTTGTTCTTTCTACTTCATTATCTTTTTATATAAAAAGAACAATAGAAGAGTAAGCTGAATTTCTTGTCAGAGCGAAACAAGGATTTAGAGTATGTACTTAAAAATTTCTCGAACGATTGAGCATTTCTATTCATTAGAATTGTCAATGTAGACAGACATCATAACTTGACATGCGTTATCAAGATCCAACACACAAGGGGCCAATAATATGGTCGAAAATAATCGATGTTCCGAGTAATTGACAAAGAAGAAGAACAAAGGGAAATAAAAATTTGTTCAGACACATATCGAGGGGATGTAAAATGAGAGAGACAAGAAAAATTTGCATTATTATATGCAATAGAAATGATTGGCTGAGTGGTCAATATATTGTCACATACTGGTACAAATGTCGAAAGAATACCATTAAATAAATAGATAACTACAGTATACAGAAGCTGCTAAAATTTCTTTCTATTCGGGACTCTTTTCTCAATTTAATGAACAAAAACAAAGCAGAAAAGTTATTCTGCACTGGTATAAAAGATTGAAAATAATAATATCAATACCAAAAAGTTGCTAGTCGGTGAATTCAATTTATTTCAGTATTTCGTTTGTGTTTTTACGTTCGTACATTCGAAAAGTAGAAAATTTCGTCGTTGCACGTATTATTCCGAAATATGTTTCTATCGAATTTAGGATGAATTAAATCATGCATCAATTATCGATGGTATTCGTTTATGTAAAGCCAAACGATTACGTTATAAAAATAAAGATATGTCTGATCTTGAATCAAAATTACAAGAAAGTCACAATGATAAAACTGAAAATGTAATTCGATTGATTGCTACTGATGGTGTTTTCTCAATGGATGGTACGATTGCACCATTACCTGATATTCGACGGTTAGCAGATAAATATAAGGCATTGGTTTTCATTGATGAATGTCATGCAACTGGGTAGGCATAAAACCTTTTTAGCGATTGTAAAAGAACATGCTTCTTTTTTGTTCTGGAAGATTTTTTGGAAAGACCGGACGTGGTACCGAAGAACACTTTGACATGATTGGAGGTGTTGATATTATTAATTCAACATTGGGAAAAGCACTTGGTGGAGCGGCAGGGGGATATACAACAGGACCCAAAGCACTTATTGATCTTTTACGACAACGTTCAAGACCGTATCTTTTTTCAAATACATTGCCGCCGTTTGTTTATTAAAGAGTCGCATTTTTGAACGCATTAGTTTTGTTTCTTTTCTTTTTAGACCTATTGTAGCTAGTGCTATGAAAGCTATTGAATTAATAGACAATGACACTAGTTTACCTGGTCGAGTACTTGATAATGCTAAATATTTTCGTCAAGAAATGCAAGAATTAGGTTTCAAAGTATTGAATGAATTTAATTTTCGTGAAAAATTAGTTCATATGTTTATCTGTAGATTCTTGGTGACGATCATCCAATCTGTCCAGTTATGCTTGGTGATGCTCGATTAGCAAGTCAATTTGCTGATGAAATGCTTAAACGAGGCATTTATGTTATTGGATTTAGTTATCCTGTGGTAAATAATTTCAGCGACACAAAACAAACATAGCAATACGAAGCAAAACTTCTCTTGTTACTGCTTTTAGGTACCAAAAGATCGTGCTCGTATTCGTGTACAAGTATCAGCTGCTCATTCAAAAGCTGACCTTCAACGATGTATTGATGCATTTGCGCAAGTTGGTCGACAACTCAAAGTGATCAGATAAACAGCGTTCCTTCCATTTAGAAACTTGTTAGACATTCTTAGAATATAGATATTAATTCGAAGGAATGTGTTTTTTTTCTAAAAAAAAGGATGGATATCTCACAATATCATCAAGTATATAATCACCACTTGTTCTATTGTGCAGTGGCATTGTTCCAATCAATTAGGAATTTTTCTTTAATTTTCTCGTGCATTCCAAGTCGACAAGATTGATATTTTGTACATTTTTCCTTTGTTCTGCTTCTCATCAATCATAGGAGCAACTTGTTTTGTTCGCTTGATTGATGATTATGTTTTTTTAAAGAATCGATGCACCATGCGAATGAATCATTAAATGAGAAGCAACCGCATATGGTTCGTTCTTCAATAGAAAGCGGTGCCACTGCTACTCGAGTGTATACTTGACTATAAGTAGATAGATTTTTACGGCTTTCCTCGTCAATGACTATCAATTACGAGTCAAACTCAAACTTTGTTCTTTTATTATTCTTCAACATGATTATTCTGCAAGCATAGGTCACCTTGATAACTATTAGAGATGTTTGATTCTTTAAAATTATTGTCTTTCGAGATTTAAAGGTCGTACCCCACAATACTCAATAAATATCAGCTGAATTAACATTGTGTTCTACACCTGTGCATTTGTCTATGTAACATGAATTACAATAGAAAGACGATTTGTAGCTAAATCTTATCAAAAACAAAGAAATATATAAATTTTAACCTTTGAAAATTTAATTTGTGACACATATATGTAACTCAATGTTATTCAAATGATAAAATGTTGACAACAATATGAGACATAGACCAAGTAGCTGAATGTCGACAGAGTCTGAAATAATAATAAAAATTGAAATCAATAGCAAAACTAGGTAAATTTGCATATACTTTTAATAAGCGAAAACATATTTTCTAAGCACACAACAGTGTCTTCATGTAATTACATCTTTGAAACAAGAGATGTACCCTTAACTTCTTTATGGATATTATGTAGTGAATGTAATTAACTGTACTTTGCATATTATCTTATGGATAAAATCTAAGACGTCTACATTCTCATTGTGTCGACGTCTTTTAAAACTTCCAATAGATCTTTAAACCCAATAAAATAAGTTACTCGTGGCCTGACCTAACTTGGGATTAATGTTCTATTGTTACTTGAGCCATGTCGATGACTTGAAATTTTTTTTCCGGAAATTCATCTTACAACGGAAAGTGGCGTGCTACAATTCGGAAAATTGTATATATTTTTTTTTTTTTTTATTATTATTATTATGCAATAACTGACGGCTTCATGAGCCCTTACAGTACAATGAGTATGGAAAAAGAAAGAGAGACATGAACCGCTGTGGCAGGACAGCACCAAAGATAAGATAAGGCATACATGAACATACATTGACAGACAAAAAACAAGGACAAAACGAGGGACATACAATTGACAGACAATAGACAAGGACAAAACAAGAGACATGCATAAAGAGACATAAAAGACGTGGACACGGACACACACTGTACATTAGTTGAACAACATACAAATACAAACAGATCAGCAGGGATAAGAAAAGAAAAATCTTCATGACATGGAAGAAAGAAAAGGGAAGAGAGAGGCACGAAATAAGAGCACTGAGGCGAGAAGAAAAAAACGAGGTAGTCTTTATAAAAAAAAGGTCTCCGGGAAGTTAATGAGAAGATCAATTTCGTCGAGTTCAAAATCTGGGCTTGAGACAGTGGGAGTGTTATCCTCCAACCAATTGAGAATTTTCTCAAGAACGGACACGTTCTCAAAATTGTATATATTTAAAGTACATTACAATCTCACTACCGAACTATTAAATTAAGAAACTGTTCAAGGTACCGCCCTAGGACACACATTTTGTCTAGTTTGTCTTGAGTAAAATGTAATGATCATGATTCACAAAATATTATCTTTCATCGTAAGTAATAAACTGATTCAAATGGTTGGATTAGAAGATAAGAAAATTATTCATATTGTTTGCCTATATTCTTACAACTAAATACAAAAATAAAGCAACCTTGTTTTTTTTTGTATACGATACAGTCCGACTGTTTGATACGAGGGGTGTCGTGATTCACAATATGTTGATTTCGTTTTGCATCCTCTTCTCTTTCTTTATTTGGCCGGTAATGCATATACACCTTGAATCTAAAGAAAAAAAATACACCCACACAGATAAAAAAAATCTTCGAATTAATCCGACACCACATCAGTTATAAATAGACAGGGCAAAATATGAATGTAATTCACTCGACATCGTTTGCGTTTGATTGAAGACACAATAAAAAGAAGGTAAGTAACGCGATATATTGGATAAGTATGGCCATCCCCATTCATTTTATTTTGCTTTTTATAAGAAATATAATCATGTCTGGAGGACCAAACTCGTGGTCTCAATTTGTTGGTAAAAAGGCTGATGATGCTGAAAGCCACATAAAATCAGAAGGTATTTTAATACTTGTGTTTCAAACTCTAAAAATATCGATGTGTCTTTAGGTTTTAATACTGAAGTAATGCCCGAAGGAGCACCATGTACAAGGGATTTTCGTCCCAATCGTGTTCGCATATTTGTTGATACCAATAACGTTGTTGTTGCAACACCACACACTGGCTAATGACTGTTATTTTTCTTCGAAAATGGACAATTTTTCGACTTTTTTCTCTTCCTATATAATCTTTATATTATTAAAGTTGAAAAAAAGACATGAACGAAAGGGTTACCATACACATGTATTGTTATACAGATTATAAAAAAAACCAATATAATGGGAAACACATAATAATAGATGAGATTATATGTTACAATAAAGACAACGAAATCTATAGGATTGTATCGATAGGTTTCTTCAATACAACATATATAATACTTAGACGAAAAAGAAAAAAAGATATAACTAATAGATAGCAACCGAAAAAGAACATGGGTAATTAAGATTAGAATGACAAGAAAAGTCTCTCGTTCTCTTTGGCGTTTAGCACAATGAATTCATGTTCGTTTATAAAAGTTCACAAGATGATTTTTTTACTTTTTTCGGCGGCTCAAGTGCAGCTAAAATAGCTTCGTCGAAAACATTCTTTAGACCTTTCTATAAAATAAAAATCGATTATAATTTAAAAAGAAAATAAATCGCTTGTTTTCTTATTTTGATTCATACTTGTGTCAATGCACTGCATTCAACATATTTAACAGATTTCAAATCTCGAGCTGATTTTTCTCCTTGTTCAAATGATATTGCTTTTTGTCGCGATTTTTGCAATTTTTCTATTGTATTTGGATCTTCTCGTAGATCGATTTGAGTACCAACAAGTAAAAATGGTGTTTTAGCACAATGATGCGATATTTCTGGCACCCACTAGATTCAATAATCGGATTAATATATATCAAATAATATTTTTTTTCCTATTCCTTACTTTTTCACGAACATTCTCAAATGATGATGGTGATACAACACTAAAACATACGAGAAAAACATCTGTTTGAGGATAACTCAAAGGACGAAGACGATCATAATCTTCTTGACCTAAAATAGAACATGGCTAAATAAATATTTTTCGAATTTCGAATGTCTTAATTCTTACCAGCTGTGTCAAATAAGCCTAATGTATATGGTTCACCACCAATCATAACTGTTACTGCATAATTATCGAATACCTGAATAGGAGTGATATTAGATTAGAACTTTTTTCTTTCATCAAAAGAATTCTTACAGTTGGGACATATTCACTTGGGAATTTATTAGTTGTATAGCTAATTAGCAAACAAGTTTTTCCTATTCAAAGAAAATCATGAGTACGAAACATTGGAAAGATTCTATTTTCCTACCAACAGCACCATCGCCCACGACGACACATTTTATTGTTTGCATTGTTAATAATCTTTCGTTTCTTTATCAAGTAAATATATATATATATGTGAGTTTTAATAATGGCGAGTTACAATCAGATCTATTGAGTAAACAGATAAACAACTGAAATAAATGGCTGTCAACGAAGTACGAATTGGAAAAGAGAATTTTCTTGCAAGTGACATCTATTCTATTCAACGCTACAATCGGTCGTAGGAAGTGAGCCTAACGCGTGAGCTAAAGTGGCGTAATTATCAACGTGTTTATCACGTTCATAGTAGCGCACTTAAGTTTAAAAAATTAGGCTCACTTCAGTTGACCGCTACAATCGAATACAATAATATAATTTATTATTTTTGACAAGCGTTTCTCCAAACACATATAAACAAACATTTATAAAAACAAAAATAACACACCATGTTTGTTTCCTAAAAACATTATAAAAGTTTGCAAGGTGGTTTTTCCGGTTTAGCACGTCTTGCACTATTTTTTAGTCCGATCATTATTGCCTCGTCGAAAACATGTTTTAATCCTTCCTATGAAATAGAATTTAAAGAAAAGATTGATCGTTTTAATGAACGAGAAAACAATTACTTGACTTCGTGCACTACATTCAACGTATTGCGCAGCTTTAATGTCATGAGCTAATTTTTCAGCTTGCTTTTGTGTTATAGGTCGTTCGTTTGATTTCTGTAGTTTTTCTAGTGTAGATGGATCATTTCGAAGATCGATCTGTGTGCCAACAAGTATAAATGGTGTCTTTGGGCAATAATGTTTTATTTCAGGTGCCCACTATAAAAATAATGTTGAGAAATGCAAAAAAAGCAATATTCTATATTTACCTTTTCTCGAACATTAGAGAGTGATGAATATGAAATAATACTGAAACATACTAAAAACACATCTGTTTGAGGATAACTCAATGGACGAAGGCGATCAAACTCTTCTTGCCCTATATAATTCACAAATATATGTATTTGGATAAAAGTCAGTAAAAAAAAAGAAAACTACTATTTACCAGCTGTATCAAATAAACCTAATACACATGGTTTTCCATCAATACTTACTGTCACAGCGTAGTTATCAAATACCTCAATGAGTACGCACATTTAATATTTTAAACGACTTCTATGATCAATTAAACTTACTGTTGGAATATAATCAGTTGGAAATAGTTTTGTTGCATATGTGATTAGCATACAAGTTTTTCCTAATTATTTGCAAGATAATACAAATAAGTTAAGAAGATTAATTTTAACCTTACCAACAGTACCATCGCCTACTATAACGCATTTGATACTTTGTGTATGCTCTTCCATTCTTATTTGCGCAAACTAAAGTGTAAAAACGAAAACTTAGGCATCTTTTTTTTCTTCCCACCTGTCCAATGCAAACATCTATTCTGCCTGACTCTAACGACGATAATGTTCGATAAACAAAACAAAACAGAAAGAGCAAAACTATTTTTTATCAACGTCATATAAACAGCAGGTAGCAGGTACAAAAAGAAAGGAAGCTAAGGTATGTCAATTTTAAGGAATCGAAAACGCGTAATGCCCTAGCTCCATAGAAGTCAGTAGAAACGAAAAAAGGAAGAATGTGGGGATTCTACTGCAGAAAAATAACTTCAAATACCTGAACAGAACATGACATTCTATCGAAATCATTTTGAAATCGAAGTGAAACTGTTACTCTTGTATTCATTCATTCATTCATGCTTTTAAAGACTTACAACATACTGATAAACAAGTCACACTATGCTATGTCGTACTTTGCAGTCAGTCATTTGAAAGATGCATTTAAAAAAAATCTCGAACTGTTTCTTGATAGTCACAACATATATCGCTTGATTTTCAAGTTACACGAAATCTGCTAGAAATTTTTCTTTTTAATATTCGCTATAAAAATATATTGATATTAGATAGAATGTGCACGGTTATTTAATAATCTTCAATTTTATTTACTATTTGAAGTCGTCGTGATTTACGTTGTTGTTCCATATTTAACTTCAACAATTACAACTATTGATCGAATACTGTATTGAATTTTTCGTATAGTGTTCATTACTTCGCATAATTAACTGATCTTATCGATATTCGTACGTTACTATAATTGAATTTAGAACATTGTATCTTGCAATGGCACTGAAATACTATTCAATGATTAGTTTACTATGAAGAGACAATGAAGTTTTCGAATTAATATATTTGTCGCATAGAATTAACGATATATTCATTCTTTCCATGAAATCCTTGTTATGTATAATAAAGACGTGAACAAGATGAAAGGATTCAAAATGGATATTTTCTGCTTCAAAAATCTACAGATGAAAAAAAAGAGAAAGCTAAGGTGGAAAATAAAGGATAGTCTTTAATGATGATGTTGGTCACTATGATGATCGTGTGAATGCGGTTTATCCGGATTGTATAAGTGAAGATGCGCATGAAATGGTGGAAATGCTTTTTCCAAGATTTTTTCTGTTATAAGACAAGTAGCCAATGCTACCATAGCATAACGAACACCAAAGAAAGCAGTACGTAAAACAATACGCCACTGTGGATAAGCACCAACTTTTGGATCGAATAACCATACTTGGTTTCGAATCCAAGGATCACGAAGACCTTTATTCGTTAATTTTGAACGGTAACTTTCTAATTCAGGTATACCATCGACTTTATATGAACGCCAATCTAAAAATCAATGAAGGCTATATAAAACAATAAACTCATCATTTCATATTTACCTGGCACACGAAATTCACAAGAATTAGGAAATCGATCTGGATAGGCGCTTGCTGCTTTTCCAATATCACCATGTCCTGAATGGTGTCCACCAGAGGCATGATTTTTACCAGAGCCGGCTACCATTTTTAAATAATCTAAAAAAACAGAACACTATTGAGTTTAGAAGATGATGCTTGTTGTACGCGTACACAACTCGATGTCTCGGATAGTAGCTAGTGAACAATTTATTGTCACTGGTCAATATTTCAGCCATATTTAATGAATAGTCGAAGTTTTTAAAAATAGCAATTTTATATGTCATGTAGTTGATATCATCAAAAATATCTGTAATGATAGAGAAAACAATATAAAATTTCTAGATGACATGTTTTATAGAGGGCGCTAGACGATGTAACCGTTTTGAATTTATTTATTTTATTAAATCTAGATGCGATTTGAGTAAATGTTCGTGAAATATATGAAACAAAATTATGTTAATTTTGAAAGTATGCCGATATTATATGTTTATATTAGATTGTTGATTTTCTTTGCTTGACTGTGAATTTGATTCATCTGAATTTTGAATAGTTTCTGATTTAGAAACAGATTGCTTGACACTTCTACTTTTCTTTTTGATTAAATTGAGTAATAATGCTTTAGCAATAATCAACATGAAAAATAATACCATGAAAAGAATGAGAATTGCAATAGAACACATAAATAATGTTATTCGAAGTGTTTCTCCATCAAGATATAAACAGGAATCAAATTGTTTGGAGTTTTGATATTGAAATGAACAAGATTCGTTGCTATTGAAATGTAACATGAGAAGTTTAATCAAATGCGCTCGCTCTTAATACGATACAACACACAGCCTTGATGTAGTCTACGAAAAACATAAATTAGTGGTTGAGAAGCAAGATGAAAGTATCATGAATGAACTACTCAAATATTTTTTCTAATCTTTATTCCACCATTTAGTTTGCTTACAAGTATCGTTCGAAAAATACGATACTAGACATTGGTCTATTTTCTTACAGCTGATTCTTGACAATGAATCACACAGATAATTAGATTCTAGCACCTCTCAGTATCTAATGCCAATATTAGGATTCCTACTGCCAGAATGATTTTCCTGGGTAGTTCAAAAATAAATTCGAATATGTAAAATATATACTTTGGAATATCGAAAAGTGGTGGTAGTGGAGATAGTTTATAGAAACTTTTCCGTTTTGCGGACCTAGAGAAAATGTGTTTTTTTTACATATTAGCTTCATTATTGAATAATATTATCATAATCTCTTATTAGCTATTTGGTAAAAGTTAAGGATTAGAGTTTCACAAAAAAGTGACTTCATTTATTTTTGACAACGAAGAATTAATTCATTCAAATTTATTTTATAAGTATAAAGATGTATGTATATATATATATATTCATTGTGGGCAGCAACAAAAATACACTAACACCAATGATGTGCCGAGATATCTTTGAGTGTTTTTCGAACACTTCTATCTAAGGAGTTTATTTTGTACAAAAACTTTAATCAAAGTTCGTATGGATATCGACAACGTTATGGTAACTTCATTATCGTAACGACGCCAGCCTAACAACAGAAAGATATGATAAAATAGCCAGTACTTAATGGAGTCAAAATAAAAGAACATGGGCGTTCTAATATGATGTTATATCATCTATTTAGCTACAATTTCAAGTGCCTCCTAAACGAGTTTAATACTCTTTTATGATTTGTGTCAGAACAAGATTCTCTATCAATGTTTTTTCTCGGAGAGGACACACCTTTTCTTTTGAATGCATGGATATACATATCTAATAGAACTTCGATATCGGCTAATGTGAAGTCACAGATATATAGACATAATATGTTGAATGAAACAAGAAATTAGTATTAATCACAATTTCAAAGAATTTGCATTTTCAGAATTCAAAAAAAGAAGTGTAAGTTTTAAAACCTTTTAAGTGCATCCAATTCAAAAATTACGTTTCATCTGCTCTATTAAAAGCACCGTTACAAAATTGATAATTATGATGCACAAAAACCAAATGTTTCTTAAACAGTACCATACGTCGACATGTTCTTATTACTGAACGCTAGATATATTTGGACATTGTAAAGGAGAACGGCACGTAGTGGACGATACGAGTTCTAACGGAAAAGAACAAAATATGTTTTTATTTTAAATTTATTGAATGGCCAATGCGCGAACGCAAGTGACCGCGGAACAAATTATCCACTCGAGAAAGCCCGATGTGGACTTTTCGCAGGCGTCAACGGGGGCGATGTGCAATGCCCGCGCCTCGACCTGGAGCATTAGCGTTCCTGATCGCTAATGCATCCGTGGCAGGTAAGTATGCTTTATGAGTTGTCCTCTCTACATTTATATAGTCAAATGTGCTGCAAAAGTTGCACAGTAGAGTATTGTAACGAAGGAAAAGAGAGAAAAAAAAAGTTCTATGACTGGATGAGTCATAGTGGGGTCGGGTCCACTTTTGCATTCTTTTCTTCTTCGAATGTAAATTGATCTCATAGAAACTTTCAATAGGGTGCGCTAGTTGCCTATGAATTATTCGAATGTAGGACATACAGGTAAATAATAAGAATAATTTATAAGAGATATTTCATTAAAATATTTTAGCAACTGGCGATGATGATGATAATACTGAAAACGAAAATCAACCACAAAACGATCTGCTCCATCATCAAGTAATAAAAAAATCGATGCAACTACGAGCAAAAAATGTAATGCTGGACTATTCGAAGATCGAACAAATGATGATGAGAATATAGAAGCTGAATATCATTACGAAGATGGTTAGTCTTTTAATATCTATTATTTATTTTTAATTTCTTAATTAATCTCTTTTGTAGATGGTCCACCAGCAAAACAATTGAAAAAGAATCATTCAGGTGATAAAGATTCATCATCATCAACTAATAAAAACTAATAATCGTGCAGTTAAAAAGACCAAAGTCACATAAAAAAAATAAGAAATCATCATCAGTTATATAAACATTGATTAAACAGATGTTCCTTTTTGATATTGTACCAATAATTGTAGTTCTTTTTTCTTTTTATTATTTACTAGTACAAATACCTCTATACGATTTTTTTTCTTCAAAATTCTCTTCATAATCAAGTGTATTTGTATTACTTTTTCTTTATATCATTCTTATATTCAATCCAACTTGTCTCTGCGTGTGCCTATATGTATGATTGATTAGAACATGAAAATATACAATCTTTCGTGTAAAAACATCAGAAATAGATGTATGTCTGCATCCAACATATTTCCTTGTCTTGATTGTATGATATTGAAAAAAAGAAGAATTGTGTATACATAACAAAGAGTACATATTCGCACATATGCATATGATCATTCGCCAACAAGCAAAGTATATCAATTGTAATATCAAAGAAAACAAAAAAAACAACATTTTTTATTTTAAACGAAATTATCTAGTGGAAGAAAATAAAAGAAACGAAAGAGTTTATTATATATGTATATATAAACAGTAATGGCACGTTATTTGAGATTGAACAAGGAGAAATGACGATTATTACTATTATTATTATTAATATGTTGATTTAGAAAAAACCAAGTGACTTTTTAATATTTGTTTGTTTCCAATGTGGTAAAACATAAAATTCATCTTTAGTCATACGAAATTCTTTCTACAGAAGATATCAAAAGATAAAAAAGAAAAGGAAAATCTAGTTTAAAATAAAAAATAAAATAATCATACTTGAAAATCATCATCCGATAGATAAAATTCTATTTTTGATGTATTCACACCTTTAAAAATAAAAGTTTATTTTATAAAAGAAAAAACAAGAAAATGTTTTAATTCAAACCTTCTGCTAATGGACGAGCTCGAAGTTCTTCAATAGTATACTGTTCAGGACATAAACGCATAAGCATATCAATCACTGAATCTTTTTGGTCTAATTTTTTTCCTTTCTAAAACAAAATGAAAATTTCATTTATTCATTGAAAGATTAGACATGAAAGAAAAGAACACAAACCAGTTGATTTTATTGTCGAACTTTCATATGAATCGTTCATTTTAAAAATAAATTAATAAAACCAATAGGTTCTACACCAGCATATACTATAGAACCAGGTAAATCAACAGTTGCTGAACCCATTTTTGCTAACCAAAAAAAAAGCAGAGAAAAATTTCTCATTTAAATAAAACTTAAAAAGAAAAAGAATTTTCCCTTTACAATATTCAATAGCTGTAAGAAAAGCACAACGACGTTTAGCTGTAAAACGTGCATCTCTTGGACTACCAGCTTGTATATTTGCATTATAAAGTTGTAAATCAAGTTCATCATCAGATAAATCATTCCATCCTTGCCATATATATATAAGTCTGTATCAGTATCAATTAAACATAATGCTGGTTGATGAAGTTCATATAAATCTGCTTGAGTAAATAGAAATGCTGATATAATTATGGTCCGGTGATCGAAGAGGATAAACAGGTTCTTGAGCAACAAATGGACAGGCTTCTGACTAATTACATGATATGTTATTTAAAAGTAAATGAAAAGTAGAAATTAATATGAACAATTTCTTTTTTTTGGTGATTATTAATTGTTCTTTTATTAAGTATAAATTCATTACTGCACTATATTTGGTAGTTCACAATGATGAATATGATTATATATGTGATTAAAAAAACCCATTGAATAATCAGCATAATAATATATATATATATATATATATAAATGAAGGAAAAACTTCTATAATTTTTTTTATCGAGTCTCCCTGCATTACTATGAAGTCCATCGATGACAATCTAAAATTTTGATTGCTTATTTTACTAACTTACAACAATGAGAGAAAAATATCTTTTGACAATCATATTAGTATTGAACACATTTTAATATTTCCGTCTTTCGTACATTTTTGTTTATTAAACTTTTTCTATTTTAAGCCTATTATAATCTTAGAATGAAAAATACACTTATCAACAAACAGAAGAATGTAATAGTTTAATGTTATTGAAGCCATACATGAAGTATTGGGGCATTAATGTGTTCTCGAAGATCCTCCATTCGATATGCACGTTTACAATGATTCGGAAGATCACGCATCTTTGACTCCTGTTCATTTTCACCAGTTAAAACACCATGAAAAATGATAAAATTCAATTTTGGCAGACCATTTATTAGTATATGTAATATTTCAGGAACTTGACTACCATTATGACAGTTTAACTCCATGATTTCCAGATGTGGCAATTGTTTCACAATTAAAGAAACAATACCTATCGTATCTGGACATTCCCAATTCGTGTAAAAATGTAGTTTTTTTAATCCATTTGACATGAGTATATTACATAAAGAAGTATTATTGAAAAGTTTGATTACATTCTGCTTGTTTCTTTCATCATCTAAATCATAATCGAATTGATAAAAAAGCTCTAGAGTACGTAAATGAATCATTTTTGATAAGAGCAAACGTAGTTGATATAAATCGAATGAATTATAAATTGTAAGCGAAGTAATTTGACGGCAAGAAACTATAGTTAGTAAGTAAGAGAGAAATTCGAGATTGGCTTGAGAAGATCTACCATTCAATGCTACTGTATTGATACACGTCAAACGATTATTTAAAGCTGTTGATAAAGTACATGACCAATGACTTTGTCTAAATAATTTAGAAAAATCATTTTTTATAAGCAAATGAAATTTATACATACACGTGAACAATGTTTTTATTTAAATAGGTATAAGCACATAAATATTTGTCCTTTCGTGGTAATGTGAAAGCTTTAATAGAATAATCATCCTTATATAAAAATAATTCTAATTCGATTGGTATTCGTCCTTTCAATTGTTGCAATGCATTTAACAAAATACGACTTGTGTCCGATAATGATATCGTAGTTTTCACAAACCATTGAACAATATATGTATATGAACACTGATGACAAAGCACCGATAATAGCTTGGCAACAACATTAGGTCCAGTCACTATCCCTTCTAATATCAGTTTTGTCAATGAAAATAAAACATCGTGATCAAATAATTTATCAAGCAGCTCCATAGCATTAATATAATATTTTTATGTTATTTTAAGACAACGTAGATTAGGAACCAAACGTTTATCAATACGAACCATTTGACTGAAATAGATTAATAAAAAATAATCATAAATACATGACATATTATTTCACATTTTATTGAAATAAAAAAATACTCTTTTCCATTGTTCATCTACACCATATCATATAGTACCAATGTTCTATTTATACATAATAGTTTATATTTTTAATACAAAAACACTTCTCTTGATGATTTATCATCGATGAAAATTTTTTAAGAAAGCTTTCCATAGAACAATTTTCTATCATATCATCATGTATTGCATCATAGTCATAAAATAATGAACTTTTTATTTTACTCAGTTTTTGTACAACTCACGTAGATTTTCGAAGAAAATAGTGAGTGTAAGTTTTAAGGTCAAGATTTCGCGGCTTCCCCTACTCCACCCCTCCGCTCTTACAGACCATAGCAACGAAAGAGAATATTAGAGACCTTAGCGATCAGGTTTAAAAAAATGAATATATATATATATATAATAGCTTCATTCGCCATATAATTCAATGCTTCTCATAATATAAATGTAAAATTAAAGAAAAAAGTAATGTTAAAAATGAAAAATACTGAGCGAATAGCAACAAAGAAAACGAAAGATAAAGGCACCTGTCAGAAAAGTGAAAAATGCTTGATTTTATACTATCTATATTTTGAATCTTAGTGCAATGAAGCTGAAGAATCTACGTGAGTTCCATATTTCAACCCCAAAGGGGCTGCGCTAGCGACATCATCAGAAAATTGACCATGATAGCGCTCAGCTCGCTCTCCAGATTATTGTTTTGACAAACTTTTGAGTTCTTAGAAAAGCGTTTTTCTCAGCATAATCTTGAGTCTCTCTTGGATAAAGTAGCCAAAGTCAGTTATCAACATTATTATCAAAGAGATTTTCTAAAAGAATTGGACTTTTTAAAGACCAATCAAAAAGGAAGTTCTTCTGGTATGAAAAGATCCTGTATGAAGAATTATTTTCTGTTAGATTTTGATTTCTTTGAAGGAAATAAACAGACAGAAATCTGTCTTATGCTTTTATGTTTAACTGACAATTGGATCAAGTGTGAAAAAATTTTCGCAGTAATACGGAATTCTTCGATAGTACAAGAGATTAAAATGTTTCATTCCAATAGTTTTTGACAAAAATTTTACAAGATAGAAGTACTGCTGTTTGACTTCGACTTTTGATAATATAGAGAAATTGTATTTGGCTGAATTCAAAATAGTGTTTCTTATCTGCTACAATAGGAAGTCTCTTCAAACACCGAGCTCATATTTTCTCGTCTTTTTTCAGGCATTCTATTATAACTATAGATAAATGTACTCCTCTACTCAGTAATTTCAAATTAATCTATCATGATTTTTGTACGAAATCATTCAGTAGAAACGATTCTTGGTTAACAAAACCTTTTTATGTTACATGTTCCACTTATTGTTAGCAGTAATTTGAATCACTAAATTATGTTTTGAGGATTCGATTGCTCGGGAAAACCGCTGGAAAGCAAAATTCAAAGCTCTGTTTAAGCGAGGAATATTTGTCGAGCTTGGTCTTATGCGTTAGTTACTCGAGAATCTGTGCTCGTAGTAATAATACTGTCTAAGATAATAATGATACTTTCAAATAACATTCATTTGAATTAGAAATAAAAAACTCTTACCGAAACAATCATGATAAAACTTTCTCAATAGTACGTGTCACTACTGAAATGCACTGTGAAAATGAACTTTACTAGATGATTTTGCCGAGAGAAGAAGATTTTAAAATAGGAACAAATTAAAAAAGATTGGAAAGGAAACTTAGCAATGCATCACATCATAGTTCAATTAATCTTATGATGTTTGAAAAATGCTGGTAAATTGGTTCGTACTGTATATTAGAGTTATATTCGTAGTGCATTGACATTTAGTATTACGCGAACCATCAAATATGCTGTTTTTTTCTTATCTGGTGGCACTTATATGACTCAATTACTGTGAGATTCTGTCAATATACTTATGGATACTTGATCCTGTTGGTGCTAATACAATTGCTATTTCAGATGATATAATCAAAACAGATACAGTTACTATGAATCGTTTTTTTGGTCTTTCGAAACTATTATTAATCTCATCCAGCACAAGATATTTAAAAGAAAGGAGTATATTATTCGACTTGAGTTTTTAGAATGTATTATTCTATATGAAGGAATCTATTTAGAATGCTTAAGATGTTTCATGCATTCTTTTACTTTGGAAAGACTAATTAAACACATTTAATAGAATGAATTCATATATAGCTCTCGTGTGTTGTTTATGAATCAATTTTACTGCTTTGTGAATACCTCACATTTATTGTTTAACTCACATTCTACGTTCCCTTGAATCCTTAGAATTATTGAAAGCATTATTCTGCCATAGGTCTTTCAATTTTTGATAAGAAACAATTTCTCAAATTCTGGGGTGGTAGGACTCAAACATACGATGGTAGGGCTGAGCCCTCCCTGGCCCCCTACCCTAGTGACGTCGCTAGGCTGCGCTAACAAACTTTTTTCATCGTCTAATTGCGGCTATTGACACTTATTTCGAAGATGTTCTTCCTTTGACTAATATTTAACTAAATATATTGTTGGTATAAAAAACCTATAAATAAAATCTAAAAGAAATTTATTAATGGAAGATTAACGAATAATTAACCAATATTATGAGGATGTTTTCATAGACAATCTATATTTATTTAACTATTTATTATCAAATATCCACAAATGTGAGTATCAGAAACTTGCTATAACAGGATAATTTATTGCATAGGAAAAATCATTTCTTTTTTCTCATGTAAACTCGTATTAAAATTCAATGGTTACAGTTAAAAAAAACAATCTTTTGATGTCGAAACTAATCAAGAGTATTTGAATTTTAAGCTTATTTTGCAAGATTAACTTTTGACAATAATTGATTAATGACTTTTATCGAAAGAGAATGATTCTATATTATAACTTATTTTGCAGTATGCTATAGTATTTCTTCAAGATTTCATTGATTTTTATTTCATAGTAATCTTAAAGTTTTGTGTTCTATAATTTTTAGACAAAAAAACATTAGAAGAATTTTGCTTTCAAAAATGAACAGACCGATTGAATCATACTTGTATTGTGATCTGAAATGAGTTGATTGTCTTTTACTAATGAATAACATAGTAATCTGTATGTTGATCTCATTGAAAATAAAAACTACTGCTTACTTCTATCTTCTTATATTCATTGAGTTCATTAAAAAATTATTGAAGTAACTCTGAACTTTTTCAAATTATCATCCTTAGAATTAAACACTCCAATGTTAATAAACATTGTTGAAAACAAAAATATTATCAATTTAGAAATGATAATCACTTCTAACTATTATCTATTATAGTAATATGATTACATGAATTTACATAAGTATATTATATAGATTATTTTTTTGTTAACAAAAGAAACTTACTTGTTATAATTACACAATAATGGATGTTTATCAGGTAGTCAAGGAGTGCTTAGATCAAAGCTGAGTTCTTCCAATTGTGGATAATATTCAAGTGAATGTGAGAGAAAAGTTGGTGAACATTCTCGAAGTACAAGTGATTGTAAGTGTAAATGATTTGTTTCAATCGGTATAAAAGTTTTATTAAGCGGTAGAACTATTTGAGTGTCTAGAGTGTTGTATATATGCCGCCAGAATCGAAGGCGACATACACGTAATAAAGGAAATAAACGAAAGATTCTTTTATAATATGCACCCTCAGGTACAGCTGTAAATGTATATGCAGCTTGATAGTATTCTGTATAATGTACGTTAAATATAACGAGAGATGTGCTAGGTGTAGATGTATTGAGCATTAATTCAAAACAAGAACGTTTAATATCGATTAAAGATAAATGACGAAGATTGATAAATGCAGATAAATTAGATGCTAACCATAAACCATTATCAATAGCTAATGTATGTGAGACACACAATGAAATAAGTCGATCGCATACATTTGCTTGTAATAAATGTGCATAATAAAATTCGGTGACAGCGATACTCATACCATTCAAACCTAAGTTAGCGCGAATAAATGGTATATTGCTAAAGATTACAGTAAAACGAGGATTGAGATTAGAAAAAATATTGAATATTTCATGGAACTGGAAATAAATAAATATCTCATAGAATAATTCGACAGAGAGATCATCCAATTTTGTTACCATATTTTTCTTTTTAAATATCATACGATTGAATGCTGTGTATCATTCTTATTTAATAGCTTCGTCAACAATAGCACAATGTGGTTATTGTTCTCTTTGTCAACAATTGGCGCTTTGAAATGATATTATCGTTCTTATTCATCAGTTCCATTGATGAACAACAAATGGATGAACACAATTTCTATTTATTTTCTTTTTCTTCTTGTGATATCATACCAAATAGTTTTCTTTATACTTTTTCAGTTATTATTATTCTTATATTCGAAGTAAAATATTTTCAGAAGGAAATTAAATAGAAAAGATTCTTATTAGATTTTCATTGCAGTTTATCAGATAATCAATAATAAAACGTTATACATATATGTTGATATTGAAAATCATTATCGATTCATATGTCATTGTCTTTTACCTTTTTCTTTCTGTTATCTCAAATAATTTTAATAAAAAAAATGAAATTAAAGGATGTAAACGTCAATTAGCAATTATTATTGAACAAGAATATATTTTTAAACGAGGAGTGATAGAATCGATTCGTAATATAATATCAAATTCTTCTTCACAATCTCAAGCATATGGATTTCGTTTTTTAGTTCTTCTTTCGCTTTTCTATACACCACTTTCATGTATGTTCACGGCTCTTTCACAAGCACTCACTGTCTAGTAGCTACGTCAGAAGAATAAAAGTTAATCTTGAAGGAGATGATTTAGTAATGTATTTAGGTGATACAGATATTCTAAGCATTATATATTTTAATATCAAGTTTATGATGTTCGCGAATAGGCTTGAAAATGTCAATTTGTATTGAAATAAATGTGGAAACTTCGGATTTCATCCGAGAGTTATGTGTACTGCAAAAAGTGCATGGGACATATGAGTCATTCTAGAATGTCTGAACACCAAAATTATCATGAGAAACTAGGTAATTTGATTTCTGGATGCAGTTTTTACGCATTTTGAGACGTTTTTCAGGCGATGTTTCGTTAGAAAGCTACGATTTAGTTCAAAACTAACACCAGATTCAGAATCAGCGTTAAAAACTGAGATGATTTATATATGTTGTGAATAATTCTGAGAAAAAATTTTTTTTTGAAAAATCCCTGTACTCCCCCTCAGGGATGATCTGATCAAAAATGACAATTTTTTCGATAATTCAGCCATTTCTTGGCGGATCCTTCTCATCTTCGAACTCGACCTAGATATTCATGAGATTGAACTGTGCGGAAAATTTCATCACGATCTGATTCTCCCTTCGAAAGTTATCGTGCCTACGGCCGGCCGGACACACTGACTGATTCTAGTGTACTCTTTTTTTTTTGAGTGCACAAAAAGATAAATAAAACAATAGAAATGATTTGTAAAATTATATATTTGATTCAATAAAGTGACTAGAGAGTAAGCGCTGTAGAACGATTAAGATGAAGATATTGTCTAAGTAACTAATTGTTTTCTTTCATAATCATACCTAAAACAGAACGGAAAATCGTAAATAGGCACGTATTTTTTTAGACTTATTTTGGCTTACAATGTGAATGATGAATAAATTCGTTTGGAATTCAAAAATGCAATTGTTTAAATGAAAACGTTGAGGCATCTTTCACTTTTTGACCCAAATAAAATACATGCCGTGCATCTTTTGCATAGCCATCGCTTAATATTTCAAATGCGTTTGTTGATGCATCTTGAATTTTTCTTCCACGAAAATAAACCGACCATGCATCTTTTCCGTAACCGTAGCTCAATGTTTTAAACGTTTTTGTCGATGCTCCTTCAATTTTTTCTCCATTATAATAAACTGACCATGGGTCTTTGGCATAGTTATCAAGTAATACTTCAAATGTCATTGCCAATGCACCTTCTATTTTTCGTCCACTAAAATAAACGCACCATGAATCTTTGGCATAACCATAGCCTAGCGATTGTTTATCTGTCATTTTAAGTAGAAGAAAATTACAATGAACTACTGTTTATATCTGAAAATAATAATCATCGTCAAAATATAGAACTGCCATGCATACATTTATCGATGATTGCTAAATACAAACTTGTATACATTGTTAGTATCATTACGTTATCTGGTAAATAAACGCAAGCTAACACATGGTCGTGTATTCTATGATAATCTATTCTAAATAATTAAAAAAATAGAAGAAACGAAGTAGAAAACACCTTATGATAACATTATGATAAGATTGACATTGGCATGGCGTTATGAGTAGAATTATCATAATGTAAAGAATGTTTACCGAAGCGTTTATTCGTACGATATCAGGGAGGGCCATTTTTCATTGGTAACATCTATTTTTCTTTTTTATGATTATATAGGAAAGAGTTTCATGAAAAATAAGTTACGATGAGCAAAGATTCATTCTTATAGTTACCAAACTTCTACTTTCTTTGCTGTTTTTTTTATTTTTTATCAATAATGTGTCTCGAACAATACTTTTTTTTCCCAAAGAGAATTTTATATAACAGTATGAATTTCTCAGAGACAAAACTTAGAAGAATATATGAATCTGAATTTGAAGAAAATTTGCTCAACAGCTTATTTTTTACGACAAAAAAGAAGAAAATATACAAGTAATTAATAATATATACCTATAATTTAACGAATCAGTATGATATTACAGTTGATGAATCTTCCTTTTAGATAAACTATTTTAATGATAATAATATATTTTTCATTTGATTCTCTGCTCATCTTTCGCTGTCAAATTCTTCTCAGCATAGAAATACTGTCTAAATCTTTATATGCCTCCGTTATTCTTCTTCAACGTCAAGATTAATTATTGTTATGAAGTGAGTTTTATATTTATTTATACTGATAAAAAGGTTAAGTATTTATGAACAACGTAATTGAACCTATTTATTAGAGAAAACTCTAGAATAGATTGAAAAAGAACAATTTTCATCAATAGAGACTGATCGAAGACATGTTTATACCAAATTAAGAAGAAAGATTTATTTTACTGCATGTTCCGTATTTTTTTGTATGTGTTTTCTTATTCAACTAGAGTTAGAAAAGGTAGTTCTTTTTTATATTGTTTTTTTCCGTAAACTAAGTCTAAATATAATATGACTTAGTGTCTGTACGGCTAATTATATTTGAAAGGAATTTCGATAAGTTGAGAATGATCATGATTTATTTGTAGTAAAAACACAAGCTTGATTAGTAGAGCTTCAGCATCAGATGTTATCGTGGTGTATTCAATTGCTTGTAAATTTAACTTTGGATGTGCTGAGAAATATTAGGATATTGAAAGTCAGTTGATCACTGTTTGATTTTGACATTCAAGCTCATCTTTAACAATCAATATATGATACTATCAATAGAGAGAATAATTACTGAAATATAGCATACTGTTTGAAAGCGAACATGTTTAAAAACATTCTTTCTTCATTTTTTACATTACCTATTGATGTATTTCGGATCATCGAGAGAAATTCACGATCTCACTATACATTTTCATATTTGGGTGTTTTATTTTATCGATGAATTTTGACATTACCGAAATTATTTTTAAACAAACACTAGATGAAGATCAATCATGAAAAATGTTGTATCTAAGTAAGAATCTTGAGTTCTGAGAAAAGGTTTTTAAGCCAGAAAAGATTGCAAATTCTTAAAACCGTGAATATCTGTTTTACATATTTACAATAAATCATACGAATTCGTTGAAGAACACTATTTTTCTAGGAGCAACGTCAAAACTAAACATTATAAACAAATTGTAGCCAATCACAGAGCTAACATGAAAGAAAAACGTTGACCTCGCAGTTTTTTAGATGGCAACGCTAATGAAAAATGCGAGTAACAGGACAATGCTACAGTGAAAAATGAATATTGATTATGGTAGGTAGAGGATGATTACTTGACGTAGTTCTTTTTTCCTCATAACGTGGAACATTGGCATAATGCATCGTGGAATATTTTACTAGTCATACGTTCATGACAGTGTTTAATGTAAACTGGTTTATAGAATTGCAAGCAAATGCATCAGAACTTCTAGTTAAATCAAATCATTCTTTTCATATTTTTATGCCTAGTAAATCTTTTTTTATCAAATGGCTGAAAGAAAAGCTGATAGCAAAGAAATTTTTAAAAAATTAAATTATTAATTTTTAGTCTACAAATTGATTCGTTCACCTTGGACAAGTCGGCTTTTTATTTTCCACACATCCTACAATAATTTTAATTTACTTAGAGAGATTTTTATATGATGTCTTACTTGAAAACGTGCATCTTCAATTCCAGTTTTTCTCTTAAAGATAGCTGTAACTTCTTTCGAAATATAACTTTGCAATGTATTATCACATTCAATATATTCACATGCTGAATCAGCATAATGACATGAAATAGCCTAAATAGGCAAAAACAAACAGGATTAAAACTTCTTTCTTTTCTCTAGCTGTTACTTTTCGAAAACCAAGCGATCTGTTTGTTCCACTGCCATGAATAAGTAGAGGATGGAAAAAAACAGTATCACCTAAGGAAAATAAATTCAACATGAAATAATTCTAAATTTAGCAATTATATATCCATACCTGATTCCATTTCTAAATGTAATCTTTCTTGGTTTGGATCGAATTTTTGTATTCCATGATACATTTTATTTATTCCGCCCTACAAACAACTAAAAATAAAATCATATAAAATTTTAATTTCTTTACTTTCCAATCAGGATATCCATGTGGTTCAAGTTCACCTGTATGTGTTCCAGGCATGACAACAAGACAACCGTTTTGACGATTAATTTTTTCCATTGCTGTCCATGCACAAACTATATGATGAGCTGGTCGGAACGGAAAATAATAAAGGTCTTGATGAAGTGGATGTCGAGATGATTGAGTTCCTGGATCAGGTGGTTTATTAATTAACTAAATAAACAAATAGTTATCCTCACATAAAAAAAAAAGAAAACAGTAATTATTACCATGGTATGCATAGCCATGATATTTGGACCTGTAAAATTTTCCACATATTTAACAATTTCAGGTAAGCAACAATATTTAAAAAGTTCATCATCTAATGTGAAATCTTGAATTTTTGTTATTGCCTTTTCACCATCAGCAAATTCCGATTTAGCAATTGCAATATCTTTCATAACTGTCATACCTAGGACTTTGACTTTTCCCGTACATACATCTTGAAAACGTTTACTAAATAAAAATGAAACCCAATGAGAAAAATAAATCATTTTTTCAATAGAATTTATTTACCGAAAAACTTCAAGTTTTTCCGGTGCAACTAAATTACGTACAACAAGAAAACCATTTTTTTCATACGATTGACGTTGTTCATTGGATAAAATTCCGTTTGGTAAACTAAAACGATATTGCGACTGTTGAGTATTATCAACTGTTGCTTTCTAGATGAAAAAGAAATCAAATCAGAAATTCCTATCCACATATGAAATGATATGTAACATACATCTTGTGAATAAAAGCGACTATGATAATGGATTGTTTCTAATCGTTTTGCAAATATTGTACACAACAATTGACGAGCAAAAGGAGATGATTGTGATATTACACTCATTCCCTTTGCTGTTATTTTTTATCTAGTCAAAAAAGTTATTTCGCAGTCAAATTAAATTTACAGAGTTTATTGAAACAATTTATAAGTATGCTAGCATTATTGCTCCAGGTATTTGATAAGATTATTTTTTTGTTTCAATTATTAATAATATAAAACAACCAATATACGAAACGAAAGAAAGATAACGTATTCCGAGTTGGACGCTTGCCAATAGAAGAAACACAAAGTCGATGTGTCGCCTGATGAATCCGTAAATTAGCGACCTCTCGACAGTTTAACCATATATATGTTTTATAAATTCTGTCAAAACCGAAAAAATAACTCTTTCTTACAATAACAATTGCTAGGCTATAAATGCTCAGTACTCGAAAATAATGGTATAATATTCATATTGCCGAAGAGAAAAATTCAAACCATTTCAGAAGTTGATTTATGTACGGTAGAGTATTCAGCAGATTAATTCTCCTAATGACATATAAACTGATTTTAATTGCAATACCGAAAGAAATATTTTATGAGAGAAAATAAATGGTTGCCTTTAGCATGGTTTTTCTACCCCCAAAAATAAATAAAAATAGTCTATAAACTCTGGAACGGAATTTCTAGGGAGAAAACTATAAGGTAAAACAAATTTGAGTGCGGATAAATCCCCCGCTCGTCGTCAACTCTGGTGTTCGTAATATTGACCTGATCGAAGTTCATATCCTTTATAGAATCACACGCATTACACCGATGATCTATACGCGCTGTTAGTTAACAGACTGCCAATGGGTCAAAAGATAAATATCTAGGTTCACTTTATTTTTAATTAATACTCAATAAAATTCGATAGTTTTCTGTCGTATTTTCAATAGTATTTTATTTTATCTTTATTAATCAGTGAAACATTTTGAAAATAGAAGTTTCAACTGTTTTTCCATCTGATTTCAGTTACAGCATCACTTTTTGTTGCATTCATTTTTGCTCTGGCTTAGCTCTTTAATATATTAGATGAGTAACGCGAAGTTGACTCTTCATATATCATGCACATAGATTAAATGGGCTTTATTTTTATTTGATATCAAAAGCCACCCAAGACTTTTTATGATATAAAACTCTTTCATAGGAAAAAAAACAGTTATTCTAACAGGATATTTTGAAATAAAGGATTATTATAATGATTGATAATGAAGTATAAAGAAAAAAAAAGTTTGCATGAAACAGACTGCTTAAATCTAATTGAGCAGATATTATTATAGAGCATGTAGAAATTCTCAGCTGTCTAATTAAAAACTAATTGAACAGTATTATGTGGTTTTGTTACATGATATAATCTCTATTTATTATACGTAATAAAACAAAGAAAAGCTTAGCTTTTATCTTTATTAATTCCATAATCTGTTTTATGTCTTTAATACTTGTTTATAAATATATTACCATAGTAATTCTTAATGAAAAATTATCTAAAATTTAGTATTTTGAAAATGCAGTTCTATTCTCACTTAAAACAATGTATTCATAGACAAGAAATATTATCCATGAAATGATTGATAAATATTTTAATAAACAGTGAAACATGGAAGCCGTTATTAATCTTTAGAAAAACAAGTTAAGAGCCATTTTGAAGTTCAACAAATAGAGAATATATTTTAGAAGAACGACGCAATGATTTATCATGAATATAGAATATAGAATAAATGAAACTATTGCTGTGCATACGACACACATTTTCTAGTTCTCGAATGAGACGATATTAAAAGAATATCATAAAACGAGATGAAACCGTGTCTAATGACATATTTAGAATATTTCCATTATATTATTTTAAATATCTTAAAGTTCATTAATTTATCCATCGAATGTAGCGGTCAAATATATGTTGCACTTGATGTACACTGCATGCGATTCAGGCCCATTTAAAAAAGTTGTGGGTGGGTATTTAATAAATATTTGTCTTAGGAGTGTCATGTAGATTGCTGTCAGATGGAATCTCGTAGAAGAGGTGCAGGAAAAATGATTTCCTATAGCAAACATCAATTACTGAAAAAGTTGGTTGACAATTTTCAATAGAATACATATAATACTTAAATAGTGTAAATTATCGGCGGCTGATTGAAATGTCAATTTTTGAGAATTTATTATGATCATTATACAGTGTACCTGAATTAATAAAAAAATCCCTAATTTACGATTCGATGTGTTTACATCTAAAGATTAAAAACGCAAATTTTCACCTGATTGCTACTGAAATTCCCTTCAAAATATTTGTTCGCCTTTTTTCCCTCAGATAAATATAATTGGCATAATAGTTTCAAGTAGATGCATCGTAAAAAAAAGTTTAAAATAATAGTTCTTGAAGATATTCATGTCAAGATGTATAAATTGATGGCGATTGTGTCAAATATCTCTATTTAAAGTTGCCTGCTATAAATACCGAGGATACTAACCGCGCAATTTCATGATATAACACATCTTATTCTTGTTATACTCGAAATAAAAGTCAGATACCGAGATGTTTCTGTTACTCCTAGATGACATTCACTCAAACATGATTGCTACAAGAAACAGCGATTGTCAATTCTATTCATTAACGAGCATTTTTTAATGAACTAATAAATTAATATTCAAATGGGTTTTGTTGCAAAGAAACATTTCATGAAAAATACCCCAATCTATTGCATTACAAACACTACATAAATAGATCCTAATAAATATAATCTATCTATACAGAAAGAATTCGTACCAAAGTATAAACGACATGAACCAAATGATTAGTAACTGTCGTCAAATAAATATTTTCCATTGTGACCAATAGTATGTGAATAGACGGTCTATTACCGTTATTTTATTGGATCTGTTGCAGTATGCTTAAGTACTCGTCTTTGTGTATGATAAAAATATGAGTACTTAATTTAAAGTCAAGTTTTTAAATAAGTTCATCGAGTATTCATTTTATTACTCAATAATGACGAATGGTTTGGTAGTAACAACTTTTTATGCGATGAAACCAGTTACGACGACTGAACAAAACATTTTCATTTCGCAAGTGATTTCAAGAGTCTTAACGAGAAAAGAGTTCTATTATTAAGTTTATGAAAATTACGCTACTTCATTGTTTTAATCGTAATGTTTCAACAATCTAAGTTAAAAACTATCCGTACGTCAGCGGCTTACATGTTTGTTTGATAGAAGAATGTCATGTATATATATATATGTCGCAGTATAACTGTTTTATAGTACATATTAGAGCCTCATTTTAAATTAATAGCATATAAACGTCTACTGTCACGTATGTCATAAACCGATACTTGAATTTTTGTAGAGAAATATCCAAGAATTATTTTTTTTTCAAAGTCTGAAGTCATTTTTATTTACCAGAGAATTTAGGATTTAACTGTTTAAAACTAAACAAACAGATTTGTTGAGTATTTGATCTAATTCTCATTTGCTATCGAATGTATCATACCCATTTCTTTTATTCGTCAAGCTTCTCTACAAGGTTATTTTGAAAAAAAAATTACTCAATACCATTTAATTTGAAGAAAAAACTTCATAGCACTTTGTGTGGATTTCGTAATCGATGTATGTTCATAAAAAGAAAGAATAAAACGAAATACACGTATACTCTGCATAGAGGATCGAAAGAAAGTAAATATAGTTTGCCGTGACTCATCATCACACTTTTCTGCACTGTCACGGTGATGTGACGTCTGCATGTCTTTATAAACGATCAATAATGCAAAAAAGCAGTGTTCATATTTTTAGCTAAAATCGTTCGATATACTATGGCATCTGCTCAACAAAATATTCCAACTACTCAATCAGCATTACAATGGGTTAGAGTGAGTGGACAGAATCCATTTGAATGGACAACATCCGCACCTGTAATTCAACCATCACAATTAGATGATCATCAAGTTTTAGTTCGAAATCATGCTGTTTCACTCAATCCAATCGATTATAAAATGGCAGAATTAAATTTTGCTAATATAAAATTACCGGCTACAACTGGCTATGATATTAGTGGTGAAGTAGTTGCGATTGGAAAAGAAGTGAAAGATTTAAAGGTTGGTGATGAAGTTTTTGGCCTTTTAAATCTAGATTCAAGTAATGGTGGAGGAGCACTTCAACAATATTCAGTTGCAGAAGCCGATGGAATAGTCAAGAAGCCACCAAATATTAGCCATGAAGAAGCAGCAACACTTGGTGTAGCATTTCTATCTGCTATGGTAAGATTTCTACTTAGACTACGCTCCATTATTGTTTTAGAATCTCATCATCTTTTGCAATTTATAGGATGGATTTCGTCAAGTGAACGTTGATTCATCTACAACAGTATTTATCCCTGGTGGTTCAGGTGGCGTTGGTCATTTTTCTGTGCAAATCGCAAAAATTCGAGGCGCTAAAAGAGTGATTACATCGGCATCGAAAGATGAAGGAATCACAATTCTTAAAGACCAATATCACATTCAAGATGTTATTAATCATGCTAAAGAAAATGTAACCGATCGTGTACTCGAACTGACTCAAAATCAAGGTGTTGATGTTACTTATGATTCTACATATCTTGAATCAAGTTTTGAAAAATCAATTCCAACAGTTAAAGCAGGTGGTACATGGATTGTCCTCGGTCATTATGGACAACCAGATAGTCAAGAAGCCAAAAGTGTTGCTCAACGAAAGGCAAATTTGATTCATGCTGATTTAGGACGTTATTGGTTTGGACCTGAACGAGCACAAATGAAAACACTTGTTCAAGATGCGTTAACACAAGGTGCTGAATGGATTATACAAGGAAAACTTAAACCATATATTAATCAAATAGTTAAACTCGAAGAAGCACAAAACGCCATCGAAAAGATCAAGCAAGGCAAAGCTGGATTCGGTAAAGTTGTTATTAAATTATAATGACATTAAATAATTTGTTATGCTACAATCAAACTTTATTCAATTTTTCTGCTTGACCTCTTTTGCCAATCAAACTTTGCACAGATCATGATAGTGTGACGTGCACTGTATTTTTATCATATGCTCATCATAATCAATAAAGCACGAATTTAGATAGTAAAAATATAGTAGGAAACACAATTGCATTTGTCTTTGTACAAGTAATAATTATCAAGAGTACTTCATAGACTTCCTACTAAAGTCAATCATTTCATGAACAAGTTTATTACCAATGAAAAAGAAATTCGATTGGATATGTCACTTTTTTATTCAAATCTATCATAGACAAAATATTATGAACAATATTTCGATGTCGACACATCAACAAATGAAAGCTAGCAGAGTCCGCGAATATATATATGTCTGTGTGCGTGACAATATTCATTTTTTCCTTCAAGAAAACATTATCACTGACATGCATCGTCGAATAAAACGAAAATTGCTATTTTCATCATCATACAAGCGTGTCAAATAAATTCAAACAGCTTTATCAAATGATCGATATTGATTATATTTTTGTTTAACCTTCATATATAATACTTTCGAGAGTAGTTTGTGTCATCTCAAATGAAACATCAGTATGATATACTATTGATAATAAAACGAAATAGAAACCTCAGTTTTTTTTCATCTGTCAAGAACATTCTTTGAGTATATAAACATATGTGTCTATCTTCGATGCAGAACTTCAGTGTCAGTTCGTTGATATTGATTTTACTTATATATTGGAAATGCTTCAGTGAACACACAACGTAATATTCTATACCTAGTTATTAGTCATGCACAACACGCCTCGTAACATTAAGGAGGTACTTTCGTCGTTGACTTTCTGCTCTCGTATGCCACTGGTATTAATTTCGAAAGAAAACTGAATCTCTACAATATTAGAAAATATCTATTTAAATGATTTAAAAAAATTCTGTTTTCATCTCCATTTTTTGATGTGCTATGATTTCTTTTTTGCAGTTGGCGTCGATGATCTCGATTTTCATATGATCATAGTTTATATGGTATAATAATATAACACGGGTGAGAGTTGTTTACTCTAAAATTTATGTTTAGGACAAAGAAATTCTACTAATCAATACAGCATTCTATCCGTTATCGAATAGATTGGCTGATCATTGTTGAATAAATGGAGAATTATAAATTAAAATCGATTCATTGTTTAGATCTTTTTTTATGTGCTGAATATTTTCTTATGTGAACAATATCGATCACTAGACATTGCGTTACTCTGCTGACTGTCGACACCATGTCACCTATGTGTTTTTTGTTAAGTTACGAAGAAAATTTTTATTTGTTTCTTTTCGAATACAATTTGTATCTAATTGATTTTAATATGAGGTTCACTTTGTATAGAATATATTACAGAATAAATTAAATTAAATAGAAAAAAATTCCAAAATACAAACGACACACGGTTTTATTAGTTTTCTCAGTGGTGAATAAATATTTTCTTTTTGTATGAGTACTCTACAATTATTTTCCTATGGCTACGAAATAATTCAGTAAGAGAAAATAGGAAAAAGTACTTGTTGAACATTCCAATCGTATTCTAGAGTGTGAATAGTCAACTGAATAATTGATCGGTTTTGCGTATTGGAGTACGGAACGGTTTCAGTTTGGTTCATCGGCTAATCTATTGACTGTCAGCATCGAAAGAATGGAACTAGGCGATGGCGAAAATTATTCAATCGGCAAGAAGGTAAATCAAGAGCAAAGATTGACCTTACGATTTTTCTTCCCAATAACCAGAGAAATAAATTTTATACAATACGACAATATGTGAAATCAGACGATTAACACAGATTATAAAGAAAACGATATGCTTATAGTAGAATTATGACGCATTCTCTTGCATAATGGTATAGTTGATGGTCGAGAAGTTAACGAGAACAAAAAAGTAACTTTATTTCATATTCGATGCTTGTTTAGCAAACAGACGAGTAACAACATGTTAAGTTAATATTACGAGATTATAAAAATCATGATACCTTGGATTTCTGTCACACGACATTTCTTTTCACGCTTGTAGTTTATTTTTGAAACGCAAATGTTGTTATTATCATTCTTACGATTATGAAAAACAATCGAAAAAGCACTAGATAGCGATTATTAGTGGCAATACAAATATATGATTTGATATAATTAAGACATAATATAATGATAGTATGGAATATGATATATAAATCCTCTTCTCACATAGCACTTCTTTGTGAAATATTATGAAAAATATCATGTGATTATTATGATATAAAAAAATGAAAACATTACATATTATGCGTTTTTTTTGCTTGATTTTTCATATTTACACGGATGATTGCTTGCCAGTTAGATAGAGTACATCACATGGTTATATTTCTATAGGTGCACATATAAATATTTTGTTTATCGTTTTTGTACTTTGTTTTTCGAAGTATGATGAAAACATCCTTAGAGTATACCTGCAAAAAATGTGTGTTGACTTTTTTCTATTGAAGCATTGGTTCCAGAACAATTCTATACCAATAAAGGTGTATCAATATTGATGTATGTATATATATATATATATCTTTTACAACACTCGCTGCTTATTATTACGCTTGGAATTAACGATATAATATTTTATTTAGCAAGAAAGTTACACATGTATCTACTGATACAAAAAAAGTCGATCATATGAAGGGATTTTTAAAATCAGAATTTTTTTTTTATGAATAATTTTAATTAACACAACAAAAACATTTGAGGAAGTTATCATAATAAGGTGTCAATTAAGTTCTGTTTCTTCCTATTTGATTCATAAGTATATAAGAAAATTTTATGAAGAGATCTAGTATAGAAAATAGTAACCTGATAAAGTTGAAGATGTACTTACCGAAACATTGGACAATCCTTTTGTAAGTAGTTATCAACGGAAAGAAAGAAAAAGAAAAGAGTCCCATGCATCGTGTGAAATTTGCTTAAAGACAGTCCTATCCATCAACATAGAAAAGACCCGAAGGAGAAAAGAATGTGCAAAAGAAAGCAGAGAGCAACACAGTTTTTAGAACGATTCAATAACGTATATTGCCGATTTACGACACTTAGAGTAACAACAGAAAGTGATCATCATAGAGCATTGCAATTTTATCTTATGAATATATTTAATTATTACATAGAAAATTAATCTTTCCTCTGATAATTATTTCCGGACAATGAACGCGAAACCATTTGCACACATCTGTTGAAGATATAAATAAAGATTATTTATCACCATGTAAGTGTTTTATTCGTATTGGATGCATGAGCAAAGAAAATAAATGTGGAAACGTCGGATTTCATCCGAGAGTTATGTGTACTGCAACAAGTGCATGGGACATATGAGTCATTCTAGAATGTCTGAACACCAAAATTATCATGAGAAACTAGACAATTTGATTTCTGGATGCAGTTTTTGTGCATTTTGAGACGTTTTTCAGGCGATGTTTCGTTAGAAAGCTACGGTTTAGTTCAAAGCTAATATCAGATTCGGAATCAGCGTTAAAAACTGAGTCGATTTATATATGTTGTGGATAATTCTGAGAAAAATCCCTGTACTCCCCCTCAGGGATGGTCTGATCGAAAATGACAATTTTTTCGATAACTCAGCCATTTCTTGACGGATCCTTCTCATCTTCGAACTCAACCTAGATATTGATGAGACAATTCTGTACACAAAATTTCAGCTCAATCGAATGTAATTGTGAAGAGTTATCGAATAAACGGACGGCCGGACACACTGACCGATTTTAGTAGTGTACCTACTTTTTGAGTACACAAATAAAGAGCTACGAGATTCGACATTTTACTCTCGATATCAACCATCATCATTAACTCAAGTATCATTTGATAGTAACCAGAGAGAGAAATAGGATAATTTCAGTTCTTTTAACTTAATTAAATTATTTAATAGTCATAAAAACAAATAGACAAATTCTTTAGCTAGAAACCATTTGAAGGTAACATTGCTTGTGATGATTGATAAAGTAGATCTGTTTAACGTTTTTGTTCTTACGTTGACAGACAAGAGCTCCCATGTAAAAGAGTTTACCCAAAAAACTGACTATTAAGTACTTTTCAAAGTAAGAAAAGTATGATAAAGTACTATAGAAAGTGGGAAAATGATCAGAAAGTACTATAAAAAGTGAAAAACAGTAAGAGACGTTACTTTATTTTACTTTATTACTATTAAAAGTTACTTTTGATTCCAGTTTTTTTTACGTGAGCTTCGTTAGTTCATTAGAATTTTTTTCTACCTCCTCAATATCAACTAACATTAGTTTAATTATATGTAGTAAAATATCTTTCTTTCTAAATTAATATAGTCCGAACGATAAGTTCAAGAGTATCCATGGACGCCCACGAACACCCACGCGAGGAACTTGAATCTGATATGTTAATTGATATACTTCAAGAACTTCAAAATGGTCTTATACGCAAGCCTGATCATTTTAATAATATGCATTTTTTACTCTTGCTATTATATGATTCCCATGGTTATCCTCGTGATCATTATCCATTGTGGCGTTGCTATCATCGATTAAAGAAAAAACTTCTTACTGCTAAACGCTTAGTAATTGATAATGACAAATCTCGTCAATGCATTCTTGAAGTTATGAAACATCTTATTGATGCAACACCATCGACAATAACATTACTTGAAGAAAGTGTTCTAATAGAAGAACATTATCTTCATTTTCATATTCATGGTTTATTTAAATCATATTCATGTTTACATACGTACTTGTACATGGAACAAATTGATAAGCCAATATTAAATGAAGATGCAAAAATATTTAATTTATTTAAATCAACTATTGCAAAATTATATCGATATGAATATTGTGATCTAATACATTTTGCAATAGCACATAGAAAAACAAGTTTATTGAGTAAAATGTTTCAAGAAAAATATAATTGGTTAGATATGTCCATGAATGTAGCTACTGAACGTGGATGGTTACCATTACATTATGCAGCATTTGTTGGAGATAAAGAAACGGTATGTCGATATTGTTTTCTTTTCTCTTGTATTGCATTATTTTAATTTGTTCTTTGTAATCTAGGTGAAAACGATATGCGATACTTTATCAACATCAGCATTTGCTTTTGATGCTCTATCGTTGTTGATTCCGCTTCGTCAACAACGAGAACTTGAAAAAAATCCCTCTGGTTACATCCTTAAAGCATGTGGTGTTGAACGTGAAACACACGCAACAAAACAACGTAAAAAGGGATTTACAGTATTGGCACAGCCGGTTTCAGTTGATGATCAAAATCGAATGTCAGTACCACAAAATTCTCAACGAATATTTCAATCAAGTTTAGATCGGCAAACAGCAAAAAATCAACCACCATTAGGGTCAAATACTATGTTTATGGATCGTGTCAATAATATTAATAATTTAAATACTCCAAATGATAACGACATTCCTGATGCCGATGAACTTGAATTAAGTTCATTGCCATTGATGCAACGCGAAGAATTTATTGATAAACTTATAAAAGCAACTGATAATAAACATATGCTCGTTCCGTCGCCACTTACTCTTGCATGCATTGCAAGATGCGGTGACAAGGCAGATTATGAAGAGATAGTTAAAATTTTACTTGAATCTCATCTTGTTGAATATGATGGTGTCAATCATGAATGTATACTTAATCGTGTGCTTGATTATATGCATACGAAAGAGTATGGAACTTTTCAGCATGTGCAAGTTTATCGTGATACTGAAACTGAAGGACCAACGGCATTAATATTTTATCAATTCGATGGTTTTATTGTTAATCAAGATGTAAAACCGGCTTCCGGTGTTCACTCTGGCTCATCAATTACATTAAATACGTCGGACAATGACTCCGTGGCATCCGACGATGGACATCAAACTGAAACACCAACAATTATACGTTGCTTTTTAACTATTCTCGTTGTTCGCGATGTATTTATTCAATATCCACGTTGGGATTTTCATGTATTACGTGAAAATATCGAAGAACATTTTGTTGAATTAGAACGCGCACTTGGCTGTCGACCAACCATATTGTATCCTGATGGCGATGTTATTTCCTCTCGTAAACGTAGTGATGTTACATGGGAAGTTAAAGTTAAATATCATTTAAGTTCTGAAACAGGTCAGTCACTATATATGGAAGTTGATTATTATTTTTTCGACTCATTTGGTGATCCATTTGCTGATGCTTTTGCGCAGATTTATCAAACACCATTTTATATATCGTGCATGACGGAGTCAACTGTGATGATGCAAACAATATTCGATTCATTTTTCAAACGACGCAATCTTTCTCTTTGGGGAACAGTTGCTCAACGACATTTAGAACATTGTTTAGGTAAGAAAGATTTTCTTCTTCTTCAATAGAAAATGCAATTTGTTTTGATGCGCTTCTCTAGATGGTGTTCTGCAAATAAAAAATAATGGCACAACATTTTCAACATTGTGTACAACATTAAATCGTTATTATCAAGTTGAAGATGATCCATTTATCGAAGAAAATTCAGTTACCATACAACGCATATTTGTTCATGCATTTGCTTGTTGTGTACGTCGTAATGCTAAAATTGAACTTAATTATTTAATTAAAAATCATGCGTTAATCTATTATGATTCATGTCGAACAAAACCAAGCGATATTCGACATAATATATTAACGTATTGTGTCGTTAGAAATTTAGCAGCTGAATTCGATCAATTAATGACAAATATGAAAACAACAATGCATAAAACATATCAAAATTCAACTAATCCCGATTGGCAACCACATATTGCTTGGAGAGAAATCATTCATGTTATTATCGATTCAGTTTCTCAAGAACAAAATGGTGCGAATCAACAAATCGATTTTAGCCAATTAGCTTGTTATGGCGATACAAGCACAAATTCTGTTTCGATTGGCAGTATACCAACGCTGCATGCAACCGGTGATGAATATACTCAATGTATAAATTCACGAAAAAATCTTATAATAAAAGTAAAAAGAAAATTACAACGAGTAGTAAGCGACGCAAATAGATATCGACAACCGACACGTCGAATGGTTCGTCTTGATCAACAACAAATTGCAGATGGTTTGAGTCACTTGACAGATTCTGCCAATACAACTCATATGACTACTACTGTTAGTAATAATGTTACAACAACTAATAATAAGTCAGCTATCGGTGGAGTAACTCAGACGAATGTGGTACAACGATCAAAAAATATTTTAAAAAATGTTAATCGGTTACGTTGGGGAAAAAGTGAACGACATAATTCATCGGCAACAAACAGTTATCAACTACAATGTAGTGATCAACGTTCGATTTCGCCAACAGCAACAACTGGATTCAATGAACTAGTTACGTCTAAAGATACAATCAGTTTGGTGAGTAACGTCTCATTTTAATTGCTTGTATCGCATTGATAGACATACATATTGTTTATCCATTGTATATCATTTCTTGATTTGTTGGCTCATTTTCTTCTTCTATACTTTTCGTCGCGCACATGTTATTCTTTTTTGTTTGTTGTCATCTGCATTGTCTGTGTTTGAATTATCACTATTACAGTATTGATAAAAACGCGTATTGGTATTAATATAATAAAAGTAGATGAAAAGAAAGTATAGAAGTTGAGAATAAAGTGAAAAAATAATGAAATTTTTATATAATTGGTTTCACGACTCTCTACATGAGATTCCAAGTTGGGAAGCAAAAAAGAAATAGAATCATGTTAGTAAAGCAACAAATATGAAACGAAAGAGATATGGTACGTATTTATTAGTGATATAATAGAATTACTTAAAAAAAAAGACGATGACTAATTGATTATTGAAATTAATGGAATAAGCAAAAAAAACAAATTTCTTCGATGATAAATGTTTCGACTATGTTAATTATGTTGTGCAGAACTATTCCTGTTGAATAGAATTCCACCATGACTCAAAAAATATTTTTCTTGATTTAGCAGCTTGTAGTTCGCATGCTTTTGTTTGCTGTAGAATTTCATCAATGTCGAGATTTCCATATAACTCTGGTCTAGTGAGACGTGTTCTCTGTACCCATTCGCTAAATTCAGTGAACGATGCTTCAGGATGAAATTGCACGCAAAGTGCCGAACCAGTTCGAAAAGCAGCAATATAATTATTCGATGTACGAGCTAAAATCGATGCAGTCGGTGGCAAATCGAATGTATCTTTATGATGCATAAGTAGTAATGGTTTATTTTGTTGTGCTTCAAATACTTTTGATAGAACTGGATCTTGTTCACCTTCTGGTGTAAGTTCATATTGAACATAACCAAGTTCATAACCACACTTTCCTAAATAACCATGTCCACCAATAGCATCAGCAACTAATTGTGCTCCGAGACATAGGCCAAGAATAGGTGTATCAAGACTGAGTTGAGTTGCAAGAAACGATTTTTCCCATTTTAAATAGGGATATAAATCATCTTCGTATGTACCTTGCGGTCCACCCAGACTTACAATAGCTTGATAATCAGTTGTATTATTATCTGGTAACTTTGATTGACTATCAGAATCGTTAATAGAAAGAATTTCGAATGGAATATCATGTTCAGTGAAGAACGTTGCTACATAAGCAGGACATACACGAATTGAATGTTTAATAATTAGTACTTTTTTCGACATTATCTTAAATAGAAATTTGATGAGAAATTTTAGACAAAAATAATAATATGATAATTATCTGTAACTCATTCTAGGATGAATTTGAACTTGTAAATCTATCTAAATGAATATGTGAGCTTTTAATTAATATATCACTATTATGTTCGCTTAACTGATCACAAAACTATTTTAGAACATACATAGCTACCAATGTATGCCTTTTGCATGATATAATTTAGATTTAGAATTAACCAAATTCAATAATACTAATGCTATTTTATGCTAACTAAGTAAAAGAACATTTTTCATATTTTTTAATACATAATTATTTCTGTTATTTTACTACAGTCCAAGGTCTGCGATGACAATTCGAATAGCAACGATGATCGTAACGGTGAAAGTTCAACAGCAATCGATATTTTTCGTCCAAGCAAGCCTATTTTCAATCGTGTATCGAAGAAAAATAAAAGTTTTCAATGTCATCAAACAAATGATGCTGTTCAAGCTCGACACTATCGAACACCACCAAAACAATTACAAGCTATGTTTTGGCCAACATGTGATACGCGTAATACTGCTACTATAAATAATCAAACCAATCAAGATGACATGGTTCCACTGGTGACTAAAAAAGGAAATGATTACTCTGCAACAATTATCAAATGCTGATGAAAATGATAATTCGAACGAATGACAAAACAGTGAACGGGCGTATCCATTAACATTTGAATACGATGATGGCTATTGTACAAAAAATTTCTTTTTCTTCATTCCGCTTTTGTTTTGCTTGTATGTGCGATTTTCCAAAGAATGTTAGATGATTATTTTTTCTCTTCAAAATATAATGAAACAAACAAATCGTATATTGAAGAACATTTTAATGTCTATGTTAACGTGACTAAATAGAATAACGTAAATTCTTTGCTGATCGAAACAGAAAATTACAAGATTTTCTGTTTATTATCAATAGTAAAATGTGACAATAAGAAAAATGTGTATAGTGCATTTTTTGCTGAAAATCATACGAGTCATTCTATTCTTACCCAATAAATTGAGAAGATCCATTTTCAAACATCCGAGTATGTGCATAATTGAAAGTAGGATAGAAATAATATAGCATTTGAAAAATGAGTAGAGAACCTGTTCTTATCAATTGCAAAGAAAAGATTACATTAAAACAATGAATTTCGCTGAGAAACGAACACGTCTATTTTTCTTTTGGATGCTTATCTTTAAGACAAAAGCTACCGAATGGATAGTTGGATAAATTCGAGAAAGGTCAAAAAGTGAGAGAGAGAAAAAAAGCAGCACTTGTTCTTTTCTTTCTTTACAATACATCAAATGGCATTCGCTTCTTTTTCTGATTGAAGTAACAACTGCTAATAGGGAAAAAAAGAGAAGAAAAAGATAATAAAGCAGTTATTCGATGCGATATTTGTTTATATGGTCATTCAAGTCGTTTCTTTGATACGATGATGCCTTATACGTGCTTACTATAATTTCCTATGAGAAACTAAATGTTTATATTGCATGCATTGATTGAAAACTGTCTCATTAGTATTATCTATAATCATATATAATGAACGATAGTCAATCATGTATAACACCACGAGGAGTACGTAATCACTATTGTTTTAAGGGTAGCAATATTTTTGATCCCCAAAAAAATGACTATTGATCACCAAAATGTGTTAGTTGCGAAATGATCACCAAAAAAATGTACAAATGATCCCCAATCTATTTTATTGCGAAATGATCACAAAAAATATATATTCGATCACCGAATTTATTATCAATGATGCTTTAATTTGAGATTGTGATAATCCACACTTGACATAGGTAGATATGGATTCACGTATTGGCGATGGTAATCTTGTTGTTGCATCTCGTTCATTTTGTTCATGTTCATGTTCATTTTTGGACATAATTGTTATAGAATTCATATTGTTATCTGGCACGATAATTTTTATTTGAAAATGACATAAAGGATATTTCCTGTATTCACTGCATTTAAATGAATATTTTGTTTGATCGTTTAAATCTGATCGTCGATTTTGGCAAACATTAAAGCGTGATTTTGCTAAATCTTTTGCTTCTTCATATGATTGAGCTGTGTATAGCAGCGTCCACTGCTTACTTGACATTTTTAGTTTTCTGCATTGTTGTGATAGAACATTTTGTGTAACTATTCTCAGTTAATGAGATCATTTTGATCCAATTATGATTATTGTTTAACTATGTCTTATCAATCTGTTGTCTTTTGAGATAAACACGTTATCTACCACAACTCTACCATTCATTCCACAAAAAGCAAATTGGTGATCAAATATATATTTTTTGGTGATCATTTCGCAACTAACACATTTTGGTGATCAATAGTCATTTTTTTGGGGATCAAAAGTCTATTTACCCTTGTTTTAATGTTGCTCTTTGAAGAAGAAGAAAAGTGAACATACAAGTTCAAATAAACCAGTCGATCGGGTTTTTAAAGGGTTATGGTAATTGAAGTAAAATTGACATAGTGAAAGAAAAAAATTCAATATATATATATATATATATCTCGAGTAGTTTAATTTTGTGAAAGTTATTAATTCCTAAGTGAATGCGTTTTCTTTTTGTCAGGTATCAATGCCGACTCAAATCTTTCTCATTTCACCAAAACAAACCCGAGCCTATAAACCACTGAAATTATCGAAGAGTGATAGACCTACTCGATGTGCAGACATTTCTGAGTCAACATCTACTACTCTAGCTAATGAACAAACAATATCCTCAAGCGGCACTAAATTATTAGCAATGAAAGCAATGCCATCTGTACGAATGAGTCCACCTCAACAATTGCACGACAGTTGTTTTGATTGGGATGATGAAAATCGGCGTTTTGGTCAAATTTCAAAATTAGTTCGCAATCGAAAAAATCAACAACATGTTACTCTGCCAGTTATTGTTTCAGCTCCAACAAATCGAATTATCTGGTGAATTACAAGGTCAAACTTTACTTCATTTGGCTGCTAAACTCGGACATGAAGAAATAATGAGAACGTTAATTACGGAAACATCACATATGAATAGTTTATTAAATACGCGCGGCCAAACACCTTTGCTTTGTGCTATCGAAGCTGGATCAACATCAACAGCAACGTTATTAATGGAACAAGATCCAATGTCATTAACAAGTAAAGATAACATTGGTTCTAGTGTGTTCCATTATGCAACTGAACATTGCAATGATATTATTTTAAGTCGAGCGATTGCACTACTCAAACGACTTAGTTCAAGTGCTGCACGACTTACTGTAAGAGTCTCATCGTTTTTTTTTTAATGATACTGAATCTTATACAATATTTATTTCTGCTTCTTTTTGTCAAGGCTCTTCAACGACTTGTTGAAAAAAATGCCAATGGTAAAACGCCATTTGTAATTGCAGTTGAAAAAGGTTCGTTGAAATGCATAAAATATATTCTAAGTAGCAAAATGGCTTCATCGAAATGTTGATATAGTCGATTTTATCAATGCTGATTCAATGAAAACAACCATTGATAAAGATAAATTCGACATTGCTTCATATTTTGTGGCTGATACACGACGTTTTGCTGCTATTATACGAATACAAATTGATGTCAATGGTCGTGCCTATAATGTACTTGAGTATTCTATTGCATTGAAGAAAACTGCGTTCCTTCGAACATTTATCACTGTAAGAATTCCAGGTGATGAACGAGAACTTTATAGATCCTATAAAAAAATTTTAAAACACTATAATTTTGGTTATTCGGGTTCAAGTTATATGATCAAACTCCGATACAACGAATGTTAACTATGGTATGCTTTTGTGTCTAACGGCAATCTACGAAATTTCAAAAGCACTTTACTTTGAAGTACTTGAGATTACTGCAAGCTACTTCAGCTACTTGGTCCTACTTTGAACTACTTCAAACAGTCTACTTTGACGTACTTCGACGTTCTTTTCTACTTCAAGTCTGCCGTTTCCCTCTTGACTACTTCAGTCAACATTTTATATCAGCGCTAATCGTTAAAATACCAGAGATTCTTTCATGTCTATGTATTTTGTTAATAAGAATATGATGGCAATTTATTTTATTTTTTATATTAGGCAGAAATGATTCCATTGGTGCCACTATTACTCGAACAATGTGTCGGTGAAGATGGTGTAGATTTATCAGTTGTTGATGATTGTCTACGAGCACGTCCAGCAGCACATCGTTGTATGTTTGTTCGTTCGAAAAGATTTTCAACATCAAATTGGCTTAAACAACATCCATTGTCCTTGACTCCCGAAGTTAATCACGCACCTGTTTATCATCATGATATCGTGAAAATTTGTGTTGATTTAAAATTTCTATTATTTGGCAATTTTCTATATTTACTGATATTACTTGCACAAATTTCATTTGTATGTCTACATACTGGTGTTGCATTGAGTTCATCAACACCGCCACACTCGTATTATGATGTATCAGATATAACATGTAAACAACTATGTGAAAAATTAATATACGATCAAAAACATTCTCTAAAAAGCAATGGGCTACGTCGTAAGTTTTCGAAAAGATTTCTTTCGAAATTAATTAAATGGATATTTCTTAGAATTTCTACGTGCTTTATTATTAATCTGTTCGATAATTGTATTATTGAAAGAACTTTTAAAATTAGTAACACAGCGTGAAAAATATCTACGTGGTTTTTTTTGTTAATTTTCTTGAGCTGCATACATATATTTGCGCAATTTTATTCGGCATTGATATTGATTAGTGCACGCAACGCACTGGTATTCGCTGCAAATGGCAATGGGAAGCCGGTGCCTTAGGAAGGGTTAGTGTTTGAACTTTATTATTACTTGTATTTATGAATGCATTAAAAATTATTGGCAAATATGATCTTTTATTTGTTAGTGTATTTTTAAAATTTTTGAAATTTTGTCTTATTTATGTATTTATATGAATTGGATATATAATTGCATTTCATATGTTATTCGTTCATAAAAAAGTCACAGTTTACATCTATATTTTATTCAATACCAAAAACATTAGCAATGCATACAGGAGAATATGATGTTGATGATTTATTTTTTCCGAATGGAAAATTTCTACAAGGCAATGAAGCAGCCATGGTACTCTACTCAATATTTGTATTTACTATGAACATTGTAATTATGAATATTATGGTATGTACGAATCCATGATAGAGTACTAGTTAAGATTTGTTTTTCTTTTTAGGTTGGTCTTGCAGTTTCCGATGTAAAACGTTTTCGTGCAAATGCTAAGTGTGAACATTCACGTGCACGTATTGAAACATGTCTTGGCTTACAAGCGAGATTTGGTCTTCTCTGTGAAACGTGTTCTCGATTAGTACTTGCCTTATCAAGACGCTCGTTGTTCTTGTGCTTTCAAAGCCAAGTTACACAAATTCATGAACTAAAAAAATATCATCTATGGAAATTAGAGTTACGTACACCACGTGTTGATTTACCATCAACAACAAATATTTTTACATCTGGAAATACAACTGATCAGATTCATCGTAATACGCCAGCAAGTCGAAGTTCTCGACATCTTTCAACAAGAGAATATGTTATATGTGAAGTTGGATATTATCGACAACGCATTGATCGTGCAGGTGAACCTTTATTCCAGGAATATGATCATATACGGGTAATGCGTAAAACCGATGAATTAAGTGATGCTTTTGAAAAGGCTAATTCTCGTATTTCATAATGAATTAAGAAAATTAACTTTATCATCGCAGTCGAATTTTGACGAAATTAAAAGAAAATTACTGGAAAGTTAATAGATCGATGATCTCACTGATGTTCTCATGGAGAAAACGATGTGATATTTTTTGAATTTTTCTAATCAAGCTAATGAATGATATTTTTGTGCACTTTCGAAATTGTGGTTTTCATAAGATGACTATAACAATGGTGATCTGTTATTTCTCTGCTCAGGATAAGAGACATACTACGTGTATCGTACATGAATAAAATGAAATTACGTATCTATAAACGAAAGAATTAAATTACAGATGTAAATAGAAACCCGCACTGCGAAGTCATTTGACTACCTTTTGCATTCACAAGTTGATTATTATTTGTCGTCATCATGATAGAAGTTATTCAAATATTGAGATTTAATCATGGTGGATGTACATTTGATTCTCGCTTTATATGCATAAATACGACACATATTTAGATAAGCATTAATTGTGGCTCAAGTTATTCATGACAAAAAAAAATGTGTCAGCCCTTACTCGATAAATGCACCAAAACTAAAATGACGTATTATTGAGTATGATGTATAAGTTCTTTTAGAACAAACGTCTTTCGATTTTACTTTTCAAAAATTCATTATCATACAAATTCTTTTTTTCTTTATCGCCAAGTCATTATTTCCTTTTGCATTAGTTCAGATTACTATGCTTGCAGATAACCATATATGAAAATGATTTAAGTCGGACGATATAACATCGATTGGGTCTGCATAGGATTTACTTTTTTTCAGTTCACATTAGGATTATATGTGTGATTGCTTGATTAATCGTCACAATAGTTCTGATTTCGACAGTACAAATGATGATGGGTAATTTTTATAAATAAGCAGAGAAAAAATGACTCGAATCACCCGCTGCGATATTCCGATCAATTCTTTCATGAACGCGTTGATTGCTGATCAGTAGAAACTTGTCATGATTACAACTAGTCTTTGTGCCTTTTTATAATATGGAATCAAAGAGAAAAATCTAATTATCCATTCAATGGAGCTGACCAAGAAATGTACGAAAAAGCTTACTCATAATTGTACATCAATAACAATTGTATTTACTTGCCATTATGAAACCAAATGAATATTCAGTTATGATAAAGTTTAGTGTTTGAACGAGACAATTCTTTTTATTGAGAAAGAGATATAAGATTATCATTTATGCAAATCATCAGACGAGCATTTATTTTTGAAAAATACAAAGAACTGACACTAGAATGAAGTCCAATTTTTTTACAGCTAGATTATCATAGATACACTTCTATAAGAAAAGAAAAGTACATTTCCGATTGCGAATCTTTTCAATCATCAATCAACGATAAAAATGTTTTTCAAAGAATATTCGTATAATAAACCGAAAGAAATAGAATGCGATATATATATTTATAGAAAAAAAGTCTAGAACTGCATAATTTTATCAAGCATCCAAAGCAAACAAATGAATCAAACGGAATGAAACGAAAACACGAAGCAATGAGTGTGACAACATATAAATACAAAAGCATTTAGTACGACTCATTCCATGTACTCGAACGAACAAAGAACATAGAGGCTTTTTTGTTTTGTTCCATTACGTGTGTTACAATATACTCTTTATATAGTCACTTGGAGGATGATAAGATGGATTATCACCATATCTTATTGGACCACCGAGTGATGTTGTTGTAGTTGCTGGATGATGTCTTGTTATTGCAAGATCTGATGGATCAAGAGTAGCAAAATAATCATAGCCTGTGTAATAATGTAATAGGCGTGGTTCATTATTCTTTCCGAATCTGCGTTCAGTTGTATTAGATCGAGGTGGATAGTAATCTCGTTGCATGTAATCAGTCGTAGGTTCAGAAGCATAGCCAATGGATCGATTAGTAATATTGATTCCTGTCCGATGCCAATTCGGTGGCGATGGAGGTGATTGATATCGATAAGGTGATGGTAATACTTCAAAAGGTTCTGTTCTGCGTGATATCTCTGGCATTGGTGGTAGGACGTTTGTCGGTGATGGGGAAAGTATCATATTAGAGCGAGTGCGTTCATAAGGTTGAAGAGGTGGTAATGTCTGTTGTTGACTAGTGTTAGTAGTTTCATTTACAGTTGCAATAGATGTATAACGTGTAAGCGATTGATGATTTGGATTGACCGTATAATCAGTGTTATAAAGGTCATTAATCATTAGGCCGTTAGTTGTCGTTGGGAAGTAATGATTCGGATAAAGTACTTGCGAATAGTTATATGGTTTATTTCTCTTTTTTTGATTTCGTCTGACAATAACAAATGTCGACGGACTGAATGTTGCTGGATAACCATTAAAATCAGCAAATGTTTCAACAACAGTATCATCTTCGTTATGCCTTTGAAAAACAGATAGATTTTTAATAATAAATCAAATAGACAAATGAGTAAAAAAGAAAATTTGAACTTACTTGATTGGCTTTTTTAAGAGTGCAACATAAATAGATAAAAGTATAGCGGCCAAAATTTCAAGTATAACAGCAACCAGATTGAGATAAAAGCACCAATCGAGATCACGCGGTGTGGTTGCAACATTAAATACAGCAAATCCAAACACAAATAATGATGAAATGCCAATACTCGCTGAAAAAAAATGCAAATTTATTATTTGATAGTTACGTTTCAATCATTGAAAAAATGCAAATGATTACCTGCAAGCCAAATACAAAAGATTGCTAACAAAGCCAAATAATAATGAAAATTGTTCCGACATCGATAACAAACAAACGAAGCTATAGTAGTAATTAATGTTGCTGTTGTAAGAAACAGAAATATGATTTCAAGGGCTTGCCATGCATTTATACCATCTTGAAGCAAATAGACGAGACATATTAGTCAACAATAGGAAAAAATTATCATATTCAATTTAGTGTTACTTTTCGACTGATTACGACGTTGCTCAATGTAAACACTATATGATCCACTAGAAGAAAACCAACTATCGCATGTATTATTATTAAACGAGCATAAACGCCAAAGGCCATATCGATTTTGATTCTGTCCAAAACTGTCTCGGAACCACGCACTTTCAACAGCAAAAACAATGATCAATGCAATTACACTTAAACTGAGTGATACGATGGACAGAGCAAGAAACCAAAGAATGCTCAATCGCTAAAATAATACATGCATAGATAGTAAAAATATCAATTAAAAAAACAAATAAGATCTTGCCGTAGAAGAATTTTGTTTCATCATCATTAATAAAGAGAGAGAAAAAACGTCGTCTTCTGTGCTTATTTATTTTATAAAGGTTCTACTTGTGGTTAAACTTAAATTCAACTAAACTCGACGTTAAACTGTGTGGCAAACGTACTTATGCACACACAGACACACACACACTTTCCGATTTCCGTTCGATTCGCCCTCACTCGAAGCGTAGAAAACAACAAAAAAAAATTGAAAAGATGAAGTGCAACCTTTTCTTCTATTCTTATGCAGATTTAATTTTTTTTTAAACGATGAAAAGCAACTCGACGAAAATGTATATGTAAGTGAGATGAAAAACGCTGTTGACATAAGTTTCATTCGTGTCATGCGCGAACAGAATAAAACGAAAATAAATGGAATAATAGCGAATTGCACAACACAAACATCAATCAGAAAGTGAAATATAATACATTTCAAAATAGCTGACGAAAAATTCATGTCGATCCGATTTACATATGCAGATTATTATATTACATTGATTTATTTGAAAACTGAGATTTGACTTTTTTTTCTCCGTCGATCATCTAAAGAAACAAACAATACTTATGCTATTCAATTTGCGAGGACTTGCTTGTTTTCATGAAGTACATTTAAGACGATACATCTTACTTGTATTGTAGTCAAACATTATTATTCTTTTTTTCTTCATAACTTCGCATTTTAGAGCTTCAGCGTCTTTTTTTTCTTTATTTATACAAAAAAAACCAGTTTTCTACGATTCTCTAGGACGTTTATTAGTGTACTACACAATTGTCAGAGGTATACAAAAACGAAACGTTCACTTACTCGATCTCGATCAGGACGATAACTTGGATAACGAACTAATGGTGGCCAATTAGCTGGCGGCGGCAATCGGTCGTTGTAGATCATGATGCGAGAAAATAAAAGCGAATATAGAAGACGTACGAAAGTTATTCTTTATTATTTCATGGATTAGTTTTTTCTTTCACTTTCCCTTGATAGTATTCATAATCATTGGAAAGTGTGTGGTTGAATAAAAAGAAAAAGGATATAGGCGTCTATTTGTAGTTGTTGTACAGTTGACGTGATTGTTATTATATCTTCACTTCTATATATATATATATATATATACAAATAAATAAGGAGAAAAATGATTCAGAAAAGAATGAAGTTGAAGTTGAAAATAAAGCACAAAAATGATTTCAAGTGTTGTTTATTGTTGTTTTTTGTCTTATATTAATAAACGGTATTTTATATTTTGAAAATTCATGCTCTCTTATTCTTTTCTTAAATAATTTCTCTTTCTTTTTTTCTCTCTTTTTTTTCTCTCTTTTTTTCAAAGACGATTAAGAATAAGAACAACGGGCAGTCTCTTAGAAAATATAAAGCTCATTGAAAGGAAGACTGCTTCTCATATATTATTGTTGATTTTTTCTCCTTTTACATCCGATTATGACACTAAATAAGTTGGATAAAGGTTTTTTTTCATGCATATGCGTCTTGTGTTTCTGTTGCTTAACATACGATGGCACGTTTCAGGCAAAATAGAACACAAAAAGAAATGTAAAACAAAGTTTTTTTTTCAAGTAAACCAAAGCCACTTGAATCGATGATGATGACTGCGTTTTACCGTCTGCAAATAGACGCCAACGTGAAATGCAATCAGTCTTACTGAAACTTTTCTATCACCTTTCAATTGTTTGTCATTAGATTCTATTCTTTTTTTCCCAAGCATATGAATTTCGAAATCAATGGAAGACGCAAAAAGAAAAGCATAACTACTCCAATGACACAACATAATGTTGATTGATTTCTTTTATCTATTTTCTCTCAAACCGGATTTAATATATGCGAATGCAAACACAAAGAACCGTGGGCATAGCTACTCTCTATTTGATCCTGAATAACGAGTAGCAGAGAAAGACAAGAGAAAAATAGGAAACAAATGTTTGTTCCTCGAGTTTTATTGTCGTGCTACATCTCATTGAATTCAGATTAACTGATAATCATAAAAGGAAACAATCTTGCGGCTTCTGCTTTTTTTTTACTACATTTAATCGATAGACGACAAGTTTTTCATTTGCATATGCACACATACAAACAGACATAAAGATAAATGTTACGATCACGATTTTTATTAATATTGTTCGTCATTAAATTGAGTTTTTCTTTGGGATATTCACAAGAACGATTGAAAGATTATGAAACATTAAGCTATATGGTTGGACTGTCAGAACCATTGGAAAGTACACTTGAATGGGACTATGATTCGTATGACGATGCTAAACTTATTTTTCGATGGAATATTACATTAACAAACGGTTACTGTGGTATACTTGCATTTTCAAATCACGATTTAGATACGAACAATTTAGATGTTATTATATTTGGTGACGATGAAAAAATCTATAATGCTTATACAAATGAAGATAGTTCATTGTTTATACTGAAGAATAGTGTTAAACTAGATTTCCGCGTATTAAATGCTGTTAGTACCAGAAATAAAAGAAAAAAAGAATATTCAATAGGAATTATTCGACCATTAGATACATGCAACCGACAACAACGAAATTATATTATCGATAGTGGTACGACACATTTATTAACTGGATCGATGGTGCATGAAGATTTCGAAAAAATTAAACAAGGAAAATCAATCACGATGGATGTTGAACGAATGAATTTAATCTTACAACGTGTTCAATTATTAAAAAGTCGAGTAAGCTTCATGATTAAATTTTTATTATAATTATTCAAAATTTTTTGATATAAATCTAGGCTGATTCTGATCAAATACCCGATGAAGATCCACACCATGATTTTTTAAATGGCGATGTTCTTATACCAAATGTTGAAACAACTTATTGGTGTACACGTTTTGAATTGCCAGCAAAAATTATGGCAAAACCTCATCATATCATTCGTTTTGATGGTATCGTCTCGCCGCAAAGTGACGGAATCGTGCATCATATGGAACTATTTCATTGTAATGTTGCGTCTGATTTCGATATACCGGCATTTAATGGCGTATGTACTAGTGAACAAAAACCAATGGGTTTAACACCATGTCGTCGTGTTGTTGGTGCATGGGCATTAGGCGCGACGAATTTTACTTATCCAAAAGATGCTGGCGGACTCATAGGTGGCAAAAATACGTCACGTTTTCTTGTGCTTGAAGTACATTTCAATAATCCATCATTAAAGAAAGGTATCATTGATCAATCAGGTATACGACTATATTATACACCTGAATTACGAAAATATGATGCTGGCATAATGGAAGTTGGTCTTGAATATAATGAAAAAAATTCTATTCCACCACGAGCCAATCAATTTCGTATTTCTGGTTATTGTTCTCGTGAATGCACACAAGCAACTTTACCAAAACAAGGCATAACAGTGTTCGCATCACAATTGCACACACATCTTAATGGTATAGAAACATTTACTCGTATTGTAAAGACAAATGGCGATCTTATAACATTAAATATTGATCGTCATTATAGTCCTCATTTTCAAGAAATTCGTCTACTACCTAAACCGATTTTAATTGAACGTGGCGACATCATTTTACACACATGTATTTATAATACACAAATTCGAGAGAATATGACGTTTGGAGGCTACGGAATAAGCGATGAAATGTGTGTTAATTATATGCATTATTATCCACGAGCTGATCTTGAACTATGTAAGACAAGTGTAAGAGATGATGCACTTGATCGATTTTTTCAAACAATGAAAGAGTAAGTTATGATTCAATGAAAAATTAAAGCAAATCATTCGCTCGATTTAGATACGATTATGCTACGACAAGCAAAAGTCAAACAGTGTTTGAAAATTATAGATCTATACGATGGACTCCATTAACTACAGCTATACTTCAAGAATTTTATGAAATAGCACCCATTCATTTATCTTGCAATGGATCTGATGGAAATTATGCAAAAACCTTCGATCCAAATCGAGAATATCGTCCCCAAGAACCGATCGAACGTAATGTACCGATCGATACAGCTGCAGAATGCAACTGATTAAAACGTTCAAGATTGAACGTTTATGTATGATTTAAAAAAATAAAATAAAATAAAATATTCAAGCTACGTAATATCATAATCACAAAATACATACAAAACATGATCTGATTGCTATTCGCTTTCTCACTTAAATCGTACTTACTTACATATTTGATCTTAATCCAGAATGACAAGCGATTATATGAACAATATGTTTGAGTGAAAGGCTAAAACGAATGAATATCAAAGATTGAATTTTAATCGTAAAATGCTAACTGTTTATTAGCTCTTTATATATGTTGCAGATGAATAAAAGAAAGGACGCAAAAAGAAAAAAAAAGTAGAACAGATTTTAATAGAACCAGTGATTTGTTTTTGTCTCTATCGATTATCATAAGTAACACCTATATTCTCTTTTCATTTTTCGCCTCTCTCTCTCTCTCTCTCTCTCTTATACGTTTCGTTCTCGTTCAAATTTTATTTTACAGGTAGTATCGACTCACTGTATATTTGTCTTGACAAATGATTAAATTTTTCGCCATTCACCGTATTCAATAGAGCCAACTCGATGATGTACTTACTTGTATGGATGTGTTGTTACATCCATTTCTATTTTTTTTCTTTTCGTTTCTTCAACGATGTCGATCTTGTTAAGCTTCTCTTGATGCCAAGATGCCGATAGACATGAACAAAAATCGAAATCAAGCTATAGCATATCAAGTACAGGCTCTTTACTCTTCATCGTAAAGTATCGAACAGTATATCATATGCCGATTATGTAATTATATTTCAACACACATCTGTGTATAAAAAGTAAGCATTAGACTACGTAAGGTATCTTTATACTACTAATAGAAAAATGCACTTGACGGAGTCTGTATGTCAATACTTTTTGAATTATGTTTTTCACCTATATACACTTATATACTACTAAGATAATTGTGTAAAAGCTAAGTAAACTGAGCTATGTTTTAGTGCCATGTGACGGTATAAGAGATTGAGAGTAAAACGCAACAAGTGAGCAACGAAGAGGAAAAGTCAAGCACTGTTCATATAAGAGTATTCTCAAAGAAAAAATAAACAACATTAGATTGATTTTTTTGTTCACAATAAAAAGAAATGAATCCTTGTTTGATGACTTTAACTTTATATAACCGTCACTTTCTGAATGAATGTGATATATTTATAAAACAAGCCATAAGTAAACAGAAAAAAAGAAGACGAAATCTAACAGTACATAGTTGATTCCCATCTATGAATGTATCTAGATCTTTGAAACAGACGAGAGATATTAGATTTGAGATTATTTTTAATCTCAACCCACAAGCTGTGCATCCTTGAAAAAAAGCACTTTCTTGCGTTTTTGTTATTCGAGAAACAAACAAAATTTTCAAAAGCCTGCGGGCATAACTGGTTTACATCCAAATGTGCACTGCTGCGAATTATATTATTATGAAAAACATTTATTTTTAATGTTTATACAATAACATGCAAAGAGTTGTGTTTTTTGATAAAAGCTGAATTGTTTGTCTGATAAAATAAAAATCTATAAGTCTTGAAAAAAATGAAATTGGTGACAATCAAACTTTAATTTATTTGAAAATGTCACCCTAACAATGAATTTGTTTTTACTCATCATCATGAGTATCTGAAGATGACACTAGAAAAAACGTTCGGCTTTTAATTTTATATCTTTTCATCGATTTTTGTACATGTCAAAATACGTTTAAATATATTTATTTGACATAAATTCTTAATATTTTAAATTGTTTTCTCGATTAATATTATATATCATTTATGCCTATTGATTGGTTATTCTCTAATTCAACTTTCAACAAACAACAACATCTGTCTGGCTGCTATACTTTAATGTCAGCTGTCAGATTTGTTTCAAAACTGGCAGATCACTAGTAAAGATTCAGTTTTAGCTATGAACTTCGTTTATATTCTCTAAGCAATAAGATTTTTAAAATAATCGACTTATTGAAAAGGTTTTAATTTGTTTTGTAATTGATTTTAATATTTTTCGTTGAGAACCAGTTGTTCTTTATTATTCCAACTAGAATGTAATTCGTAGCCAAAATTGTAAGACTATATCAGTATTTCTTATCAGTTTATGTTGATGAAGTTTGAGTTTTAGTTGTTGAGTATATTGTTACAAATACCTTTTGGTTATTTATATTTCAAGATTTCGTATAGATGTCGCCAGTAGAAACAGTCTCTCTATACTTATGATTAGGATAAAAAAAAGTGATGCCATACGATATCGGAGTGGAATCCTTTTTTTTTATACTAATAAAATATTTACTGAGTAAAAAGAGTCGATGACGTCTTCATCGTTATCATAACATATGAAGCTGTTGAACTATATTCTTCGTAAAATAAAACTCATTATTATTCTCATCGGCGTCACCTGATAGGCCATTCAAAATTGTCAACTCGTATCGTTTGTACATTCGATAGGCATTCAAATCATGCTTTTATTTTAATATATGTTGGTGATTTAACACGTGTAAGTAAACGTGATGAATTTGAAAACATTAACAAAATTTCGCTGAAAAATAATTATTGCTGGTAATCATCATTTTGTACTTGATAAAAAAATTTATGATACTAATTGGTGCAGATTTCACAGTTGACTGATTTATTACTTCATAGTCAATATGGTATTATTTATTCGCAAGATCAAACTTTTATTGATAAAGTAACTCAATTAAAATTTTATGGGATGTTAGTTTTACACTAATATAAAATAATAAATATATCATCTTTTTTTGTTTTCATTAGTCTATGGCATATTTGGATATATACGTGAAGCATATGGAAAACACCAAGACTAGGTTTTTATTTTCTGTTCCATGTGCATAACTCGGGTAATTCTCGTGAAAAAAATTAATCTATTAAGATTATTTTATGTATTTTTGATTAGGCGAAATAAAGATCTCCATGGAAATGTCATGTCATTTTGATTGATGCCACTTATTACTTTTTCTGTTTATCATTTGATGGATGAAATAATCTCAGACGAGAGATTATTAGATACAAGGAATAGTAATTCATTGGATTCGTGATGATATTTGGAACACTGTATATAAGTATCTGATTGATAGAACGAGTAATTCTTGCTATTGTATTCGCTGCTATCTTGAAAGCAAACATTTACAATACAGTTTATCATATTTTCCCTTTCGTAAACACCGATGTTAGCTTTTTACTAGGCTAAAATTCATTCTGATCAACCCTACTGATTCTCCTACTAATTTCCATATTTCATATTCTATGAACTCAATCTATACAAAAGAAACGATGATTTTTCTAGATAAATAATTTAAAACATCATCATGGGTACATTAATGGGCCATATTCTACCTGGTACATTCTTTGCTATATTTGCTATATGGTGGGGATTTTGTGTCGCCGTAAAACATTTCCATTCACGCCATTCAAGAAATAAAACTCGAAAGCCAAATTCATATCGTTCATCAACAACATTTTCCTGTTTATGTTGTCCATCATCATCATTACGAGAAATTCCTCTTGAATCTTATATAAAATTAATTTGTATCATTATTGGTATATTAGGTGAATCTGTTACTGGCTTAAAACATCCATATGATGATACATTGAAACGAAAGATTTGGACATTCGAGCAAGTCAATGCTCAACATATAGCAATGTTTTTTTCGTTTGGTTTAGCTTCATTTATTGAAATTCTTGTTAATGCAAAATACAATTTACCCAAAGGAATCGAATTTTTAGCTAATATTTTCGCATTTGGTGTTGAAGGATTTTTATTTCATTTTCATCTTCATGGTAGAAATGAAATTGATATTCATGTTCATACATTACTCGTGTATAATATTGGCTTTTGTATTTTGGCTGGTATTTGGGAATTTAATCGACCCAATCAAATTTTAGCTACCTATTGTAGAATTATTGCAACCCTCTTACAAGGAGCTTGGTAATAGTAGAAACATGAAGATTTTTTTAGTGGCAAATAATCGTGTTATTTTTCTTAAGGTTTTATGCAGCTGGTTTTATTCTTTATTTTCCATCGGATGATCCCTATTGGATATGGTCAGCAAGTCATGGAAATATATTAATCATAACGGTTATGTTTATCTGGCTTGGTATATTGTCAATCGTATTTCTTCTATTGCAATCGTTGTTCGTATGGAAGTTGTTAAAACGACGCTATGGAAGCCTTTCAGAGTATAGTATGATTAACAATAATGATGATGATGATGAAATAGTTCATGAAGAAGGACGTGAAAATTCAAATAATCATCAATTAAAACCATACAAAACAAATAACGGAAATACGAGTATTCATGTGAATAATGATGATGATGGTGGTGGTGATAGTGATAGTCAAATTGAATTTGAGCAGCAAAAATTTACATCAAAAATATAATTTTATAACAGTGCGAGTTTCTGTTTCTGTGATGAATGTTTGCGTGTGTCAAACAAATCCTTTCATTTCTTTTTTATTGATTTTTTTCCTAACTGTATTGAAAATCGTTGCACTTAGCTTGACAGTTTTACTGCACAGAGCTTTCAATATTGTCTTTTGATCTACGAGTTTAAATCAATTCATATTCCAATAACTGCCGTGGAATCTTTTCGTTTTCCTCGGTTCATCCATCAGTATTTGCTGTTGTCGTTTTCTATTGTGATGTTTTGTTTTACCGTAATTTTATAAAATTGGGTATTTGGGATTTTTGTCCTGTTCATGTAAAGTTTGATATTTATATTAATCAATCTCAAAAAGAGAACTGGAGAGCATTGCAAAAAATCTTTTCTGTTATCGATATTTATTTGTTTTTATAGACAAGTAAATATTGACGAAAGTATACTTATTTCAAGGTAGATATAATGGCTAACAATATTATTATTCAACGAGGTTTTTTCTCTGTCGATATCTAAATCATGATTGGAATAAGCAATGATGTAATTCGAGATTTGTGGAAGCTTTCTTTGGGTGAGATCAAATATTCCTTGTAGTGAGTCGTTAATCCTGTTGTTTTTCTTTAACAAAGTTGTAATTACTAAAAACCTTACTGATATACATTGAAATAGAATACGCCATTGGTTATGCAATGGCATTGTATGCAATGCTTACTAAATTCCCTCCAGTTATAGATACCCCCCCCCCTTAATTAATTAATTTTTTGCTAATCACGAACTTTAATTAGTGTTTTTTCCATCAAAATATGCATGATTTCTAGCATTTTAAGCTGGAAATATTAAGAGAATGTGTTCACCATTATAATGACACCTTTAAAACTCTGAAAATCGCCTTAGTTTTCTGGAAAATATTTTAAATTAAATATTAGGAAAAAATGCGGGTCTTAATTAGAGATGGACCGTTGATTTTAATTTGAGTTAATTAAGAGAGTTAATTAAGTGGTTTTACTTAACACTTAATATTAAGAAAAAAACTTTTACATTAGCGACTTAATTACTTAATATTAAGTGTTAACTCAATACTTAATTTTTAATATTAAGTGTTAAACGAAACACTTAATTTTTAAAATTAAGTATTGCTTTAACACTTAATATTAAGTAATTAAGTGGGTAATCTACACATTTTTTTCTTAATATTAAGTGCTCTAGCAATACTTAATTTTTAAAATTAAGTGTTTCGTTAACACTTAATATTAAGAATTAAGTATTGCGTTAACGCTTAATATTAAGTAATTAAGTCGCTAATGTAAACGTTTTTTTCTTAATATTAAGTGTTAAGTTAAAACTTAACACTTAATATTAAATTAACGTAAAGTGCCACCCCTACTGTAAATTGTTTATTTTGTAGAAGACTTTCGTTCGATGGCATCATCTGGTCAACTCTCACTGGAAGAATTCACCACACTATGGAGCGAAACATCACCTTCAACTCGAGCTAATGATCCTGAATCTAATCATGTAACCAAACGAGTTTTTGCTTTTTTCGATCGAGACCACTCAGGTAAGTCGTTTGTTTTTGTGATAACTTATCATCCTAGTCTGGTCTTTTTCTTCAGGGAAAGTGGACTTCAGTGAATTTATATTGGCGTCCGTCTTGATGGCACCTGGTACACCGACACAAAAACTTGCACTTCTTTTTGTTCTATGCGATTTCAATAGTGATGGTTTTCTTTCAATGGAAGAAATTGAACATATGTATCTCATAACTAAGGCAGGTGAAGAAACGCTCGATCAAAAAGAATACGAAACATTCAAGGCTCACTTAAAAACAGTCTTTCCGACATATGATGTCAACAAGGATGGAAAAATGACTCAAAAGCAATTCCGTAATCTTTGCACCAATGACGACATTTTCAAGCGACTGGTAGCTTGATCGACTTCAAAATCGATATAGAAGGCGAACTCTATCATTAGAATATAATCCAAAATTTCATTAGAACTATGCTGAAACTGTAATTGTCTTTTAGTTTATCTATCATACGCTTTGACACATTAGTCATATAATAGATACAAATAAATAAAATGCACAAAAAGTTTATTCAACTGTACATTTTATCGCTGTTGAATTCAGTATGACACATAGGAAACTATTCTTGATGTATTTTTTCAAATAATCAGCGATAGACTTCGATGGATGGCATATCAGTAGACGATGAAAATAGCAAGGCAGTTTGTTTAGAAAATCTACGCGAATATTGAGAATGAAATACTATTGTAGAAGTGACATTTAATTGTGTCTCTGGTTTTCTGCATAGAACAGCGATGTTCCCTTGTCGCCAAGATACAGATAAAAACGATTACGATACATATTGGCCAAGATGGTAGTGGGGGGGGGGGGGGGGGGGGGGGGGGGGGGGGGGGGGGGGGGGGGGGGGGGGGGGGGGGGGGGGGGGGGGGGGGGGGGGGGGGGGGGGGGGGGG